>OX103730.1:3880446-4384677 GCA_944470365.2 Schistosoma intercalatum | reverse complement strand
TCACTTGTTGTTTACACAAAATGTTCGACTGTGTTGTAGTTGATATCGTGTGTTCAACAACGACGTCATCCAGTTGGATTTCAACTGGTTCTTCGTGTTTTTCCTCTTTTTCTCCTTCTTCTCCTTTTCCCGCTCTAATAGCAATTATTTCAGTTACTCAAATGAATGCTCCGATTTTATTACAGTATCTTTACTGTTGTTAAGTGTATTGACGATGTGAGATCACAAGTGTAGGGATGGATCTCCATCACCTTCTTGATACAGATTTACATTTAATGAGCTGCAGGTGAATTTTACTGGGTTTTCTCATAATATTTTGGTCCGGCCGCCCCTACCTTTCTTCCAACCTACTACTATACCACTGAACATCGCACATCGAGGCAGCACAATTCAATCTGTAGCAACATGTTGATTGCAATCACACACATCACATTGTAACTCATTCTGAATATTATTGATCATTATTATTGCTATTGTCACTGTTATTTCTCTCATTATTCCACAAACTGTTCGATTAATGGAACATACTCATCAATTTTAATACACACTTCATTTAGGACTCACCACACCGCAACAACAGCAGAAGAAGCAGCAAAAACAACTGCAAGGTAAGTAAAATGCATTCACACGTATCAAATATGACAGTCTTCTATTTTCATTCACTACAATAAACAATACTAAGTGATCAGTGTATATTTGAATCAATAAGAATTATCATGTCACACATTTACAACGATCAATACGATGAATCCACGAACTGTAAACGTTCAATTCACAACTACATGGAACAAGCACCAAGGTCCTCATGTCTGACAAACGAACACATTGAGGAATATTGTTGTTAGATTTTTACAGAACGAGTGTTGATTATCAGATACCTGGAAACTCACAGACAGACGAACAAAATTCGTCCACACAATTCTGTCACTCATCATCAACAATCTAACACAATTCACAATGATGTTCATTCACTTGATACATAAGTGATCATATCGTCAATTCGTCAGACGACTTCGTCCAACACATACTAATATTGTGAATGTATAACATGCAGACTATTATTTTCATGAACCCATTGCGCGTTTTCGTTTAGGCATTACCATGTGACCTCAACTCCAAGGTAAGTACACAGTTCTACATGTAATAACATGATGGTGTATTGTTCCATTTCTACTCAAATAACCATCAATCAAAAAGTGTAGTTACATCAACAATAATTGATATGTTGAGAAGAAGCTATTGTTGAAGCAGAACTCGCTGTTCGAATTTGAACTGTGTTCAATAAACTATAAGAATTTCCAATTCTCAACATCACACAGATTAGATGTGATGTGATGTGTCAATGATGCATCATTGAATGACTGTCACTGAACAGACAGCTATCAACAATGAACATAAGTTTATCCTCCCATGCTTTCAATTCATTTTCAATTTACATATAAACTTGATTCACACAGACAGTCATATGATATCGATTTACTTTCATGCTTACACATCTCGTTTGAGCATAGCGATACTTGATTTTCGTCGTTTCACTGAGTATATGTCTATTTGCTTAAAATTTCATGTAGCTAACTTTCTACTTTTGATTGGATAATTTAATTTTTTAGTTGTTTATTTATCATCACCATTCTGTTGCGTTCCTGTGTAATTCAAGGGAGTTTTACGTGTATTCGGAAAGTTCATTCTGTTGACATTTTGAATAAACAGTATGATCTTCTTGTCTCGTCGACTCAACACAGAATGATCGGTTATATTTTTCTCTTAAGACAACTAGGACCCATTATAAAATGATTGATAACCAATCAACATTTAACTTTAATCCATGCAACTCTTAGGTTCCCCTTCGTCACTTCTTTTTGCACACTTCAAGAGGTATTTTTTTACTTGCTATGTCACTTCAATACATAATGATAACGTCGATAGGATTTAGTTAACAGTCTTTATATTGTTAGTGAATAACACGACATACTTTTCCATGATTGTTATGGTTATTATCACATTTGTTTTAGCCACACTACTAAAGCCGTACAAAAGAAGTAAGTGTTATTAATAAATAAAGTGTAAATAGTATACATGCACTTAGTTGATTGTCTATACAACACATGACACAATTGTATGTATAAAATCAAATTTTCTCAAGTTCCTCTGAACTAGTTCAATTGTAATATCTGCAAATTCACTGTTAGGTGATGTAGATAAGAATTTCTATCAAGATATCAGTCAAGTTCAGTTCGTAAACATACTCCATCATCAACTATGTTGGTGCAGTTTAGTTCTATGGGTTGGATGGTTGAGTTGTAAAACTTTCATTGTTTTTTTTCGGAAAAAACATCAGAACAAATTTATGGTAAATTTAGATCATTGAAATTTAGAAATTCCATCAAAATCAGTCACTTCAGCTACAAATCTTCCCCATCACTTCATCATTATGAATAGATTCATGCAAACGCATCAATCAACTTCAATCATCCAAAGTGGTTTATAAAGATATTGAAACACTATTTGCAGCGATCATGTCTCAGGTCTTACAATCAATATTACTTCGTAATTATTAGTGTTATGATGTGAACTCGTATACTACTTGTTTTCTTTTATTGGGAGGAGATAGTACAGATTGACTTTCATATTGTTATAGCTGGAGGTTAGATTCTTGATATACCGTATACAACTCGAGCACTCAGGTGCTAGATTCCTCCAAGTCACAAATGAGAAGACAGAAGACAAGTGAAAGGAATGCTATTCTAAACAGTGTCAAATATGGTACAAAATCCTCAGTTATTTAAAGTTTCTAGTTAAAACGAAATCATCATTATCGTCATCCAATCTGCATACAGAGGGTTTTAGTATTTGTCCAAAAGGGAAGCTACACATTAAGATTCTGGAATATTCTTCCGAAAGATGATTGGATGGAATATTTTCGGCACTTTATGAGATTCTCAAAGATTCCCCGAGTTCATTCATTGACCGGTCTCATACATATATTTATCAGTATCTTTACCAAGTCCATTTTTATCGTTGGTATTTCTTAATGATAGATCCCATTTGGTTTACTATTCAAAATCAGCAATCACTTGTGATAATTAGAAGTAGTTAAATTATAGTATGAACTAAGAATCCCAGAGATACCGTAATCGGATCAAGAAGTACTAGATAATCACAAACGAATGTATTGTATTTAGAATTTGAAATCAAGCATTCAACAAGTACAACGGGATCATTAGTTCATTTAAACACCACATCACTCTGTGAATATTTCATCTTAGTATGGGGTTTTTTCAGAGTAACTCACGTCATCTAAGGTTAACTCATGGCAAATACCATCTGTAAATTAAACGAATACCTACTCACGTATATACCATATGTATAATTCAGTATCTGGAATATGAATCTATTTCTTTCTTTTAGATGTTTAAAGAAAATGAAACCAAACGAGTAAGTAGAGTAAAATGATTGACAAATAATATAATAAAAATTCTTTTAATTCATTCTATTAGAGGAAATCAACAAGGGAAAACAACATGCCGTCCAATGCTTCCAGGTTTTCCATGGTGGTCTAGCTTCAATTGACTTATGGTTTCAATCTGTGTAATTTGAAAAAACCCCAAAACGTTTTACGTTATAAGTATAGATGTAATCTGTATCAATCTTTGGTTTACGCAATAGTAGTATTCACCGTGAATTATGTAACATAACTGAAGGGGATATTCAATCACTCAATATGATGACAATCTATAATAACTTTTATTTTAATTGTTAGACGATTGGATTTAATTCTTCTCATTGATGAACCTTCGTATAAATGTATAGATATCTTCAGTCATTTGTATCGATTGTTTGAATCTTCAAAATGATGTTTAAGACTATCATTTATCAGTTTCTTTTTGGCATATGTTCATCTTATGCGGATTGCCCCGATATTGTCATTCTGTCAGGAGTATTAAAAACAGAAATAAGTGGTGGCTAGCAGTAGAATTTACGAAGCGACTTTTGTCCTGTTGCGAAGGCGTAAGCTGGATGTACATGTATTAAACTATTTAAGCTTAGATACCATCAATAAATAACTTTGGTTTTGTTATGTTCCATCAGATTAAATAGATTTCTCCGTAGCATCGACTTTGAAAAACAGCAGCTTTTTTACATTCAGTTAGAAAAGATTCCTGTTTGATGAGATTATACAGTGACTCAGATGAGAAGTTTTGTCTCAAATAATTGTTAAAATCAGCGCGAAACCTATATCCATGGCATATAACCGATAGTCAACAATCTCTTAATATCAGTTGAAGTGAACTGAAATATGAAGTTATTCAGTCTAATGGACACATCTCAAATCCATCGGTAACGTTTGAGTGGCCTTCATATTGTTAATTATTAACGCCACATTATTTATTTATTAGGGATCAAACAGCATAGAAACAATTTCAAATGATTATTGTTTAATTATCATATTATGGGAGAGGATAAACCAGCTTCCAGTGAAAGAGGAAATTAGGAAAAGATGTTGGAAGTGAATAGGATATACATTGAGGAAATTATTAAACTGTATCACGAGGCAAGTACTAACTTGGACTCCTGAAGGGTAGCGGAAAAGAGTAAGGCAAAAGAACACACTACATTGGGAAATAAAAGCAGACATGAAAAAGATAAATAGCAACTGGAAAACATTACTCAGAACAGGGTTGGATGGGGGATGATGGTGGACAGCCTATGCTCCTCTACGAGGGGTAACAGGCGTAAGTAATCATATGAAAAATTCATTTTAGTAAAATATTCAAACTTTTATTACATTTCAGTTTGATGAACTTAATACTTGGCTTGATTCCTCGAATGTAAGTCAAATGATGTCCTTTGTGTAAAATATATATTTACTTCATATATTTTTGTGATCTTCAACTGATTCCATTAAAAAAAGAACTCAGTTGCACTGAATAGCAGTGCTTTTCAGAATGAGAGAATGTAAAACACTCCAAAACTGACGTCTTTAGGAAATGTAAACGTTAAGATGAATAGTGTCTAGCAGTGGAATCCATGACGAGCGTTTTTTCCTATTTGGGACTCGTTAGCTGGATGTACCTGCATCTCAGAGTTGATGTTCACTCTGGGACAATGAGAAGATATAAGTGAACAATACCAAGTGAATGTAAACGTTAGTTTTAGTGTTTGAATTTCCCTATTGGTGATATTATTCACTGCAATTAATCAGTCTCTTCTGCTAAATATGCATATACTAAATGAAATGCATTGATATTGACTTTAATTATAGGTCTTTAGTATAGTTGTACTGTATCCACTACTGAAATCCAGGACATGCGTTGAATTCTATTTCAGAATGGTTAGCTGGTACCTCACCATGTCAATGTTAACATTTACAACCAAATTTGAATTTGTTACCCGTTGCCTTGAACAACAATCCTTTATTCACTAAATTACTGAATATTGATCGCTATGTAATTGTTCAGTGGGATATAAATTCATAAATACTAGTCTTAAATAAAAAACCGAAACAATTAGATTTCTCCATATAAGGCCGTGGAGATTGTTAGGTTTTTGATTTAAATCATGAATCGACTGATGTTGCTGAGGATTCCCATGCTAGGTCGAAACGGCCGTCCAGTACTCCCAGGTTTTCAATGGTAGTCTAACATCAATCGATTCATGATCTCGATCAAAAGCTAGATTTCTATTAAAATGTCCCTTTTGATGAACAAGTTATTGAAAATCCCTTTCTTACAGTTAATTCTTTATTGACAACTTCGGACGCCACTTCTACATAAGCGGCAAATCTATACTGTACAGTAAACCTTGTTACTTAAGGAGTGACCTTGAAATCAGCCAATGAGAAATAGTTATTCATAGTATAGCTTTTGCAAAAGAGCTATATAATGTGGAAGAGTAATAAAACTACACTAGATTAAAAGTTTTTACACAACTGTGACTACCTTTCAATCACTTATGCTGTAAATCATAATATTGTAACGTGAATCAACTCCAAGTTTTATTACTAATTCTGTCAAAAGCTGGTTACTAACCGTATGCCCGTAAACTCTAACTCCTAACCGTAAAAGTTTATTTCACAAAAAAGTCAGTAACCAATCGTTCTCAAATGAGAAATATGATCTAAATCATGATTTCTAAAGACAAGTCATCTTCAGGAACATCTTAAAAGTGCGTTAATACATAACATTGGTTAGCTTGATCGATTAAAGCAATAAGTATAGCATAGTTCTACTGAAAAGCCAATGAAGTTATAGTGAAACAATAGTTTTGACATGATTAATTAGCTTTTAATTGTTGAATCATTCTTAATAGGAAAGGCAAAAAGATTAGGTTTACACATAAGAGAAATCGGGCTGGTATTGTCAGTTATGACTGTATCCTTATTGTGTTTTCGTCACTAACTTCAAATTTACTATGATGCTAGATAGTAAGAATGAGCATATTTTCCCTATTTTTTGTATGATAATAAAACTCCCATATATGGAATAGAAAATTGAAATGCCCCCGCCTTCCAGCCAAATAAGTTGGTGAAGCCTAGTAGGCCCTTCCGGAGAGAAAAAGGCCACATCGAAGCACGGCACAACTAGTGGAGCTAGAATAGCTGTTTTGTAACCAGTCGGAGTTTGCCCCGTAAGAAACGACCCCGTACACTACATGCACCACTTTTGTCAGTTTTTTTGTGGTTTTTCCATCCAAGAGTAATTGTGCTGTGTTTCTCTGTGGAGTTCGCAGTCGGTTTGAGGGTAACGGTCGAGTGGGTTGATAAGCCCGATCTCTACTACCCGGGTTACCACTCACGTTAGTTCTTCGGTTATCCGTCCCACTATCCAGGAGGCATGACGCAGACGTGTGAGCCGGATTCTGCCTTCCAAAATTGAAATGACAGAAATGTAAAGTAATTGATAGTCTCGTTATTAAATACAATATTTGTGAGATGTGATGTATGTTTATGTATTTACTTTAGAAAAACAATTGAATTCGCAGAAAACGAGTACGTGATTTAAAAATAAATATACAATTTACGCATAATACAATTGTTATTATTCTTTGATATTACGAACCAATCAAGGTTAGACAACTATTGAAAAATTGAAGGCATCTTTCTGATAATCTAAAATCGACAACAATCGTAATCACAGAGGATTGGACAGTTATTTCTTCGTAGTGTGAGACTCCTCTTTAGTATGCATCTGCAACTCAAACCAATGATCTTAAGTTCAGTACTTCCTGAATGTCATCAGTTCACAGACTAAGAGATCAGTACTTGACATAAACTATAAAAATTCATCAATCTTCATAAAGCGTATATACTAATAGTAATCCTGTGCTCGTTAGTGATTAACTTTAAAATGTAGTTTCAGAGAAAGATCATGATCAATGCAATTCAGTCAAGTCGAGTATAAGATAGTCACCCACTACAGACAATGAACATTTATAGCGTAATATTATAAAATCATCATTTGTTGAAAACTGTATCCAATCATCTCTATTTGAGATGGTGGAGAAGATTTGTAGCTCAGGTGGATGATTTTGGTGGAGTTTTGTTCTATCTGAAGTTTGTGCTGATGATGTTGTTCAGAAGAACGATGGAAGCTCCACAACCAAACCATCCAGCTCAGAGAACAAAACTCCACCAAAATCATCTCTACTGTCAGATATCAAAAGTAATAAGTGATTTCTTTTTCCTTTTAGAAATCTTCAAAAGCTCGCAGAACTTTTTGAGGAATTATTCAAACATTAACTGAATGTAAAACATTCTTTTTGAACGAAAATACCAGTTAAATCGAAATTTTCTTAATACACTATCAATTCATTATTCAATAATTTGTTTTTGATAATGATAATAAATACATAATGATAATAATAATTCACTTGGTATTATTTGGCTTGTATCTTCCCATTGAGGTTTAAGACTGCAATTGATCAGTCTGTTATCGGCATATGCGCATTACCTCGATATTGCCTTAATTCACAAGCTTTTTGTAAGCAATGATGGATAGTGGCTAGCAGTGGAATCCAGGACGCGCTTTTCGTCCTATCTAGGGCTCGTCAGCTGGGTGTACCTGCATCTTAGAGAGTTGATGTTCACTCTGGGACACGAACCCAGTATCATTCGCTTCAAACGCCACTATCCATCATTGCTTACGAAAAGGTAATAATAATGTTTCATAATACCTAAACTGTTGTTCTGCTTTATAACCAGTTGATTAAACAATGAACTTGCCTCAATTATCTGTATAGAAATAACCAATTAGCATAGTTTCGGCTAAAATACAAAGTGAATAAGGCTACTATGTTTCTATACCTTATGCCACCGACTGTATTTACATAGAACATTTATGAAAAACCACATTAAGCGAAACAGCTTCTTAGTTTTAGCATGGAGTTTTTCATCTGTAACCATTCGCTGTTTTATTTTTATCCGGTAATATAAGTGAGAGTAACTTAAGTTTTTAAAAACTTAATTTATCACTGAAAAACTGGTCTGTTTTTATTTATCACTTTGTTACACATTAATAGGGTAAGATAAAAGCGAGATTACCAAGAAGAAATTGCTCTTTATGATAAACATTCAAAATGTGATTCCAATTCATTTGTATGATTAATAGAGATTGGTTGAAGTTAAACATTAACACCGTTAGATACCTGCCGGAGCAGTGGTCTAGAGGTTAAGCATTCGTGCGCGAGATCGATAGGTCCTCGGTTCGAATCTCGTGGGGGGGGGGCGGAATCGTGGATGCGCACTGTTGAATAGTTTCATACTAGGATAAAACGACCGTTCAGTGCTCCATATTTTCCATGGTGGTCTAGCATCAACTGATTCATAGATTTAATCATTAAATTAATAAAGATAACTTTATCGACTAATCAGTATCATTTGGTACATAAATCAATAAATAGCGTCCCGATGCGTCATTATTTGTAATACTGAATGATACATATTCAAGTCTAACCAAGCAGTGTTTCATTACCAGAATTTAAGAATAGTTGTCTTACATAATAAGCCTAAGTGAAATAAGGTAACCGATACTCACGAATGTCATACAGTTGTTTCTCTTAAAATCAGTCAGACTGACCACTTACTAGTTTTGCACGACCAGTATATATTGTCTTTCTTGGGTCTCTCAACATTGGAAATGGCTTATATTGTATCTTTCCGACGTTCTGTAATAGTTTCAGAATAGGACGACATTTGATAGTGAATTTTTTGACATCAGTCAGTAACTGGTTCACACTCAACATAGTTGATATCTAATGATAACGGTTTCTCACTAGAACATCTAGAATTACCTCTCAAAATCAGCACATGATCATTATCAGTGATGAAAACTATATAATTCAATAATCCTCACAAACGTTTTACACTCACAACTGATTCCTTGTCCATTTATCTTAATTTATATTTTAACTCATGTACCATCATCAACATCTATCTGGTCACAAAACGTAACACCAATAACAATTACAGTGAAAGACTATGAAACTATCGTTGTAATGAAGATAAGAGATTCATGAATGAATGCTCTATAAGGTATAATTTAAATTAAATACAAACAAGACAGATTTTTATAGTCAAACTAACTGTCCTAGAATTTAGGAGTATTACCATTTTTCATTAAACAGTAAAAGGAGAGCAGAAATCTGGAAGCATTAAACGGCTGTTCCGTCCTGATGTAGGACTCCTCAGCAGCGTACACTAACGACCCCTAACACTGGAATCGTGGAGAACAAATTATTTCATTTAACCATTTCTGTATGCGTTTATTAATTTACCGGTTCATGTGAAGCCAGATATATAAACCGTTCAACGTTTATTTTACCTACAAGTATTCGAGAACATTACATCACTTGGTTGAAATTGCTTAATAAGAAGTCCAATAATCGAAAAACTTGTAAGCACAGGTCATTCGATCAAAGCGGAATCTATGTTCAATGTCATCTACAAGGTGTGTAGAAAGCTGCCAAGGGTAGTTATATTCTGTTTTCTTACTATTGCTGAAGCACTAGATATACATCTGGAAAAACCAGAATTATGTATCCAAAGGAAACTGATACAACCTCTGCCTCTACCGTGGTCTTAATCTCTCGTAATTTTCTCCCTTCACAGCTATTTGCTTCCCTTATATCTTCTCTATAGACCTTTTGCACGTAACTGATCTGTTTTTGTTTCTATGATCTTCCTGATTACAGTTTATCTGAATTTCGACATTTTATCTTATCACGCCGGGCCTTCCCTTATCAAGTATAAGTTCCTTATTTATCATCATAATGTAAATGTATCCGCGCCTCTGCAAATTACTTCCAGCCATGCCACAAAAGGTCTCTAACCACTGGTTAAAATAATCACGTGGAATTCCTATGGTACTACTTCATTACTCTATCATCTTGCCCGAAAAGATAGAATTTGTATGTTACTTTTGATGGATTAAAACATCTAATATCCAAGGAATCCAACGATATAGTAACACAGAAAACCATAGTTTCCCCCATTAGCATGATGTCTACAATAATGAGAGTATCTTATGCATTGACTAGTTTCAAGACAGATACAGTTTGAATATTCTACAATGAATGCGGTCAACTGTCACTTTCTGTTTCAACATAAATATTGTAGATCAGTGAGTGTAGTTGGGTTTTCGGACATGAACCAATATCCTATGTTTAAGATCAAGGAAAAAACGATCTGACTTCAATATAAGTCGTATTTATACACAATCTACAAGAGTTCAAATCAGACTATTGTGTTTGAAATCTAGACTAAATCGTTCATTACATAACTTTACCCGTCAAAATGCAGTTAACTACTTTTTTTCATGTTTCATATCCTAATCTATTCAGACCTAAAATAAACACGAATTAAACCTTCAGTAACGACCAGGTCAATAAGACACATTAATGAGCATATTAAGTCTGAATTTTCATATTACAGACAGACTTTGATGGGATAACCATTGGGGATCTATCGTCCCCAACAATTTCTAACTTCAATCAACTCATAATATTTTCTGAGCATCATTCATTGAAATTAGTGACATGCTGTCTTACATACAACACAGTTAAACTCCACTGTTTACAACTCCTCATAAGAACTTCAAGAATTATTTCTCTATGTTCGTCATCAGTAAACACAAGATGATTGTTATTAGATGGTGACAGCAATGTAAACAAAAATACTAACCTGCATTATCACCGTTATATTTCACATGAAAAAATGATAACCAGAACATCAACCATACTGACGAAAATAGTAAAACAACAAAACGGATATATGTTTATTAGATTCTGTTAAGAATATTGTGGGGACGAAGCTTCTTCATTCATGAAATCCTTGTGAACCAATCACAAAACATAAAGTATTACTACTCTATGAAGATTTACATTTTAATATTCTTTCCATTATTTCTTGAATTATCTCATCACGATTTGATAAATCAATCTGAAAGTAAGAAAAAAATGCTTCTTTTCTTTTTGGTAGTAGAAGTGTGTTCTATTGATACAAAATCAATAATATAACATTAGAAGAAAAGAAATTTAATTATATTGTATTTTATAGGTGAGGCTATAATTTATGGATGACCTTTGAGAGACCCTGAAGCGACCTTGAGAGTAGACAACTACTGATTAAGTTTTTGATTGAGATGATGAACCGATTGATGTTAGACCACCATTGAAAACCTGGAAGCACTGGACGGTCGTTCCGTCCTATTGTGAACTCTTCAGCAGTACGCATCCACGATCCTGCTCGCGGGATTCGAACCCAGGGCCTTCAGTCTCGCGCGCGAACGCTTAACCTACTGGACCACTGAGCCGGTATCCAATAGTGTTAATATCTAACCTCAACCAATCCACGAAATTGCTCGACCATCTTCCATTGTACTGAGGTAGACACCTGTTTCTACCCGACACAAATTAGCTCCACTGGTCACGGCTTCTCACCAGAACTCCGAGAATTTCCTCACGAAGCTAGTCACTAGTGAGTACATGGTAATTATCAGTTTAGGGGTTGTGGAGATTGTTAGGTTTTTGATTGAGATCATGAACCGATTGATGTTAGACTAAATGAGGGTTATAAAGCAGCTAGAATTCTCATTTACAGTTGATGGTTAAGGTTAGGAATTAGATTTAGGGTTTTCATCATGAACTGATATCAGCTATAATGCAAAAATTCAGGACTCGTTATCTTATATCTAATTGGTTGGTCAATAAATTAAAGTCTCGCCGTTAAATATATACGATTTGTAGCGTCAGTTACTATATTAAGCCTATATATAAATTATTCTAGCTTCTTGGACAGGCTAATTTATTCATTCTTCTTTAGTCACGTTTTGACACTACTAATTATTCACTTATCAACCTTGACTGTTTATTATATGAGCGTATATATGTGTGTGTACACTTCATGTTCTATTCATCATGTATGCAGCTTATTTTTGTGTGACTATAAGTATCGACTAACGCTTGCTTAAATGGAGTTGGCTTAAACGCCTTCGCTGAATGTCGTTTCGTTTCGTTTCACTCTCTTTTCTTCGCTTCACTCCTCTGAATGTCAGTCCAGATTAGTGAGTGTAAAAAATATACGTTTTCAAATATCCATTCTCGTGTTTGACTGACTTATTTAATTCTGTTATTCACTAACCCGGATTAAGTTGATAATTATTAACGAGGATAGGCGATATATATATTATTATTTACAAACATTTATATGATATAACTGGAGTCAAATTCCGGGCCTGATATAGAGTCTAATGTAGACGCTTCCTCTATACGCGTGCTCAATCAGCTACTTGAGTGAGAAGATCAATAGTTTATATCAGCTTCATCAGAAAGTTAAACTAAATCATGGCCAATAGTATGTGCCTGATGGCATTCTTTTATTTACTATTTGATCTATTTCATAGATCCAGAGCATGAAAAACCTCCATCATCTATTCGCTTATTTCTTAAGTAACATCTAATCATTTCCTTTAAAGAAAAATCTAATCTACGGGTTAGCTTTCCAATCTCTTGATATCCGTCCATTGGAATCTCTTCGTCAATAGTTCCGTCTTATTATCAGTTACTAATTAGCCACACATTGTATCGTTAGGGATCATTTATTGATCACATAAATAACTCAAAATGTTTGTCAGACTACAAGACTAATCGAAATAAAAGATCATATAAAACTCGATTCAATTCAATTTAATTAACTAAGAATTGATGCAAATGCATGACTTTAGTACTTTGTCATTCGTTTTTTCTTTTTTTGAACAGGACAAAATACGACAAATCGGGTTGAATAGAAGAAATCAAGATCAGAAGTACGTGTAACTGGATTAGTAGTGCAATTTTCTTTCTTATTTTTGTGTGATTTAACTCGATTTGTGACGATTTTTTGATTAATAATTTGTCATCAAAGTTTTTAAATGGTGGGAAAAAGAAACCGATCAATGTTAGAATAACATTGAAAACCTGAAAGCATTGGATAGCCGCTTCATCCTAGCATAGGACTCCTCAGCAGCCCACGACTACGCATGCAGGAATGGAACACAGGATATTCGGTCTCACGCGCGAACGCTTGGCTTCTTGACTACTGAGCCGACGCATTCAGCAGTGTTAATATCTAACTTCAATCAATCTATAACCTTGCCCAAACCTTCATCGGTCGCCTGAGGTAGACGACTCCCACAGCCGACACGGATAGGACTCAACTGGTCATGGCTTCTCACCAGAACTCTGGGAATTACCTCTAGAAGCTGGTCACCAGAGAGCACATGATAATTATAAGTATAAGGTGACCAGTGAAAATGAACCGTATCGAGTGTGGAAGGCGGTCGCGCAATATTGTCAGTCAGTCAGTCAGCTACAACGTAGGACCAGGCACATATGTGCATCGGTCCAGGTTGCCATACCTCATTAGCACAGCGAGATGAACACCGGATTCATAGGAATGGTTAGGTCAAAGGTTGCAATAAGGATATAGTATAGGAAGGAAGAATTAGTTCGTAGAAAGAAAAATATGAAGTGATTTTAATCTCACAGTTTAAGGGAAGACAGAGAGTGTATACACCGACGCCATTGTGATCGATTCTGAGTCATGTCACCAAGAGTCTCCAACCATTGGTTACGAAAGTCACGCGGACCCCAACCAAGTAGTCTGCATCTACCGACATGGCTCAGACTAGAAGTTAGTGACTTCAGGCACTGATGCCACGTTTTGGTTTGGCCGCCCCTAACTTTCTTCCAACCATCCCCTACACCGGTTAGCATTGCACGTCGTGGTAATCGGTGTTCAGGCATACGTAATACGTGGCCCAATCATCTCAGTCGATGAAGATTCATAACCTCATCAACTGATTTACCATCATTCCCTAATACCCTGCGTCTAACCTCACTATTACTTACCCGGTGATCCCAGCAGATGCCAGCAATATTTCTAAGGCATCTGTGGTCAAATACTAGTAGCTTACGGGTGTCTTCTACTCTTAAAGGCCATGTTTCGCTACCGTAAAGTAAGACAGAACGGACTGCCGCGCAGTATCCTCGTCCTTTTATTGATAGACGGATATCTCGCCTCCGCCAAAGGTGACGTAAGTTGGCAAAAGCCAAACGAGCAGTATTGTGGATTGGTTAAAATCGGACATTGACGTAGTTGGATCACGGCGGTCTAGAAGTTAAGCATTAGTGCGCGAGATCGAAGGTTCTGGGTTCGAGTCCCGCGTGCGGTGTCGTAGATGCGCGCTGCTGAGTAATCCCATACTAGGACGAAACGACCATTCAGTGATTCCAGATCCCCAGTGGTAGTCTAACATTGATCGGTTGATAATCTCTATGAAATCTCAACAATCTCTATAACCCTATGCTGACAGAACTGATTCTTTTTTAAAACTAATGAAGTTTATCACACAGGTGAATTACAGTGTAGAAATTTACGAGTAGAGTTCGATAAAAAAAACTATAACACAATTCTACCATCTATAAATCTGTCGGCACAGCAAGTGTGGTAAGTATATATAAACCGTGAAAATAATACCATGGCGTATATGTCAAAATACCTAGTAAATTATTTATGGACTTCAATCATGGTGTAATTAACAAAGTCTTGGGTAAGGTAAATCAATTTATTGTATTATGCAAAATCACATTATGCATCTGTAAAATATGAAAACAATACAGTGAATACAACAATTGCACAACTTCCTTACATTGTCGCTTCCAAACTCCATCGTACTTCCATTTCTGTTGCTAATTCGACTGCTTTTGATTTTATTTCTCATCTCCTCGTTTCCCTCTTCTATCAGTAAGAATCCTATTTCCAATTACCGATACATAGTACTAATATCTGCCAGTATAAGTAGAATATACCACAATGGTTATCAAGAAAAAATATCAATTTAAGCTGTTTTTACTTCCTAGTTGCAACTATGCAGTCAAAAGTTCCATGTCGAATGAATTGAAACCATAAATATATACGTATATCATTTAAACAGTATTTCTAACTTACCTCTATTATTGAAGCCTCCCTCATTGAACAGATATGATCGACCAACGGAATACCACGTGTACCATCTTGTCTTTTCGGTGATGGTACAGTAGCCAAAAGAACAACTGTAGGATGTTTTATATCACGTTGACTATTTGTAGGTAAATTCGAAATTGATGAAATCAACTTTTCAATTAGATAAGTGAACTTTGATGAGCATAGCTCCATTTTACCAATTTCGTCAATGATACAGACTATTAAATCATTTTTTCTTACATTGTTATTGGAAGAAACGTTTTCCAAATCGTTTATAATAGACTGTTGATTATTATCATTTCCAATAAGGAAGATAGACCAAAAGAAAAGAGGAAACTTTGAGTCTTTTTCACTAGATAAAATACTAATTATCTATTTATATTACATAATTTAAAATCACTTTGTTACAATGACCATCATGAATTACCTCAATGAAATTAGCTGACCTGTAAACAAGGAATAGCCAAACTCTCAAACGATGATATATTTACTAGGTACTGACCAACACGAGGTTGATGTTGTACTTGTTGACTAGAATGGTTAATTAGGCGAGCTAATGAAGCTCTAGGATATGTTCGAGATGAATCGAATAGAACTACATCAAATCCAAAACGAGTAGACTTTCCTGAATAGAACTGTCGAACTTCTTCTGTTTTAAAACCAACTGCCTGTATACCATTTTTAAGAAGCTCTTCAAAAACATGAGAAACCAAAGTGGTTTTACCGATACCTGTCAAAAGATACAAATTTACTTACAACCAAGTACATGTAAATAGAATAGGAAAATAAATATTCACATAACGCTGAAAGTAACATGTTAAGATATAGAAAAAAGCATCACAATATTTGAGTAATGTTCGGTACCCAATACGACTAAAGCATCAATAAATGACAGTTATCAATAATAATAAGTAGGAACTATTTACAATTATCAACAGTAAAAGATGACATGGAGTTTCTGTGAGAAAAGATATCTCAAATATATAGAAAAATTTAGCTCAAAAAATATCATTATTTTACGAAGACACAAAAGAACATAACAGTATTCGATAATTTGTATTATTCCAAACTAACCCATTCCTTCGGAAATACATTTCTTGGTCACTGGTAAGAGTGTGGAGTGATTATTTATTTCCTTGTGTATTCTAGTTTCTCTACATTCAATGTGTAAATTAA
Organism: Schistosoma intercalatum; assembly: GCA_944470365.2. Taxonomy (NCBI): domain Eukaryota; kingdom Metazoa; phylum Platyhelminthes; class Trematoda; order Strigeidida; family Schistosomatidae; genus Schistosoma; species Schistosoma intercalatum. The sequence goes on along the minus strand of OX103730.1, from coordinate 4,368,005 downwards.
CTTAAGTTTGAGGTTAAGAGTATGTATCGATGAATAATGCCACCCCCAAACCAAGTAGTGTAATAGGAACTTAATACTCGTTCTCAAACTTATGATTTGTGCTGAACCAAACTGACATCACGAAGGCGCCAAAGATGGCCCAGATTGGTATAAGCCGCTCTGGCTTTCACTATACGTGCGTTGATCTCATTACTCAGGCCACCACCAGCACTTATGCAGCTACCCAGATACACGAACGTCTCGACTACTTCTATCTGTTCACTACCCAGGGTGAGTACAGGATTAGAATCCTGCCAGTCTTGTAGAAGTACTTTGAACTTCGAAGGTGCAAAGCATATACCGTACCTACGGACACTGATTGCCAACTGATTAAGTGAAGATTGCATGCCTTGGGCATTACCGCACAGTAAAACAGTATCATCCGCATACTGAAGATTGAGAAGTCTTTCTCCAGGCAACAGATCCACACCTCCATTACTTACATCCATCAGAGCTGTTTCCAGAATGTCATCGATGGCAAAGTTGAGGAGGAATGGTGAGATTGGGCAACCCTGTATAACCCTACTGCTTGAATGGAGACAGGTGGTAGTATGCCCTCACTCTACCCGAGATGTTAATAAACTTCTCAGGCACACCCTTCTTCAATAGACAATCCCAGAGAATAGTCCTGTCCAACGAATCGAAGGCAACCCTGATGTCAAGAAACACTACGATTGTTGGCGTTTGAAAAGTATGGCGGTGTTCTAACATTTGGTGGAGGGTGAAGATATGATCAATACATCCTCGACCAGAACGAAAACCAGCCTGCTTCTCGCAAGTCAATCTTTCTCGAGTTCTGAACAACCTACGAAGTATGAGGGAAGCCAATAGCTTGGACGAAATCGAAAATAGACTTATCCCTCGATAGTTGTTACGGGAACGACGTGAACCCTTTTTAAAGATAGGGACAACTATCGACTCATTCCATGACGTTGGTACACTCTCTAGTTCCCAAACCTTTGTAAACAACGCCGTCAGTTCCTTAGTCAGAAAGTCACCACCATCTTTAAAAAGAGCCGGAGGTAAGTCATCTGGGCCAGGTGATTTGCAACGCTTCAAGTGTTGGAGTTCCTTGAGGACTTCCACCTCACTCGGTGGATCAGTCGTCACCGGCCATGGAGGTCAAGACAGTCTGACCGATGTTGCCGGAGCAGCAGGCCAGTTGAACTGCCCTTCGAAGAATTCTGCCCATCGTCCAAGACGTCGATGGATGTTAGTGATTGGCATCCCATCATCCTCGCAGATTGTTTCACTCACACCAGACTTCTTGCTGCCAGTGGCTCGGATGAGTTGGAAGAGCTTCCGGTAGTTACCAGATGCAGCTGCTGCTTCCAGCTCATTAGCACGCTTCGACCACCAGGCTTCTTGGTCCTTACGCAAGCTTTGCCCAATTTCGCTACGTAACAACCTTCGTTTGTGGTCAAACTCACGGTCACCCGGAGTAGACCGACGGGCTTCAGTGAGTTGTAAGGAACCAGAAGAAACCCAATGCTTATAAGCGGGACGTTTCGCGAAGCCGCAAGCGGCTTTACTCATCATTGTCATAGCGTCATGCAATTGCAACCAGTGCTCATCTATACTTTTTGGTGGAATAGTAGCTAGCCTAGAAACTAGCTCGGTTCGATACTTACTAGCAACAGAAGTTGCAACCAGCTTGCTAACATCAATCCGTTGGTGGCGGTCACTTCGTTGTACACTGAAAAGTAAGGTAAGATTGGCGCAGACCAGAGCATGATCAGAGTTCAGATAGGTACTCCAAAAGGAGCGGCAGTCTTGTACACAACCACGCCAGCGGTAGCCGATCGCGATATGATCAATCTGAGTCCAGGCTTGAGATGCAGAGGGAGGATACCAGGTGGCACGTCGACAATGACTGTGACGAAAACTAGTGCTAGCCAGAAACAGGTTGTGGTCTGTGCACAGTTGCAGTAGACGATCCCCATTATCTGTCCTGCGACCAACAAGTCCCTATCGGCCACCTAAACGATTCTCTTCTGTGCCCATACGCCCGATCTGACCATTCAAGTCTCCGGCTAGTACTACGACATCTGTCGAACGCACTTTCTGGAGAACAGTTAAGTGGTGGCAGAATTCATGTTTGATTGCATCCGGGCTGCAATCTGTCGGGGCATAGGCGGAGATGACAAAAAAACATCGTTTCTCACGACGACTACTACCAATCACAGAAGAAAATGATTGAAGCATCAGTACATCAACCTGTGCCCCCAAATGCCTTGGTACGGCCGAGAGTGGGGAGAGTGCGCTCTCCCTCTCGAAATGCTCTCACATGGCCACGCGTATATAGCCTCTGTCAGGGAAGTCCTACTCATTGCCTTCTCGTGGCGGGGGTGTTGTTTACGAAAATGAGAGGACGAAAAGCGAATGTCCGGTGCTTTAACCGGATTACAAACCAATGGTGCACATGGGCTCCAGTATCCTAAAGGAACAAATGGCGTATGAACTAATCATTGGTCACCGGCTACCATGGGACTGCATCTCCTCACGATGCTCCACTGCCTTGTGGATCAGACCTTCAGGTCAAAGGCTCGGGGTGTGGCCCCCTAAGAAAACCACCTGCTTCGGTTTGGGCACCCATGCAGTATCACAGTCCTCACACACACCGAATGAGATGTGTGGCGCATATATATTTGGTGCCTCTTTGTACCAATATCTATATGTTGAAAGAAATAAACAACATCAACCTGTATTTAGAAGCCGCGTTTTCAAAATAAACTGTACTTCTCACCCATAATTTTCAAGTAAAAAAGGAACCTTCACGTATCTAAAACAAACACTTATCATTTATTATATGTGTCTATATTAATTAGATAAATATGTTATATAAAGACATAATTTTAAATACATGAAGCCAATTAAAGCAATTGACACACACCTGGCCTCCCTGTAACTAGCAAAATATTAGACGTTGACATAGTGTGAGGGGTACCTGTTGAAGTTGAATAAATTCAAGCCTCCACACACTGGGAATGATTGTTTCTGGTTTAACTTGCACGTAACAGGTATCTCGTAAACTGAAAAATAAGAAGGCCATTACACTAACCACAAAAATGTATAATATAACTCCAATAGTGTATAGACAAATAGATAAATTCCGAACCGAGCAAAAATAATCAACGTTATAAAAATCCCACACAGATCAAGGTCTTATACAAACCGTATAAAAAAATAAGAAAATCTAAGGCTATATTGATACACTATATAAAAATGAACAGATTCAGTTAATTCTATCCTAAGAAGACATGTACTACTTCATGTGTGAGCTTATCCTGATAGCCTAAACTAATCATATTTGAAGCTGATAAAAAGAAAAAGCTTGAACAAAATGACACTAACAGATTTCGCCAGAACATAAAGAGGAAATAAAACAGTTTAACCCCACTTTTTTCATCAAGTTACTTTTTCCTCTTTTTTGAGCAACAGGAGAGTTGTCACGTAACTAGCATTTTTACACTAAAGTCATAAAACAGTGAAAACTTTTAGGGAATTAATTTGTTCAAAAAATTTCTCTACAACCATAAAATGAATTTAACATAGTGCGTAAGCCAAAGCGCAAGATGTATGTGCTCGTGGTGCAGATTGTACGACATCGTAAAAGCCAGTAACAACTGTCAATACTACTGCCTGCTTTTAGTGTTTCTCTTATAGAGAAAGAGTGGAAGTATTAACAGGTGGTAAGATTGTGTAGCCTTTTTGTTGTATTTTCTGTGATATCAACAGAAATACTCCTTGATTATTGGTATTTTAAACGGTTATTTATCTATTCGGTTTCAAGCCCCAGAACGGACTCTTCTAGCTACGGCAGATACTGAAAGTTATAATAACTCTAGCTTAGATGGTAGAGCACATAACGTTGTTTCGTATTGACTTCGGGGTTTTGTTGTCTTTGCCGCTAGCGACGCAACGCTAGATCGTGTCGGAACATATTTTACATAATTGGTAGAATTTATGTAAGGGGTATGACTATGTGTCAAGTCCAAAATCTTATCAGACATTCCGGTCAGATTCGTCAAGTCTAAAAGCTCGTCAGCAGCCTAAAAGATTTGCCTTACAGTTGTTGGCAAGCATTGCATCCATATTTATTATTTTTAAAAAGTCATCGATTTTGCAAAATCCAACTAATTACTTCATCTGTCACAATAACTTGACCCGTTCCCTAGCTCTCACTGGTTCAGTGGATGTAGTTGTTTCCCATCTGATAAAGGTTTGTTGAATAATCTTTAACCTATTATAGGCTTTCGCACTGCGAGACTGTTTATGAAATTAGACACCTCTGCTGCAACTTATGTTAGTAGAATTTCCAACAAGTATATATTTTGAGGCCTGTGAGCGTATGTTGGGACGAAGAAATTGGACTTCAATTCATATACACAGGTTTCGTGTACTCAGTAGTGGTAAGTTCATCGAACTTAACTTAGTTAATCGATTCCTTGGTCTCAGTGTTTATAAGTTTGATAAATATACTCCGTTCCAAGAAAGTGCATGATCAAGTGAGCAAAAAATGTACCAAAGAAAAAACATGTCAAACGATCAGAGTGTGAACTCAAATATATATATATATATATATATATATATATATATATACCACAAGAATAGATAAACATGATGACCACAATCGTTAGTATCACAGAAAATATGCCGACAAAACCAGAAATTATGTCACGTCCCGCAAAATTTTTGAGTCATTTTTCCTGTCGGAAAACGTATCGATCAGACAGTAATGGCGACTGCTGGAACTAGTTGGGCTCCTAGTCGCCTCGTTCATATTCTGGACAACACTTCCGGCTAAAAAATTCCTAGTAGACACTAGAGCCGAAGTTAGTGCGATCCCAGTTACCTTAGCCAGGCAACCGATTGCCAAAACTGAAGAACTCTTTGAGTGCAACTAGTAAAACCGAGAAAAGATGTTTGAAAAACAACTGCCGACATTAAACAGATATCTTTAAGAGATGCGTCATCAACTTTTTAAGAACTAATCAGTCCCATAACTCACATCCATTTAATAGTCATTGTAGCAGTTTATCATTCGACGAGGAAATTTACTGGATAATCATTTACTCTAACTGATTTTATGCATCAGAAAAGGGCACATTGTCTATCAGGTCTAAGAGCGCTGATGCGAATTCTGTGAGCGGACTTATTCACGATGTAACAATGAACAATGTTATTATTAATATACGAGAAATAAACGTTAACACTATAAACCGAACTGACTACATATAGGCACGGTTAAAACGTTAGAGCCCTTCGAATCTGCCCACCCTTTCGGTTCAACGACCTTGAACGGCCTGAGCAGAGGTAGTCATTCCGTATTTCAATTGTCGTGGGTTAGTTGGATTGCATGAGTATCAAGTTTTTTTCATATATAAGTCATCTTATGTTGCATTAAAAAGCACAAAGTAACTACCAAAAGTATTGATCTAGCATTCTGTTTTGTAGTGTACACGTTGGCTCTGTTGTTGCTTTGTAACTTGATCTGTGATCCCAACAACTGTAGTAAACCTCAACGAAATGTCAAGTCACCGGTAAATCCTAAGTATTTGTAGTATTTCCTTGGATTATTATTGTTGCAAGGAATAACATTTTTATAATTAATGATCTTTGTTTGTAGTGCTTCATGCTCAAGTGACATTTCAATGGACCTTAGCGATGGTTGTGAACAAGCGTTTCGCATGCTGGGATGATTTTGATAGAGCGCTAAAAGAGTTCCAATAAGTATGGATGAATAATTTTATCCCTTCTCAGACTACTTATACTCGTTACATCCACACGGAAAGCAAGTTCCTTAAGGATGTCAAGTTCAAATACCTGTTTGTAACGTTTCACTGTACATTTGGTCATCAGCGGAAATCGGAAGTTTTGAAATTGAAGCAAAAACCGTGAGGACTTTAACTAATATCTGACCTTTAAGGTCTAAATTCCGTAATTGCTAATCAAAGTTCCGTGTAAGACTAGAGGAGCAAGGATACGTCATCAAATCCTACAACATGCTCCACAATCATCCATGTAGTAGTTCATGGATGGTTTGTGATCCATGGACAAGAAGATTGTCATCCGAAGAAAAAGAAAACTTGAAGCCAGTAATATTGCACTGTCAGTCAGCAGATGATGTTATAGGAAATATTAAGGAGAGAACTGGTAAGCAGGTAACCGCTGCCGATGTCAAAGCTATGAAACGTGAACTCTCCACTGGTAAGTGTATAGAAATATATTTCAGGTTGCACTCGAAAGCAGGTACTGCATATGCGGCGACAAAAAGGTGAAGTGAGGGAACATTTGGAAAATGAATATGTAACGAGAATATGTTTCAGTAGTTATGACCAAATACACTTGTACAATAAATATCCGGAAGTTCTGTGTATTGATTCTACGTATGATACTAATAATAATAAGTGATTATGTTTTTCCTTGTATTCTACTTTGTAGATATTCATTATTCCAGTTGGTTGTAACAGATAATTTTGAACCAGGAAGTACTGTAATGTTTGCGTGGACGCGAAAAGAAATGCGTGCAGATGTCATCTGGATTCTTGATAAATTCAAAGAAATCATGGGAAGCACAACAGAACAGAAACATTTGTTATGGACTGCGCACGAGCAGAAAGCGCGGCTGTCCGTATCCTACACGGGCATGCAAACATAATTATGTGCACCTTTCACTTAATTCTCACTTTCCGTAAAAAGCACACCTCTGGTTGCTTAAATAAAATTGCCATTAGACACATGACAAGATAATGAGAACGTACCTGACTCGATTGGTAACTGCAGAAACGGTTGGAAGGTATTTTTAAATGTATTTATTCACCAGATTTAATCAATATTTCAGAATAATAAACCAGAGAGACAGACTGATAGGCCATTACCTATCTCGTTTTTGGATGTCACGTAAAGCAATGTGGGCGCTTGCGTTTTATGGCAATATTTTAACTTCCGTTGCGAAACGGTCACCATATTTCTCAGTGATGTGATGCCTAAAAACTCTTTGTCGTCGTAGAATCCGTATATACTCATCACTCCGTCTCGGCATATTGCTTAAACAACAAGTACAATCACTTAATGATAAATGTACATGCAGTGAAAAGTTGACAAAATAAGTACAAATAACATCGAAAACTATTCACAAAATAAGCTTGTCGTGCATATCCCCACATATGTTCTTCGATGACCGATATGCATCATAATGCACTTGGAAGCATTTATCGATAACTGCCGAATTCTGGCCTATTTGAAATTTTTTCACAGGTCGTTTTGAAGGTCTAAACTTTCACCCTCACTTTCTATATTTCTGCGTATCTTGATATCGTTAGCAAATAACAAAACCGATGACGATTGGAGATTAAGAAGATCGTGTATATACGAGAGAACTAAAACGTCCTAAATCAGTACTCTGAGGCACTCCGTTAAATAAGGTTTCCCGACCGACAACTTGGATTTCACTCGTGCCCTCTGTTGGCGCTCAATCGCAGTATTACTTAAATTCATTAACACCTGTTTTCTATGAACTTTTTGTAAGCCTAACTGAAGCCTGTGAGGGTTCCATCTATAGGTAGCTTCTATTCTTAAAGAGCTCACCAGCTTTCGAGGGATACTAATAAATTTGCGAGACATGAATAACCTGTTCTAAAACCGTACTGCTTTTCATAAAAAACGCCGTTTTCTTCCAGTCATTCTATAAGTTCTTTCGAATATTCCTCTTCAGTCTCCAGTAATAAAGATAGTAGGTTGGTGAACTTGTGTTAATCCTGACATACTGGCCTCCAGTGAAGATTCAGCTTCTCCTTGAAAATATTCACTGATGGGGCTGATACCACTTTTTCATGTATAGTGTTACAGTAATTGACTGTACCCCACTTTAAGTTCATTTGATCGCGATTTGTGAGCCCTGGAGATTTTAGCGCTGGAGGAAGCAAAAAGATGAGTCATATTATTACTCAAATCATACTTAAAGATACGAAATGTCAGTATAAGATCACCTCGCGTCCTACGATACGACAAGGGGAAAAGGCTTAAAAGGTTTAAGCGCTCACCGCAAAGGAGTTTGGAAAGACCGTTCACTAAATTTGTTCCCACAAGCTGAACACGCTCAAGTGAGCTAGTATCCTTTATCAGACGTGAGCTAGCTGCTCGGATACAGTACTCTAAATGTGGTCTTACATAGGTGAGATATAAAATTCGAAACATTTCCTCATCAAATCATTTGAATACTCGGCGAAGTGACTATAGATAACGAAAACCTTTGACAGCAGCTGCGTTACAATGAGTAGTTGTTTTCACGTCATGGCTTGGGATTACTCTTAGGTCTTTATGTTCTTGAACGCGTGAAAGAGATGTACCATCAATAGTATAAATGTAACTATTAACGTGTCCGATGTGCATGAGCACAATCTTCCTAGAAATAACTTATAACGTGATGTGATGTTCACAGATTTTAGCAAAGCATTTGACAAGGTTTCACACTTTGGTCTTATGCAGAAGCTTTTAAGCTTCGGAATAATAGGTGCCATACAGGAATGGATAGGAAACTTCATATGTGACAACAGACTGAGAATGAGGGTCAATGGAACGCTATCCGAATAGAAGCCGATCAAAAGTGGTGTACCCAAGGTGCCATTTTAGGCCCTCTACTTTTCCTTCTCCACGTTATTGAATTACCGCTGTTGCTTAAGTCATCGACATTATTGTTTGCAGATCATGTAAAAATCTGGAGAACAGTAATAAGTGAGGCTGATCATTTGGATCTCCAAGCTGACTTAAATGACTTGGTTAGATAGACTCGAGGCTGCTGTCCAATCCTTTCACTCAATAAGTTAGTCAAGCATGAACGCTTGTTATGAAACTCATGTTGCTCGGGAGTTAACAGATTGTGTGAATCTCTGTGACTTAGTAACCTAACCCGAATTATCTTCTCAAGTAACTTGTCGATTATGCTGATTAGACTGACAAACCGGTAGTTAGATAGGATCTGCCTCTGACCATCCTCAAATGTAGGACTAAATATAGCGTCTTTCCAGTCTTTAGGGAGTTGAGCGAGTGAAAGGGACATGTTGAAGAGTGTCGCGAGCAAGAGATGACAGTGGCTGTGAATGTAATCCGTCAGTGCCCGGTATCTTATAAGGTTTGAGATTAGTTATCAATGGAAGAACAGTTTCGTCAATCAAATGTACAGATCCAATGGCTGGTATCTCGGTGTGATTGGGACAAGTATCGGCAACAATACGCGTATAGTAAACTTCGCTAAAATAGTTTGATAGTCCTAGTTTTTGCCCGATCTGATTCAGATAGTGAATCTGAATTTTCGTGTAACAGTAACAGGGAAATACTATCCTTACGTTTTACTCGTCGTCCAATATACGAAAACGATCGCTTCAGACAAGTGCAACTATCATATGCCAACTGTTGTTCGTAAATTGTATAGGATTTAGCTATGGTGTTTATGCATATGCTCCGGATTTTTTTATATTCACACTTAAATGATGCGTGTCCTGTTGATAAGAATAAGTCCCAGAAGTGTTTCCTGAGCCTCAACAGCTTCCGGGTTTCCTTATTAATCCATAATGGGCAATGCGATAGTTTACGTGTTGACCATGGGATAAACGGACTCGAATTTAGCCTTAAACGTATTCCATTCGTTTTCGATCGATCCATCCACGTCAACCGACCAGTCAGTCGACATAGCACTGTCTCTGATTGCCGGAATATTAGCTCGCCAGATATTGAGACGGAGTGGTACAGATACAAGTTGTATGCCATGTGCCCTAAACTTAAATTAGAGTACAACGTGATCACTATTCACTAGTGGGGGAAGGTGCTGAATGTCGATGACATCCTCACAGTGGTGTGTGAAGACAAGACCCACCAATGACGGGTCATATTACAAGTCAAGGTTTGTTGGTTTTGCGATACACTGTACTAGTGCACACTGAATAATGGTTGACAGAAGGTCGACATCGAAACCCTCACCTGGAGCTGTAATCACCTTAAAGTTAGGACTGGAATATGTTATCGACAATGCTAGTCCCAATGAATAGAGCTACTCCTTTACGTCCATGGGTTTCGTCGGTTTGTATCAACGTACACCTAACAAAGTCAAGTCCCCCAGTGTTTACAAACTGTGTCAGGCAACTTTTGTGATGGTGACTACATCAAGCTTGGCGGTTTCTATACTTACACCTGGTTCCGATCGCTTTTCGAGGGGTTTCCGTAGGTTTGTGTAACAGATCTGAAGACCATTTAGGTGATTACGTGCTGTACAAGATGTGGCTTTGGTATCAATCTCTGTCGAAGCTGCAAGAAAACCCACAATTCTGAGGTATTTCTCGTTAGCACTCAACCTTAGTCTTAGTTCGTTTACGGCTTCTCGTCTTTTCATATGTCTGGGGGTGGTAATTACTAGGGTAGAAGCTACCACGTGTTCACTTAATCTACGAACGAGAAACAAGATTGGGTGACAAAAGACTAGTAAGCTAGCTTTTGACGCGTCCCAGCCCCGCTAACTAGAGAGAGAGGTCCAAGCTTGGAATAGGGGAGTATATTCCGCAAACAGCCAGAAACGAGCGATAACAACAAACACTATTCAAAACGTATATATACAGTACAAAACCGTCATTGGGAGAGTTACCAAATAGGATACTAAAAGACGCAACGGACCAATAGAATTTAAGATATTTCCCAGTTGGAAATGCGGCATGAAGGTGACAAGAGCGCTTTTCGCGTGAGAACAATGAAATTCAAATTTTCTAAATAAAATTACAAAATTAGGACCTTTTCCAAGTGAGTTCTGGGAATCTAACGTCCCTAACAGTTATTCTTCACCAATAAAAACGTCTAACCGTTTTAGTTCATGTCCGTTTTGTAGCACTAAATTCCTTTCACTGAGAGATTTAAGTACCACTTTTAGAACCCTGACTTCATTCTGTTTCAAGTCCGTTTGGGTACTCAGTCTATAAACCTTAAGCAACGTGACTCTAGAGATATCTTCAAGTGTTAGCTGGTTAAGTAGACCTGTTATCAACCCAATGTCATGCTCAAAGAGAGTTTTGGGTTCCGAGACTTCACTCTCCTTGACTATGAAAGATGACTGGTCTGTCACTATGATCAGCCCTCGATTTCTCAACTAGTGTTTGGGAGACTGGCTTTTGTTTAACGGCATAAGGCGGTTTCTTATTCTAGATTTGCACCCATTCATCAGCCCCACTGTAGTAGCAGTCACAGTTGAGTTACTCACACTATGAGACCATAGATGATTGTCGATGACTTGAGTGGTCATGTTGTTGTTTGTCCTGATAAAAACAAACCTGGCCTTAAGATTAGGCTTTCTCGACATCTCCTGCAAGATGCACTTGGAAGACGTGGGAAAGAAGAGACTACTTTTCCTGGGCTTTTATTCTTACTAGATCTCTCTGAAGTCGGTCCTTCCTCGTTTGGTCCACGTCAGCTAATCACCTCTGAAATTATTTACAATAATTTCATGTCTATTTGTGTATTGACTGAGAGTACCATTTTATGCATCTCGATTTCACTTTCTCATACTCATCATTGCAATCGCGTTGGATAGAAAGTTGTTTGTGTTCGACCAGCATCGCTGACGCAATCACACGTAACCACTTTTACTAAACGCCTAAAAACCACAGGCGTTACATTTGTGCAAACTCCGTGCTACCATCTTTTACGTTTGTCTTACTGGATGCCCCTTTCTATGGGATATCGACAGCGCGGTTGTTAGCAATCAGGCTTCTGCACTGCCAATAATCAATTAGAGGTTTTCAAAAGAACTAGATGCAAACAATACACGGAAATAATAACTGACAACCAGAAAAAATTGAAAAACCATAAACTGTTAGTTCTAAAAGTCCAGGCGACTTTGGTAATCATCGTTTTTTAATAATGTAAATAACTGTTAGTACTTTGTTCACTCGTAGACGCATTCACTCGGCGTACTCTTTAAATCTGATTCTTTCACATCTGATTGTGAAATATTTAGCTGATTTCATTTTAAATATTTCCTTGGGTTTTAGTTTAGGTAAGGGATGAGGTCTGTATAAATATATCAAAAAATGTCTGAAATAATGGATATTTTCATAATTGTCCTAACAAATATATTAATTACCCTCAAAAATTCTCCAAGAAGCCATTATTATCCCCCGGAGAGGCTAAAATATTTTGTTTAACGAACGTTAAATAGGAACTTTCTAGAAAACAAGACAATCTGCTTTACATTTGTAGTGCGGCGTCGAGTCGTGGTTGACTACGATCACCACCATAGGAAGACTACGTGCCAGTTAACCGATAAGATCCCCTGTAAGCCAAATAGCAGAAGGCATTTGATGGCTGTAGTCGAAATGTATGCGTTGGCGATCTCGTGGTATCGAAAGAATACCGAGATCGCTTCAGGTTACAAGTGTAGTTACTGAGCGTAACCAAATTCGTGCAAGATCACAATCAAAGGAAGGAGGAATGTATTTAGTACAGTTAAACAAACAAGTACGGTAAAGCAATCACTTGTACAATTGATTATAATAATTGTTTCCATAAAACCAGTCGCGTTCTCTTGATAAAAGTAGGTCACCACACATTCAGATTAGGTAACTACCTATTTTCTTGATGGTTTTGGCATGTTTTCAGAAGCTTACACACTATCAAGATTACACATAAACACACACAGATATGGATGGATTTGAGATTATTTACCGAAATATTTTTTATTCCTGTGGCTGAATCAACCCTGATAATAATGTCTGTTTTCACAATTCTTTCCTTGCTTTCTTCTGTTCGGGTACAGAGCAAGAAGTAAAGACTCAATTTAATCGATGCGGGGAAGATTGTTTAAATTTTTTTCGATATAAAACAAATTATGGATTGTTAATTAACTAGAAATCGAACTCTATACTCAATGGGGTGATTCTCGTTGAATACATCGTTGAGCCGTTGAAATAAATGTGATGCGTATCTTTTTTGTGATGAGTATTCTCTTTTCCTTACCATCCAGACAGAGATTATCACTATTCAAGTGTAACGAATCGACAAATGAAATCTCGTAAATAATTGTCTACCAGTTGTTTTTGACGTAAACTATCGACTGGCAAACAAACTTCAAGCATTTAATTAGAAAAATATGTTCATATAACAAATACTCATGAGTATTTCGGATAAGACAAATATCTTCGTAAGTTACCAAGTGATATAGACTATCATACTTTTAATAAAGCACATCTTTCAATGGGGCTTTATTACTGACTCTTAACTGCAACTTCTATAGCCATTTGGAGTAGAATAATTGGGCTATTAAACTTTCAGTCATTTTAAAAAAGTTCAACGTAGTGTTAGCTCATATTTAGTAATACTATGGTGTGTGCTGCTGATGTCCATATATATAAGTAGTACGTATCATCAATCGTAGAAGAGATGCATGTAGGCAGAAGTTTGAGATCAAAGGAAAGAGAACGAAAACAGAGAATGATTGCTGTAGAAACGAAAGATCAATGTAGTCTGAGACGATTAATTAATATTTTGTAAATGAAGTATTTACTGTATGGTTCTCAGATTTTACTAAGATGTTCTGCAATTTTGTATTCCAATCAATTCGATTGTCCACATTTGTGTTCTCATTCACTACATTTAGTGTCAATGCCAAACAGGAGAGGGAAAAGGTGCTGTTCTGTGGAATCTGTTGCGGACCTGGAGCTGAGGTGCTAGTTAGATCTGTCTGGTGTGGGGAAGTGACGTCTAGTGGAGTGTTCTGGCTGGGCGTGTAAGATCCAAAATAAGACTTGGACTGAAGAATAGCTGTCTAGGTAGGTGTTATATCCGGTCGTCGCAATTGTTATGCCGGAAAAAATCGCTGATCACTTATACTCGGAAAGAGGGACCCTGCAATTCTCACGATGCGAAAGTAAGAAGAGAAGACAGGTATAAATGAAGAATTATTAATCCCAAAACACAACGATGAACGATGATCAAAATAGTTTATATATATATTGTACACCCATTTTGATTAATAATTAGGATGAAATCACATACTCAGTTATAACAAATCACTTAATGAGCATAGTTCATATCAACTGAATGCAAGAATATCTCGTATATTATACAGGAGAAAATATCAGACGAGAAAAGAAAACAACTACTACATTGAGTTATCATGACATTGAATCAAAGTGGAAGTAATCTTGAACAAAACTCATAATGAGTAAATCCATGAAAAATTGATTTTTTCTTCCTATCATATCAGTGGGTTAGATACGCGCCCTTGCCCGGTTGAAATCAAAACAAATTGATTGGATAAAGTGACAGTTCTAAAATGCATCATAAATTTAAATGTACATTGTTACCTAAACAAATATGACCACTCAGCTATCCAACCAATAATTGTTCAATTGATCAAATCTAAACTACAGTAAATAAGAAAGTTGATAAAGGATGCTAGAAAATTACCAATCACAACAAATAAATTATATTCTATCCTGTCTGGATAGACCACGTACAGATTCGTTGAAAAGATACTATTTGATTGCTTTATAACACAGAGTGTTTCCAATTCTGGAAGAATGCCTCAATTCACAACCAGTCAACACAGGTAAAGCAATCAAAAGGAGGAACAAACCAATATGGCTGCCGCCAAGACTAAGTATCAAGTAAAAACAACATAAATGCAGTTCAGGAAAAAATACGGAAACTTAATGAAGGCGTAATAAAAATAAAAACCAAAATAAAATACAAATATTACCAACTCAAATGGAATCAAAAAGACTAACAAAATGCACAACTAAAGGAATCAATAGGAACAAACCGTAAGTGTATACATGGAGGGATTTTCACACACAAAACATTCAAAATGGATCTTACACGGTGGCACTTACTTTAGTGGATAATTTCTACGGCGAGGAGCAGTGGGACGTGAAGGTGCTGGGCGGACATCGGATGTAGATGGCCCAGCGGGTCTCTGTGGCACAGGTGTTGAACGTTCCGGGTTCTGGGTGTACGTCGGATTTTGATGGCCCGGCAGATTGACGGAAATATCAAGCTTGATCGCACCGCAGACTCTACATGTTGACGAGAAGCGTTGCACAGACTACAGAAAAGAACAAAGTGGCACAGATAGCAGAACCACCGCATGAACGACTGTGTTTAAAGGGAGGACGAGTGTGGTACGTGTTCAGATTTTGTTAAGATGTTATCTAATTTTGTATTCAAATACATTTAATTGTTCCCGCTTGTGTTCTCCTTTACTACAATATTACAATATAATATTATATAAGCTAAAGTTCATGATAATCGATATACTTTCAAGCTTTGTGATTAAGTTAGAACCAGAATATACTAAATGCTGATATAAAGATGATGAGTAAAGTTGTGAGAGTTTGTAAACTATTCATATGATTTGAAAGAATTTTCGGAAATACCTGTTACAACTTCCCCTAATTTGATTAATTTGCATATTCTATAATGAAAGGAATTGCAGAAAATATTCATTAATTAATTGTATAACATGTATCATACAATAAGTTAAAGAAGGTTTGGTGTTACTTGCTTACTTTACTATTCTGAACCTCCTTTAACTTTTTATCAGCGATTACTAATAATTACAATTCATTTGATATTCTAAGGACTGTATATTGTTCAGTGATTCTGAGTGCTGTTAGAGTTATGAGGGTAGTTATCACTTACCGGTTACCCACATCGTGGAAGGGTTCTACTGGAGGTATCTGAAAAGAAAATTGGTTTAAGGGTGGTCTGAGTGACCTGAAAACGTGACCACAGTGCCCAAGAGATAACTGCTTGAGAACGGCCACACACGACCTTTTTTGTGAGTAATTTTCGTGTTAGCTTCGTACTTGTTTAGACCTTACTGACGGAGACGAATATCCATGGAATAATACAAGGTGTGCATTTTTAGGCTCGACCTTTTCTAAATCCATCCTTCCTTATAAGAAGGCAGAATCCTTGCAGATGCTGTTTGCCCGAGGGAAACATCTTACTGCTGTCACACACCTCTGCAGTTGGCAGTAAGACTTTGTCCTCAGACCTTGATTTGATGCTTTTAGTCTTACTGTTCATCAATCGACCTGCTTCGCATGGTAGAACATACAAGACCATATGTTCCAGTCAGTTTAGCTGTTATGCATGCAGAATAATGTGCCACTCATTATCATGTTAAGTCTAATGATGTCTTTGGACGTTAAATGGACATTTCCTATTCTCCATTATTTATTTCATTCGTTAAATATTGTACAAATGTTGTTTTCTATTTTATGGTACGATGTGGTCTGTTTGGTTGGTATATAAATAGAGTATGTCTGAAATACAATGATTCATATCTCAGAGGTTGTGATTTGTGTTCTGGACTCAAATGGATGGGCTAGACAGGGAAGCGGGACCAATCGGAACTGTGGGTCGTTCGTACGTGTTTTACGTGTCACTGAATCGATCAATAAAACGCTGCTCCATAATCTGCAATACACACATCATAACAATAGCTCGGTTGGATCATCACGATATGCAAACCCGATTACCACATCAAGGTGGCAGCAACGGTCAGGTAGTAGTCGAACGCGTCGACAACTTCACTTACCTTGGAAGTCTGATCAGCCCTAATGGATTGGTGTCATATGAAATCTCAGCACAAATTTAGAAAGATCGTTCAACTTTTGTCAACTTACGTCACCTATGACGAATACGAGATATCCATCTATCAGTAAAAGAATAAGTATACTGTGCGGCAGCCCGTTCTGTTTTAATTTACGACAGCGAAACATGGCCATTAAGAGTAGAAGACACTCGTAAGCTACTAGTATTCGACCACAGATGCCTTAGAAATATTGCTCGAATCTGCTGGGATCATCGGGTAAGTAATAGTGAGGTTAGATGCAGGATATTGGAGGGTGATAGTAAGTCAGTCGATGAGATTGTAAATGTTCGTCTACTGAGATAGTTGGGCCACATGTTACGTATACCCGAACACCGATTACCACGACCCACAATGCTGACTAATGTTGGGGATGATTAGAAGTTAGGGACGGCCAAACCAATAAGTAGCATCAGTGCTTGAAGTTACTAACTTCTAGTCTGAGCCACGTTGGTAGATGCAGACTACTTGGTTGGGGTCCGCGTGACTATCGTAACCAATGCTTGACGACTCTGTGTGACATAACTCAGAATCGATCACAATGGTGTAGGTGTATACACTCTCTGTCTTCCCTTAAACTGTGAGATTAAAATTGCTTCATATCTTTGTTTGTAAGAACTAATTCGTTCTTCCTGTACTATATCCCTATTCACAATCTTTTATTCTACTGTACGGAGCGGAAACCTGGAGAACTACGAAAACCATCATCCACAAGGTATAGGTGTTTATTAACAGTTGTCTACGCGAAATTCTTCGGATCGTTTGACCAGACTCTATCAGCAACAACCTACTATGGGAGAGAATAAACCAAATTCCACTAGAGGAAGAAAATCAGGAAGAAGCGTTGGAAGTGGATAGGAAATACATTGATGAAAACACTCAACTGCATCACAAAGCTAGTCATCAAATGGAATCTCGAAGGCCAAAAGAAAAAGAGGAAGACGTAAGAATACATTACGCCAAAAAATGGAGATAGACACGAGAAGAATGAACAAGAATTGTTGTCCTAATAAAATGTATCAACTTGGAGCGTTGCATATATATACCTGGTACTAAGTTGTAGCTAACTGACTGTATCCTATTTATTTCTCAGAATTATAATAATGAAAAAAAAAGAACAACTAACCATTCCTTTGAGTTTTCTTTTTCTTTCTAATATTCTATAAAAGATTGTTCAATTTTGACATTCAATAGTTTCAATATATCTTAATTCTGTTTATTTACTCTCTCATGGTCTTCATAATCAAATACATTAGATTTGATTGAGAATTCAACTATGAACTATTCAAGTAATCAAACAAGCAAGTCTTATATAATAAGAATAAAACATCATTGAAAATCTGATTCATCTCTTCGCTTCATTATTATGTAATATACACTTTTAAACAAAAAAACGAAAAAAAAACGAAAAACAAAAAAAGAAATAAAACAAAAAAGAAATGCAATCAATACATGTAGTACACATTCACAAGAAATGAATCACAATGAAGATATTATAAAGCAATATATATATATATATATATGTTGTTTAAATGTTTAGTATTCAATGTTCAATGTTGAATATTTGTTCAATGCTTATTGAATAAAATAATTAAAAAAACAGAAAGGAATAAAACCATAACAACAAATTAATATAAGATATAAAAATCAATAATTTTTTTCTTCTTAAATCTCTTCTATAGAAACATAAAAATAAGATTAAAATTATATTTTCTTTTTTTTGTTTTTTCTTCTTTTTTTATATTTTTCTCTCTCATTTTTTCTCCCTATTCAATAAAACAATCAAATATCTATCTATCTATATAATCATAATAATAATAATAAAAATTATTTGATATCTCCGAAGAAAAGTGAAATAATATTCTTGAGAAAAGAACAAAAAGAAAAGCAAAAAAAAGAAAAAAAAGGAATATCAGCCGGGGAAATAAATAAGAAGTTGACATGAACAATAGATGTATATATATTTCTATCACAAAACTGAATTCAATTAATAGTGAACTATCAAACTTACAAAATTACACATAAATAAAATAGTTTAACACTTAATATGATGTGAAATATCAAACGTGTTTACAATTACATATATCTATATATACGAAAAGAGACATAGCAACAAAAAAATAAGCATAGCAACAAAAACAACATAAAATGCAGCATATTTGATTTAAAAGGTAATTTGAAAATGGCGCTTTTTCAATGATCAAATGTGACAAAAATAATAACGAGAGAGAGAGAGAGAGAGAAACAATAAGAAATTTGGCAATTTATAATCTGATTCATGGAAAAAGTATTTTGTTTTCTCATTTCTTTTCTTTGAACAAATTAAAACCACTAATGGAATGTTGCATAGAAACAGACAAAAGGAAATAATCTAAAGAAACTTATACATGTATATAGAGAGAGGGGGAGGCTGATCATATTGATAGTCAAGAGGGTATGAGCACACATACAATGAAAATAAACTAGATAAATCATAGATGAAAGAATGATCAGAGAGAAAAAACAATTAAAGATAATTAGTTATAACTCTTACTATTATTATGTAATAGATAGTAGTTAACTTTCTTATTATAGAATTAAAAGAATTCCAATGTAAATGACATTTACGTCCAAAACCAAAGCAACAAAAAAAGAAAACTGCCTAGAGTTAAGAAAAAAAGTGTATTATGGAATGTACAATGGTCATATTGACAAATCACAAATAATGATTACATAATAAACACAAAAAAACAAACCCTCAATCAATATAGAAATCAAAGATGATAAACATAAATCACTTTTTTTTGTTTTATTTTCCAATCACATATCAATGCAAACATATTGACTTAGTAACTAAATTCAAATGAAGTACTCCTTTTGTTTTTTTAAAATACATTTAAATGATATAAAAAGAGAAGTACAAAAGAAAACAATCAAGAAAGAATATAGTTTGGAAAGAAAATAAAAAATAAAACAAACACTTGACAACAAGGCAATTAATTCTTTAATCATTATCGATACATTTATATTTATTGAAATATATAGAAAATAATCAATATCTTGATTTCTAGTTTCCATGTCATATTATTGATTGATTGATCGATTATGTGAATCCTGATAAAGATTGCCGATTAATCGATTGTCTTGGTTCAATAATTAATGATGCTTGATAAGTTTGTTCTTCATCAAGTAATCTTGATGGATCTAATAGATAATCAGTAACCTAAATATAAAAAAAAGAAAAGTTATAAAAGAAAAACAAACAAACAACGTTGATCAATTCAATGAATCAAATGCTTACGGTACTAAAAATGTTTAAATCAAGGCAAAACAAATATGGATACAGAATAATATGAATTCATTATGATAACGTTTTGTTCTCTGAGCTGGATGGTTTGGTAGTGGAGTTTTCATCGTTCAAGCACAGAAATCAACAAAAGGATCGCCCTACCATACATAAAAGGCATATCAGAAACCGCAACGAGACTACTGAAAACCTTCAGGATAGGTGTGGCACACAAACTGACACAATCACTACAATGAATCCTGTGCAAATAACAAAGGAAGACAAATCAAACATCATCTACAAAATAAATTGTGCCAACTGCGACAAACATTACATCGGACAAAGCAGACGCCCCCTTCACCTTCGCTTACATGAACATCAATTAGAAGTCAAACGCCATAATACTTCCTCACTTATATCGATACACGTAGACAACTGCGGACACTCATTCGATTGGAAAAATGTAGAAATCTTAGACAGGAAATTCCAAAAACACCAGAGAATTTTTAGAAGCCTAGCACTCAGGTCAATCAGCAATCAACAAGCACATTGAAATCGATCCAATTTATCAACCAATCAGGAAAATTATGCATAAATACAGAGACGAAAATCAAACCAATGGGAGACACAACCAAAACAAAGAAGTAAACAATGACAAATTTAGGGTCAATAAGGACCAATCAACGTCGAGGTGTACAGAACAAGCTGTGAACCACATGTGGAGAAATTCGAACACTTCACTTCTATCTGAAGTTTGTGCTGATGATGTCGTTCAGACGAACTATGAAAGCTCCACGACCAAACTATCCAGCTCAGAGAACAAAACTCCATCAAAATCATCTATCTGAGCTACAAATCTTCTCCACCATCTCATGAATCCATATATTTCATAGTTTCTTATTAGCTGATTACAACCAAATTTGTATTAGAATTTTACATTGAAGTAAGATAATAATGTAGAATCAATTGATATAAGTGAATGTAAAGAATTAGAAAATAGCAAAGGTTAAAATTATCACATCATTTATCTGTTATAACCTGTGAACCTGTGTGCCCTATTAATGGTTAACGTCACGATACCGCCAATCAGAGAGCAGCGAATTATCGGTCAAACCAGTGACGCATAAAAACCCGTACGAGCAGCCTAGAGTCCTCATTGGTTTCGCTCCCCGTCTAGCCCAGCCAGTTAAGTTCAGAACACCAATCTCAGCCTCTGTAATATGAATCCTTATATTTCAAACATACTCGGTTTATATATCAACCAGACAGACCACATCATACCATAAAATAGAAAACAACATTTGTACAAGATTTAGCCAAATGTGGCTGTGAATATGGGAGGTAGTGACTAATAGACAGGGCATAATTCAAGAATGGTAAAACCTATAATAATGGTTCATAGGTCAAAATAAAACTCATAATAAGAGGGACATGAATATGAACAGGTTAGTTACATGACAATTATACGATAAAAATACACTCATAGCATTGGTTCATAAATGGATCCCAAAAGTTACCATTCATTATTCTTACCGGGATATAACATTATCTTATTTGTCTTTGATCTTCCCTCAGCTTATTACATTATCCATCCCTAATGTTTACTTGATTGTAACCTCAAATAATCTATAACCTTGATATGGTTTACATGAATTTTCTCATTAATGTTTACGACTGCAATTGATCAGTCTCTTATTGGTATATGTGAATACTGTGCGTATTGCTTCGATATTGTTCTAATTCACAAGCATTATAAGCAAAGTGGATGACACGATGTCCTATGAAGCGAACGGTATTGGGTTCGAGTCCTAAAGTGAACATCAATCCTTAGATACAGATACATCCGGCTGACGAGTCTCAAATAGGACGAAACGTATGTTCCAGATTCCACTGCTAGCCACTATCCATCTTTGCTTATAGCCACCTATGACCTGTGCTTACATATATATATGTAGTTATTATTGATAACCTTTGTCATTCCAATTCATTGCATTCTCTTATGTTAATTGTTTCACACTACATCTTATTTTAATGTAAACTTCTAATACAGATTTAGTTGTAAGCAGCTAATGGTAAACCATGAAATACAATGAATTCATATGATTCTGTATCAATGTTTGTTTTGGCTTTATCTAAATTTATAAAGCGAACTAACTGAACTAAAATGTTTATTGTTTTCTAGACTATTGTAATGTTTCACACTTCACCCTATTAGATAATCGAAGGTAATCCGCTGAAAATGCCAGACTCAAGTTTTGTGCTAATTGACCTAGCTAACCGATTCTCCTTGTGGTTTATGAAACTTTACAGTGTTAAACATTAACGCTAAGTTATTTGAGCATTGAATTACCTCGATGACGTTGAAATCTGACTACTAGTTTGAGTCACTCAACATAAAAAGTTGTAAGATGCAGGTCGGAATACATTAGAGTGCAATAGTTCCCTCAACAATACAATTAAACTTTGTTGATGAATCTTAACTAATAAGAAATCTAAATTCAGAGTTTCCTTTCAATCATCATCAGCAGTTACCTGACTTCTTCACTTAGTGTATTCAATATTGAATCATTAAGTTAAGTGAAAACATTGCAATATGATCAAGAGAATTAGATCAACGGTAAGTACTGAATAAACAAAGAAAAAATCGATTACTATTCAACGAATAATCAGTGATACACTTAAAGCTTTACACCCATGAATTAATCTGTTTACATGAGTACATGTGACATTGGAATTCTAGAGGTTTCTGGAAAAGATTCTCATATCGTAAATAATTTTTATATACGACTAATCAAATTAGGAAAGAATCTAAATGAATTGACTTTTATATGTTTCTGGAACTATTCAAAAACGACATTTATCTTTTATATTTATGATATCACTATATACTGACAGTATGAAACGTGCTTTTTTACCACTTCAATAATCAATAATCTATAGCAAATCCAAATATGGTTAGTTTGATTTAGGATAGCATTATATGATTACAAGAGCGATATAGCATGACAATATAATCGCTTTCACACTGTTCGTTAAAAAGAAAGCACATTTTGAAACAGGGATTTGTGAAGATTGTGATATTTTAACAGTTCAATCCATGAGTCCATCTAAGCTAGACCATAGTTGAAAACCTGCAAGCAATTAACCGTTTCTTCTTAGTATGAAACTCCTCAGCAGTGCACGTTCAAGATCCCGTACTCGGGACTCGAACCCAGGGCCCTCGGCCTCGTGAGCGAATGTCTAAACCCGAAACCACGGAACTGGCATCCAATGATGTTAATGTCTAACTTTAATCGATCTACGATTTCGCGCAACACTTCATCCATTGTCTAAGGTGGATATCTGTCTCACACCCGATAGCGACTGGACTCCATTGATCACGGCTTCTCATTAGAACTCCAGGAAATTCATCTTGAATCTTGTCTTCAGTGAGAATATGATTATTATTCACGATCCTGAGTGCAGGATTGTGAATGAGCACTGCTGAAGAGTCTCGTGATAGGACGGAACGGCCGTCCGGTGCTTCCAGGTTTTCAATGATGTTCTAACTTAGATTGACCCATGAATTCAGGTATTTAAACATTTCGAACTATACGAAATTACAATGAACAATAATCAAGGGAATATCTGAACTAATATTAACATTCATTGAGACAACTCAGTTACCTACACTGATCGATTTGATCTAAAATTACTAATGAAAACATGCATCGAACGAGAAGAAAAAGTGATTAACAATTTCTTATAGTAAAACAATCAACCAAGTAACATAGACGTTAATTCAGATGTGAAATAAGAGTTTCTTCGGTAGAAATGTTCAGTATTATGGAGAACTGTTGTATCAAAATCGAGATATAGTAGAGACATTAACATCGTGCAAATATTATCCCATAATAAAATTCATAAATAACACAGTTTGGATTAATTTTCGTCAATATGAGGTTGTAGATATCGTCAGATTTCACTTAAGTTATGAACTGATCTAAGTTAGATAACCATTAGAAACCTAGAAGTCAACCAGCTTCAACGTAGGACCAAGCACATATATGCGCATCCGTTCAAGTTGCCATACCTCATTAGCAAAACAAGATGAACACTGGATTCATAGAAGTAGTTAATCCAGTGGTTGTAATTTATAAAAGAAAGACTGCATATAAGGACATAGTACAGGAAGGAAGAATTACTTGGTAGAAATAAAGATATGAAGCAATTTTAATCTCACAGTTTAAGGGAAGACAGAGAGTGTATACACCTACACCATTGTGATCGATTGTGATCCATGTCACCTCGTGTCTTCAACCATTGGTTACGATAGTCACGCGGACCCCAACCAAGTAGTCTGCATCTATCAAAATGGTTCAGACTAGAAATTATTGACTTCAATGACTGATGTCACGTTTTGGTTTGGCCACCCCTAACTTTTTTCCAACCATCTCCAACACCATTTAGCATTGCACGTCTTGGTAATCGGTGTTCAGTCATACGTACCACGTGGCCCAACCATCTCAGTCGACGAACATTTA
Organism: Schistosoma intercalatum; assembly: GCA_944470365.2. Lineage (NCBI taxonomy): Eukaryota > Metazoa > Platyhelminthes > Trematoda > Strigeidida > Schistosomatidae > Schistosoma > Schistosoma intercalatum. The sequence continues at coordinate 4,343,539 of OX103730.1, read as the reverse complement.
CAACCTCATCAACTGATTTATCATCATTCCCTAATACCATGCGTCCAACCTTACTATTACTTACCCGATGATCTCAGCAGATTCGAGCAATAATTCTAAGGCATCTGTGGTCAAATACTAGTAGGTTATGAATATCTTTTACTCTTAATGGCCACATTTCGCAGCCGTGATGTAGAATAGAATGAACTGCTGTGCAGTATAGTCGTCCGTTAATTGATAGTCGGATATCTCGCCTTCGCCATACGTGACGTAAGTTGGCAAAAGCCGAACCTAGAAGCACTAGACATCCTATTTTTTCCCTAGTATGGGACTTCTCAGCAATACCCATCCACAACGAAATAGTCGTTTAGCTGTTCGAGGTTTTTGAATGTGGCAGTCTTGTTAAGCTTCGAAAAATGTTAACAATCTACGTAATTCCTTATATATTCATAATGTATATTATTTCAGATTGAATGAATCGCACTTACTTCTTGTCTATGCGTTATAAGATATGGTGTTTGATGATATTGTTGAACTTCACGTATCACATGAGCTATCTGTAATTTAAAAAAAACAGTAAAGAGAACAATATCTAAGTTTTTATGAAACAGATGGATATATGTATAGAAGCGAAATCTTGGATACTTTACTTCCTATTTTTAGACTATTCCAGCAATGTTTATGTTTAAATTGAGAAAGTATCTAAGTAATAAATATCTTAGTATCTAGTTAGCGTTCTCCTGGTGATCGATTGGATCATGAAAACGTCAGCGTCTGAAGGGAAACGCGGGATACAGTGGGCATCTAGGAAGCAGCTGGATGATCTAGACTTCGCAGATGATCTGGCCCTTCTATCCCAAACGCAACAACAAATGCAGGAGAAGACGACCACTGTAGCAGCAGCCTCAGCAGCAGTAGGTCTGAATATACACAAAGGGAAAAGCAAGATTCTCCGATACAACACAGAATGCATCAATCCAGTCACAATTGACGGAGAAGATTTGGAAGATGTAAAAACGTTTACATATTTGAGCAGCATCATTGATCAACATGGTGAATCTGATGCATATGTGAAAGCGCGGATCGAAAAAGCAAGAGCAGCATATTTACAATTGAAGAACATCTGGAATTCAAAACAACTGTCTGTCAACCAACACCAAGGTCAGGATTTTCAATGCAAGTGTCAAGACAGTTCTACTGTATGGGGCAGAAACCTGGAGAACTACGAAAGTCATCATCCAGAAAATACAGGTGTTTATTAGCAGTTGTCTACGCAAAACAATTTGGATCCGTTGGCCGGACACTATAGTAACAACCAACTGTGGGAAAAAACAAACCAGCTTCCAGCGGAGGAAGAAATCAGGAAGAAGTGCTGGAAGTGGATAGAACACACATTGATGAAAGCACTCAACTGCGTCACAAGGCAAACCCTAATATGAAATCCTGAAGGTCAAAGGAAAAGAGGAAGAGCAAAGAAGACATTACGCCGGAAAATGGAGATAGACATAAGAAAAATGAACATGAATTGGATGGAACTAGAAAAGAAGGCCCAGAACAGAGTGGGTTGCAGAATGCTTGTCGGCAGCCTATGCTCCATTAGGAGTAACAGGAGTAAGTAATTAATCTTAATATCTACCTATTTTGTAGTCATGATATCTTAAGTGTCATATACAATTCATTTATTGAGATGTATTCAATATCAAATACAACATATTGATATATACTCAATTGACATTTAGTAGATTTTCAATGGTATTCATTCATTCAGTGATTCTCTTAGTTACAAGTGGCATCTATTCAGTACGATAGATACCTTAGCTAATCATTAATCCATATCATCAATGGTATAGCATCGGATAAAATCCAATAGGAATTGATCTTTTTAATTCGTTGTCAAGTAGGGTTTGTGTTGAACTAACAAAGAAGGGGGGCTAAGTGTAAATAAAGAATTAGTTTCATGATATCGAAGTGTAATGAAGAGTTATCATTGTGTCCTAACAAATAATATGTAGTTCTTGATGACTTTTAGAAGGATACTATGTGAAATATGTCTGAAGAAATTTTGTAAATTGAAGAAAAACCTTCTTCGTTTGGTATTATTTCTAAACGTCTAACATTAAGCATAATACATCTTAATACTAATTAACAATGAGTTTAATGACTGATCTGTAGAAGTTTATTGACTACTCTTACTTAAGCCTATTACTCTTCATCGAGGAGCATTGGCCGCCCACCAACACTTTCCATCTAACCCTGTCCTGGAGAGTTCTTTCCAACTCTTTCCAGTTGTTATTCATCCTTTTCATGTCTGTTTCTATTTCCCGACGTAATGTGTTTTTGGCCTTCCGGTTTCCCGCTTTCCTTCACGATTCCAAGTTAGGGCTTACCTTGTGATGTAGCTGCAAGCTGGTTTGGCCTCTCACACAGAAGACTGTTGCTGATGCTATTCGACCAATGGATGTTGAGTATCTTGCGTAGACAACTATTTATAAATATTTGTACCTTCTTGATTATGGTTGTAGTAGTTCTCCACGTTTCAGCTCGGTCCAGTGGTCCAGTGATTAGGACATTGCATGGTGACTACTCTTAGTCGGTATTTAAAATAATTTAAGAAAATACATGATATGGGTATATTGCAACTTTATTAGAATTCTTTTCTAGTGTTATTCACTTTCTCAGAATGGGGATTTGTAAAGATTACAATAGTTTTCATAGTTCAATTCATGATACGATGTAAGCTAGACCATCATTGAAAACATGGGAGAAATGAACAGCCGTCTCGTCCCAGTATGAGACTCCTCAACTGTGCACATCCACGATCCCACACGCGGGACTCGGCTCAGTGGTCTGAACGTTATGAGGTCGCATGACAGACCGAAGGTCCTAGGTTCGAGTTACGCGTGACGGTTTGTGGATGCGCACTGTTGAAGAGACTCATGAATTCAACTATTTATTACAGATAATAAGATTAAACAATGTTGTTTTAGAAAAAAATCATTGTTTCATTACATACCATACGCATTTTACAAAAATTGACCAAATTATTCTCTGTAATATTCAATGCACCTTCTTCAATAAATGATAAATCCGTTAAATACATTCCAAGGTAAGGAATACAAGGAGGATCACATCTAAAAATAAGTGAACATGAAAACAAGTATATATGAAGTTTCACATCATTGACTAGTAATATTAGTTAAGCAAAAATCAAAATTCAGTAAGAATTAGACAGTTGTTTCGTTCTAGAATGAGATTCTACAGCAATCCTAAGCCTTAAACCCATCAGGATTCGAACCTAAGACATTCATATCTTTCAAGTAGTGCTCGATCTTCAGATTAGAATCTAATGGTTTGTCTTTCCAAGTTTAATTAATTCAGGATGTTGCATGACGATCATCCAGTCATTTTTCCATTTTCAATGGCTGATTAACGAGAAGCCAGTCTGTAATGTAAAACGTTAAATGTAACAATCTATATAATACCCTTTTATATTAAATTACGGGAATAGTTTGCTAGAGCCAATTACATCAATCGTAAGTACTGGTAGGATCTGAAGATTAATTCAGATAACTAGTTTATCGTTCTAAGTCTTGAATGATGGAAGTAGAAATAATAAATAGACTGTATAGGAAACTACATTAACCTATGAATATAACCAATGATATCAGTAAACGAATTCCTATGATAGCTGATAGTTAAAATTTGTCCATTCATTAATTGTTCTATGTTATGATTATGGAATTCATGTGCAATAAATGTTAGGAAAATGGTTGGTTTAAAACTTCCAGGAAGACTATCTACAAGATCAGTCCAGATATTCAATATTCAATATGATATGGCGGAAACATCTTTGACAGTTTGAGGCGACCAATGATACATGGCAATATGAATGTGTATTATTCACACTATTGAATTAAAAGTAGGTTTCAAAGATTAATTAGTAATCCATCTTTATGATCATAATATGATACTACTTTTAAAATAATAAATAATATATTTATAATATCCGATACAACACAGCATGAACCAATCCAATCACACTTGATGGAGAAGATTTGGAAGATGTAAAAACGTTTACATATTTAGGCAGCATCATTAATCAACATGGTGGATCTGACACAGATATGAAGGCGCGGATCAGCAAAGCAAGAGCAACACACTTACAACTGAAGAACATCTGGGATTCAAAACAACTGTCTGTCAACCAACATCAGGGTCAGGATTTTCAATACAAATTTCAAGACAGTTCTACTGTATGGGCCAGATACCTGGAGAACTACGAAAGTCATCATCCAGAAAATACAGGTGTTTATTAACAGTTGTCTACGCAAAATACATCGGATCTGTTGGCAAGACACTATTAGCAATAACCAACTGTGGGAAAGAACAAACCAGATCCCAGTGGAGGAAGAAATCAGAAAGAAGCACTGGAAGTGGATAGAACACACATTGATGAAAACACCCAACTGCGTCACAAGACAAGCCCTCACATGGTATCCTCAAGGCCAAAGGAAAAGAGGAAGACCGAAGAACACATTACGCTGAGAAATGGAGGCAGATATGAGAAGAATAAACAAAAATTGGGTCGAACTAGAAAGAAAGGCCTAGGACAGTGTGGGTCGGAGAATGCTGGTAGGCGGCCTATGCTCCACTGGGAGTAACAGGAGTAAGTAAGTAAGTATGTAAATGAGTAGAGAAAATAAGTTTTCAAGTTCTCTGACCCTGAATTCACTCAAACGCTTCCGATTGACTCGTCCATAAATTATAGTCTCGTTTAGAAATAATTTAGCTGACGTAAATTTTTAACAATGTCACATTCTCAAAAAATAAAATAATCAGTTAAATGATATAAAATGAGCTACTGAGATAAATGACTAAATGTCACATTTTATCATTCAAGTTTGGTTCATTGAATAGTTGATTGTAGACATAACTTTCGAAGAAATGTCAACAACTATAAGATAACATGGTGATTTCAGCTTATTACTGACCTTCATCAATATTATCTATATCAATGCTTTACACATATCATATTCAGAACTGATCAACATCAGCTTGTACTGATGAAAAAACCAAACAAAATATTTCCCAATCTAACATACCTATGTAAAGCTTCACGCATTGATTTAAACCGTCCATCGGATGCAACAAGCATTTGTAAACGATCAATTGATTGTTTTGTTTGTTTACTAACACGTTCCCAGGTACGTTTAAGTCGATATACAGAACTATTGACTAATGCTGAACATATTTGTAATACACCATTATAATTTTGCATACACCGGCAAATGTCAGCGATAGCAACCCATTTATCAATACACATAACTCGATCATTTAAATCTGTTCGTGATATAATCTCAGAAACAACTAGGCGACTAACCTGAATCAATAAGTGAGAGAGCAAAAAAAGAACATGTGAATAATACCAAAAGGTTTAAGTTACATTTTAACTTATTTATTTATTTTAACACATAGATATTGGTACAAGGAGGCACCAAATACATATGCGTCACACAAATCTCATTTGATATGTGTGAGGGCTGTGATACTGCCCGGGTGCTCAAACCGAAGCAGGTGGTTTTCTTAGGGGGCCACACCCCGAGCCTTTGACCTGAAAGTCTGATCCACAAGGCAGTGGAGCAATGTAAGGAGATGCAGTCCCATGGAAGCCAGTGACCAACGATTAGTTCATACGTCGTTTGTTCCTTTAGGATACTGGAGCACATGTACACCATTGCTTTGGAATCAGGGTTTTCCAACTCCCCTAGTTGGACTCTCCATGTCCACCGACCCGGTTAAAGCGCCGAACATTTGCTTTTCGTCCTCTCAACTTCGTAAACAACACCCGTGGTGCAAGAATGCAGTGAGTAGGACTTCGCTGGCAGAGGCTATATACGCGTGGCCATGTGAGAGCATTTCTAGAGGGAGAGCGGACTCTCCCCACTTTCGGCATTTTAACTAATATATGCTGAATCTTCTGAACAATACAAGAAATAGTAAGGAAATGAATGATCAAAGAACTTGATTTTCCATGCCAGTTTTTCTGATTGCCAATGCAATTCAAGTGATTATCTGAAGAAAAATATGACCGGTGAGATTATAATTTATGGACAAACCAATCATGTATAAGGTAACAGGTCTCGGATTTTGGCTCGAAACTCACTCATCCATTTGATTAAATAGAGTTTTGGCATTATAGCTGATATCAGTTCATGATAAAAACTTGAAATCTAATTCCTAACCTTAATCATCAACTGTAAATTATAATTTTAATTCGTCACACAGGTTTAGAATCCTCATTTGATTCTGGTCGTTAAGTGAACATCATCAAGGTCAGACTAGAGTGGCTCAAAGGTCGTCCATAAATTATAGTCTCACCGTATGACCTACTCAAGGTGCAATCAAGTTTTATCATGTAACCGATGGAGTGTGCTTTTCCTGGTAAGTTAGTAAGGTCACTAAATGGACAGACTCTATCTAATTCTTCTAGTAAGGCTCCTCAATATATTTAAGGAAATACTGTGAAATTGATCTCTTACATTTAATATACATAAAGAATTTCATATTTACCCAGTCGAAGTTGTCTTCTTCAAGTCACTCATTGAGTAAATATGATGGTGGAAGATTTACCTAATGATAAAAGTGTATATCATATTTATCTTGTAGTGGAATGACTTTTCATTGGCTTAAAATGAATGTAGTTAAATCTTAGATAGAGAGCTAGAGACTAATACTAGGCGAAATGTTAATCCAAGCTGGTTGTATTAATGAATGATGTATCAACTAAGCTAGGCTAGATGATACAAAGTAAGAAATGATATATTGAGTAGTGTGTCGTGGTTATAGTTTGATGGTTTTTCTTCATGATTCTGTTAGTGAGAGATGTTCTATGATATAAGTATTCATTCAGTAGTATTAGCTGTTGAATGAGTAAAGCTCTTAACGCTTATCATATGACTATCCTAGTTGTGTGAATACACATCATACACATTCAAAGTGTAATAACAATGAGGAAGCATAATGTAAGTGTAGTGTCCGTTATTATGTTAAGCCCATATATCTTATTCTCGCTTTCGGACAGCCCATTCTATTCATTCTACTTGAGTCACATTCTGACCTTGTTATTTATTCGTTTATCAATCTTGACTGTTTTTATATGAGCGCGTAGGTGTGTGTACGTTTCTTATCCCATTTACTCATCACATGTCTGTAACTTACTTTTGTGTAACCATAAATATTGATTAAGGCTTGGTTAAATGGGAGTCGGCTTACCCGCCATCTCCACTCCGCGTCGTTTCTCTTCTTTCTGTTCCATTCGCTTCATATCCAAAATATGTGTATTCAAAAGTCCATTCTCGTTATTTCACTTATTTAATTCTGTTATTGACTAACGCGATTTCAGTCGATGATTATATACGAGGATAGGCGATAACAAACATTTATACGATGTAATTGGAGTCAGACCCGCGGGCCACTAAAGTGAAGAGCCCTTTCGACAACATCGTTCGATCTAAATGACGACAAAATTCAAGGGCCCCACATATGTGGTGACTTTGCCTAACAATCTGAATAACTTAATTTTATGTGAATAAAAAGCATTAGAGAAGATTAAACAATCAATAATCAGTAGTAGCATTTACCTCATTGAATCGTTTACAAACAAGCAGAACATGTTTAGCTTTCTCTTCTTTGTCTAATTTCATCCAAGATTGATTAAGTAATTCCCTGTTTTACAGAAAATACATTTTCATAAGATGAAAGACATTTCTCAACTTCATGTAAAATCACAGCAAATAAACTTATACAAAACTGGATTTTAATCAGAGATAGATGATGGTTAGTAGTGGAATTCAGAATGTACATTTCGTCCCCTTTAGGACTTGTCAGCTGTATGTGCTTGCATCCAAGAGTGGATATTCATTTGGAGACTCGAATCCAGTGTCGTTTGCTTCAAACGCCATCACGTTATCCACTTAGTTACTTCAACTGATTAGTCTCTGCTGCTAACCACCATCTATCTCTGCTTATAATGCTTGTGACTTAGTGGCAATATTGAGGTAATATGCACAGGATGTGCATGTACCAAAAAGAGCCTGATCAATGTCATTCCAAAATGTCAATGAGAACACTCAAACAATCAATGCAAAAACGTATTCAAACTGGATTGTAAAAGATAGTTACCATTAAATGATCTCTCAATAGTAATCAATTCCGTATCTGTCTCAACCTTGTTGATGAGTCTTGAACAACACAAACTCTAGGTCTAGAATTTCCTATCAACTATCTTAGACCATATAACATTAAAAATAACGAATACAGTGTTGATTCATTTAGATCAATGAGTTCACTACAACTTAATCAATGAAATTCGGTCTTCTTTAAAAGACCAAACGAAATGGCATTTATATGTATACCTACAATATTTGTAATCATTGGTTGGAGATGCCTGGTGACATCACCAGGAATCAATATACACAGCACAGATTAGATAAGGTGGTGGTTGCAGGTAGTGAACAGGAAATCCTGGAATTACGTTTCGTGCTACTTGGTACTTGTGAGCAAGGTGTGCCTGTGTTCTTCAGGAAACTGACGCTCCCTGACAGATTCACTCCCATGTCACCCAGTTTCACAATCGGAGACGTTCTCACCTTCTGTAAGTCCAGGGTTTCCTGTTGACTACCTCCAACCACGATCTTATCTTAACATAGTGCATGCAATGTCAAGTCACCTAAATTAGTGGTCACATTGTAACTTGGTTGATAGGATTTGATCTGCACTAAGAAGGACCTGACACATATGACACTGATCACCCCCTAGTGATTAATTAATTGTAATCATAGATGAATTTATTTATCTGTTTACCACTTAATTCAGTGATTGAATAATATTTAATACTATGAACTCATTCACTTGTCTTGACACATATTCTCGATTTTAAAACCTTTTTATATGATCACTAATACTGTCATTAATTCTACTAATACTTTAGCATTTGTCTTGTCGATCTCATCTTACAGTACGCTGGTGTGTGGTGTTGTTATGTTCCGATAAACATAATGAATGGTAACTACTGGGATCTATGTATGAACCAATGCTATGCGTATATTTCCACCATATAATTGTTAAGTAACTAAACTATTCATATTCGTGTTTCTCTTATCATAAGCTTTATTTTAACCTATGAACTATTATTATACGATTTACCATTCTTGAGTTATGACCTGTCTATCAACTACAGTCTCCCACATTCACAGCCACATTTTGCTAAATCTTGTACAAGTGTCGGTTCCTATTTTATGGTACGATGTGAACTGTCTGGTTGGTATATAGACCCAGTATGCTTGAAATAAATGGTTCATATTACAGGGGCTGAGATTAGTGTTCTGGATTCGAACAGGCAAGGCTAGGCAGGAAAAAGGATCTATGAGGACTCTAGACTGCTCGTACAGGTCTTATGCAATCGATAATTCGGTGCTCTCTAATTGGCGGTATCATTATGTTACACACTGACGGTACACACAGTCCAGAAGTTATAACAGGTGTGGTGTCTTGGAATGATGAAAAATGTATGCTTGATTATTTTATTGCTTATAAATGACTATGAGAATCTATATTACCCAGTAACGAATAAATATACTTACAGATTATGTATGTTTATATTGATTTCAACATGGATATATGAATGATGACATTACTGTAAATAATTTATGCTTATACTTTATTGAAACTCTGCCTGAAGCCCCTCTTGAGCTTTTGCTGGTCCCAAGCCCGGATAAAGGAGGAGGGTTATGCATGGGGGGTTAGTGACTCCATCCCATGGAAAACAACCATGTCGAAAAAATTCTATCCAGATTAAAGAAATAAAGTAAGAATGGAAGTTTATAGAATCGATTTGAAATGAACTTACTCGCTACGTATTGACCGAAATATTTGAAAATCTAGAAAAGTTAATTGTTCTGAAATATCCAATGCCGATAGTTGATCAAAATTTTTCTCTGATGGGATCTAATATTATACAGAAATTTAAAGCCAAAAAAACACCAGTAATATACTACTGATAACCTCTCATTAAATCTATTAATTTCAATCTTTCTATATGAAAGCGAAGAAAATTTTAAAATCAGAAAGGGATTTTGTGGAGATTGTAATGGGTTCAATAGTTGAGATCATGAGTCAATTGAGGCTAGATCACCATGGGAAACGTGAAAGCACTGGATAGCCGTTTCGTCTATTGTTGAACTCTTCAGCAGTACTCATTCATGATCCCACGCTTAACCTCTAGATCACTGAGTCGTCAACTGCTTCCAGGTTTTCCATGGTGGTTTAGCTTCAACTGACTCATGATCTCAACTATTGAAAATTTTAAAAGCAAGATATTTTGTTTAAAAACAAATCTATACTTGTAAGTTAGTGTCTATTAAAAGTAAATATTCTAAAAGACAATGTTCTGTTGATCAAAGAGATTATGTAGACGATAAACTCAATGAAGAAGATCCCTCCTTTAAACGTCATTGATTTATGTACAGAGTTAGTTATCCTTTGGTACAGTACCGAAATTGGTATCGATAAGAATAGGAATATCCTATTTTTTTGCTCAATAAACTTAATGTATACCAATTTCAATTTCATAATGTGGTAAAACGTTCTGTTTTATTTACTAATTTCAAACTACTTATAAGTAGGTAAATTTTATTTGCTAAAATATCCGAGACATGATTGATTACAAATAAAAAAACATTATTGACTTACTTGTCTTGGAGTTAATATACTATCAAGATCAATTCTATCTTGTACTAATTGATCAGAAATCATTTGAAGTAATAATTGATTAACTACTTTTTGATCATTAGGCATTAAATGAGGACAAGTGACTAAAGTATCTAACAGAGTTTGCATTTCTCGTTTTAAAACCGGATCACTTTCAAAATCCTACATGAAACAAAACATGATCACGAAATGAAATGAGATCACATTTATTTTTAATCTTGAAAATAAAAATCACAGTTAAATGAATAAAACTTCAAAATTCTAATTACAAAGAACATTCGGTGAGACTATAATTTGTGGACGACCTTAGAGCGACGCTAGACTGAACTTGAGAGTGTCCACTAAATAACAAGGACTAAATGAGGGTCATAAACCAGCGTAAGGAGTTAGAATTATGATTTACTGTTGATGGTTAAGGTTAGGTATTAGATTTATGGTTTTCATCACGAAGTGACATCAGTTATAATGCCAAAACTCTATTTAATCAAATGGACGAGTGAATTTCGAGCCAAAATCCGAGACCTGTTATCTTATACGTGATCGGTTCGTTCACAAGTTATAGTCTCACCATGATTTCTTTTCCTACCATTGATTTCTATTCTAGGCTCATTGATAGTGACAGTTTCTAACTAATATTGAATAAACTATTCTCTAGTCTAGATTGTAGTTTTCTCTTCTGGGTCGTGAATCCTAAATCTGATATAACGTGACTAGTTTCATTATCGTAATAAGGTATTGTTGTAATATACTAGAGAGAAAGAAAAATATTTTAAACCATTCATTATATTATAGGATACCTCAGAAGTGCTCATCTATAGTGGCATTCATACTCCATTTACCATTAAATCGTTATTTAGATATCATTTCTTTGATCTCATTCATTTCTTTTAAACTCTTTCCAGTTAGTCAGTCAGCTTCAACGTAGGACCAGACACATATATGCATCAGACCAAGTTGCCATACCTCATTAGCAAAACAACATGAACACCGGATTCATAAAAGTAGTTAATTCAGTAGTAGTAATATATGAAAGAAAGATTGGATATAAGGATATAGTACAGGAAGAAAGAATTAGTACGTAGAAACAAAGATAAGAAGCAATTTTAATCTCACAGTTTAAGGGAAGACGAAGAGTGTATACACCTAAGGTATTGTGATCGATTCTGAGTCATGTTACATAGAGCATCCAACCATTGTTTACGATAGTCACGCGTACCCCAACCAAGTAGTCTGCACTACCAACATGACTCAGACTAGACGTTAGTGACTTCAAGCACTGTTGCCACGTATTGGTTTGGCTGCCGCTAACTTTCTTCTAATCATGCCCAACATTAGTCAGCATTGTGGGTCGTGATAATCGGTGTTCAGGCATATGTAACACATGGCCGAACCATCTCAGTCATTGGATTTCTCATTTTCAGCTCCCTCAGTTTGATAGTATGAGTTTTGACTAATTGAACCAATGTACACTCTTCTCACATCCTATGATGGTAATCTTCATCAGTGACTGACTATATTATTGATAATAATAATAATGTTAATAATAATAATAATAGTCAATGTTAACTCACATCTGGAAATTTAGTTATCCAATGTCTTACAACATTCAATACACGTAAACATGATGCTGTCGCTAACATTGTATTTCTTTTTGCTTGATTTGTACAATGTCCTGTACTGGATCCAACACCAAGACATGATGATTGTATTAATGTTGGACTGGTTAAATTATACGGATGAAAATTGAATGTATTGTTATTTGATATTGAATTAGTATTTGTTATTGTTCCTGGTGTTGATGTTGTAATTAGATTCAGTCCACTCTTATTTAAATTTAAACGAAATGTAGTATTTGCTGTCGGTGTTGTTGATACCATTGATGAAGTCATTATTGTTGTTGTTACTACTGTTCCACTTGTTCCCATGGTTGTTGGTGACATTACTTTATTAGAAATACCAGGAGATAGTGGATAAGTATAGTTAGGAGTATTTTGAATTTGTGAACGATTGATTAAAACTGTAGACATAACATTACTACTATTATTACTACTACTACCACTATTGATAATTGGACTATTAGTAATGTTACCAATAGAAGGATTGGAATGAGGAATTAGGCCTGATCTTAGACCAGTTTGTGAAGCTGCAGAAGTCGCTGTACCAGCAGTGAAACGATAACCACTAGAACGAAAAAGATTTGGTCCTAAACCCATAATTCCGACTGCAGCTAGAGGATTAGCACTGCCTGCTGTTGCGACTGCAAATGCTTGAGCAGCTGCTGTGTTACTCGATCTATAAGAAGAAAAAACAACCAAACTTATAATACTATGCTATCAAGTATCCAATATTGACTAAGTAATTTTAATATAGAAAAAATGGTGAGGCCTTTGAGTGGCCCCAAAGTGACCTCGAAACATGAATATGAATAGTTTAGTTACTTAACAATTATACGATGAAAATATACGTATAGTAATAGTCCAGGAATAGATCTCAACAGTTAGAATTCCTTATTCTCATCGGAGCATAACAAAAGGTCATTTATGAGTTGGTCGTTAAGGTGTTCTTTCACCACGAGAACTATCTTCAAAGAATGTAAAAATCTCCATACAAAGAGATTTTTGGTTGATTGAACAATAGAAGATTCAAGGGAAAGAAATGACAGATCTTAAAATAACAGTAGTAAATAAAAACATATTTAAATCCAAAGGTCCACATGTTATTATCATCAAATTGAAGCTCCATCAAACAAGTAGAAATCGGTGCATTCGGTATAGAGAACAAAGATTTCAGGTATCGAACTCATGAAAACTGATGGATGAGCGAAGAAAATAATGATTATTGTTCGCCAAATCAAATTAGTAAATAGTCTGATAGGTATTAGATGAGTTATATATTTTTCTACCCTTATTATTATTGTGAATGTTATCGGTTGTTAGCATGATACCATACTCACCTTCTAGTCAGGCCAGTCACGTGTTCTGGATCCGAACTGTGTTCTTTAGAATAGACACACTAGGAGTCTCATGATAAGCAATTACTGTAGGCATCAAATGATCAACGAAGTTGAACTCCATTAATTATAGCTATTACTTAGATCTTTGAAAAGCTAGTCATATGATTCATGATTAGACAAGAGATCTTCTGAAGTTATTTAGTTTTGAAGAGAGTTCTAATCATGGACTAACTATTAAAACCAATGAAACGTTAAACAGTTTTCAATAAGTCTATACTTCACACTAGGTCATGGTGATTGGTATGTCTTGCTAATTGAACGCTATATTCGGTTCCTAAGCTATTCTCGTAACCCACAAGCTAGAACCATACAGCGGCCTAAACAGGAGAGAAAAGGCGCAAAATACACGAGAAGCATTTTACTCCAAAGGCTCATCGTAGTACAGAAAATATAGGGTTTTTATAGTATTTTAGATGTCCTTGGGTTTCCCGAAAATTCTGGAATACTACTAAACATAGTATCAGCATAGTAATCAGCCAATCAGAAACTCGACATGTTACTTTTCACTTTCTTGATGTTTCTGGCTAAACTTCAACTGAACGCTGATTGGATAAAATGCTTCTTAGTGTGTTCCTGATCCTTTCTTGTCTTTTACGAGAAGTTTTCTGGATCACCTCAACAGTGATAACTACATTTTAACAGCAAATTAATTCTCTACGAATTTATTCAACTATAAATTACAAACAATTATGAGATTCTTCTAGTCTAACTAGATAAATTGGAAGAATAATACATAACGCTCCAGCAATAGTCTCTCATGGGATTGAAGCGAGAAGTAAAGAATTTCAGGAATGGTGATAGAATATCTCTGTGTATATACATGACGATAATCTTGACCTTTGAATAATGAAAACAACCAATCAGAAGATAAAAAAGGTCAAGAAAGTTATATAAATTGGAAACACTTGAACATCAGAACTACCATTTAACAATGAAAATTTTTTAAAAAAAGAACTAAGTAAGTTGTGATCTTTCAAGAAAGTCTACTATTCAAATAAATACTTCGAAATAACATTTATAGACAAATAACTGGTACTTACCGTCGTTTTGATCTTCTAGATGAAGTGACCACTGCTCCTGGTCGAGTTCGTTTATTAGAAGCTAATTCATTAAGAGATGGATTTATAACACTTGATCTAGGTGATTCAATTTCTGCTTCAGGGCATGAGAACACTGATGGACGTTTAGGTTTTGATACATTTGAAACTCCGGACCCTGTGAAAAGATATTTATTTTTGTTGTTTTAATGATATTAATGAGTTTTAAGATGGGAATAAGAAGATAACTGTTAAATTACAATTGATTGATCACTGGGTGCCGATCAATCTCATGCGTGTCTCGTCCTTACTAGTGCAGCTGGGTGACACGAGATCGAGTCTGCCAGGGAGTACCAGTTCCCTCAAGATTACAGGTACACCTTGCTGACGAGTGCCAAATAGCACGAAACCTGGGTTCACGGTTTCCTGTCGACTACCTCCAACCACCATCGCACTGTTAAATTATTTAAACACTGCAAAATAACTTTATTACTAACAATCAATCCACCATCATTACGCTAATAACTATCTGAATATTGAAATTTAAGTGATGTTCGGTTATCAGATAATTGCTTTAAGCCACTTTAATTCATTGAATTATTTGAGTGTTGGATTCTCTTATGAGTTGAGGTGATTTAGGCTTCCTATGATATATACCTCTTTGATGAATTGCAACAGACCCGACAGTAGTTAGTTGATTATTTCTATTAGTTATAATTTACATCATACATTGATCTATGTCAGATGATTGTTGAAAATATTGGGTTACAGTATGGCTGTTTTCGTCCTAGTTTGAAGCTCTTCAGCAATACACATTCACTACTCCACCACGAACCGAACCCAGGACACTCTGGTCTCGTGGTAATATTTGACCTTTAAACCAATAAACCGGGATACATTAGTTTAGAATTTCACTTCACTCAACGAAGGATATGGAGCAACCATTTTTAAAAAATACTACTGATGAATGACTGCTTCACTTCCAACATGGATGAGCTCAACTAATCACAGTTTTTTTCGGTAGAACGCCTTAAACAAGTGTTATAATAATCTAACACATGTTTTATATGCTTGAATACTCTAGAAAAAAGATTAGAAGACATTATTTCATATCGTTTATCAAACAGTCGGTTAGTACTGAATCGAAGTTTTTAATATACATTTCCATATAACAATTTAAGTAAATGTGAGGCCGGTCCATAGGTAACTTAGAGGAAGCTCTAAGAGGCTGAGAAAGAGCCAGAGATATTCCATCCAATCATCTTTCGGAAGAATATCCCAGAATCACTACATGTAGCTTCCCTATTGGACAATGCTAATAACCCCCTGTGTGTGAGCTGGATAACAACAATGATGATTTCGTTTTTACTAAAATTTATAAATACTTGGAAGTTTTGCACCATAATTGACACTGTTTTGGAATAACATTCCTTTCACTTGTCTTTCGTCTTCTCATTTGCGACTAGGGAGGGTTCTAGCATTCAAGTGCTTAAATTGTATTGGGGACGATAGATCCCCAAAACTCATATTTTGTAATTTTATCATATCGATTAATTTATCGATTAAATGATTAAATAGAAGTCAATTGACGAACTTATCGATTGAATATTTGAATGGCTGTCGATTGATGAAATTATTGATTAATGTTTAAAAAATTTTACCATGACAATATCGATTATAAATATTTGTATAAATACGCTTGATTTGTGTGCCTGATTGACCTGACCTGACCTAACCTGATATCTGCTGGTTGTCTGTAGAATACATTTCTACGTCTTACCAAGACTTCTTGATCGAGTTAGCTGAGTTGGGGACAACGGATCAGAATAGCCTATCGAGTCTCTGAATCCTTGATCCTTCGTTCCGTTCCGAATAAGCCGAATCAGTAGTAGCATTCAGCTTTAACGAACCTAACATGTTGTACGCGTCATATCAAGAATATTACCTCTAGATATAACAGTGAGTCAATCTAATGATCCTTACCCTCAACATCATCTACAGGAACGAATCTCCATATTCTATTGACTCACTTTTTTTTCTCATTTTTAATCGATTCTTGATATAAAATATTTTATCATCTTCATTGCTGGATGAAGATCAATAAAATAAATCATGTTTATTCACCGAAAACTGGTAGAGATTCAATCCTGATTAGCGATAAAACGAAAGCATTCAAATACTTACTCCTAATGATATGAATATCATAACTTTTGAACAAGAATTGTGATTATCTAAACTTGATGCTTAATCTTTTAGTATTTAAATTTGATAGTAATGAGTATGAGTTCATACAATGGAAATCTAGAATGCAGTTGGATGATCTGGACTTCGCAGATGATCTGACCCTTCTATCTCAAACGCAACAACAAATGCAGGAGAAGACGAACAGTGTGGCAGCAGCCTCAGCAGCAGTAGGTCTCAATATACGCAAAGGGAAAAGCAAGATTCTCCGATACAATACAGCATGCACCAATCCAGTCACAATTGACGGAGAAGATTTGGAAGATGTAAAAACGTTTACATATTTGGGCAGCACCTTTGATGAACATGGTGGGTCTGATGCATATGTGAAAGCGCGGATCGGAAAAGCAAGAGCAGCATATTTACAATTGAAGAACATCTGGAATTCAAAACAACTGTCTGTCAACCAACACCAAGGTCAGGATTTTCAATACAAATTTCAAGACAGTTCTACTGTATGGGGCAGAAACCTGGAGAACTACGAAAGTCATCATCCAGAAAATACAGGTGTTTATTAGCAGTTGTCTACGCAAAACAATTTGGATCCGTTGGCCGGACACTATAGTAACAACCAACTGTGGGAAAAAACAAACCAGCTTCCAGCGGAGGAAGAAATCAGGAAGAAGTGCTGGAAGTGGATAGAACACACATTGATGAAAGCACTCAACTGCGTCACAAGACAAGCCCTCACATGGGATCCTTAAGGCCAAAGGAGGAGAGGAAGACCAAAGAACACATTACGCCGAGAAATGGAAATAGACATGAGAAAAATGAACAAGAATTGGATGGAACTAGAAAAGAAGGCCCAGGACAGAGTGGGTTGGAGAATGCTTGTCGGCTGCCTATGCTCCATTAGGAGTAACAGGCGTAAGTAAGTAAGTAAGTAAGTATGAGTTCATATGTGAACATAAACACTAGAATTTAGGTACATTCAATTGACGAGTCCTAAATAGGACGAAACATGCACTTTTCTATATAATCCAGTTTATTTTAGACAGTATAAGTATTACAATGTGAAGAATAAACTTACATGATACTACAGATCCTCTGGCACAGTCAACAATTCCTAATTGTTGAGGAATAAGTGAATCTTTTCTATCTTTCAACATTATATCTGAAATTCGTTGAATGTTATTTGATGATAATGAATTGATTGTTTCCAAGGATGGTTTATTTTCATCTAAATGGTCCATTTCTTTTCCACTGACTTTTCGAATAGTTTGACGCTGAAAAACAAACAAACAAAAAAGATATTTACACACAAATATATAAGTTACTTGATTTAATTTCAATAGTCTTGACATTTAAACAGGATGAAAATTAATTCTGATTCAGAATTCATAGTGAACTCATGTGTTCTTACAGACTCATTCGAAGTAAAGACCAGTGTCAAGCAAGGTTGTTTACTCTCACCCTTTCCTATTTCTCCTGGTGATCGACTGAATCATGAAGATGTCAACATCTGAGAATAAGTATGGGATACAGTAAGCAGCTAGGATGTAGCTGAACGATCTAAACTCTTCGGTCGCACACGTAATAACAAATACAGGAGAAAGAGACGAGTGTAGCAGCAGGCTCAACATACATAAAGGTAAAAGCAAGATTCTCCGATACAGCATAGTATGCACCAATCGAATCACACTTGATGGAGAAGATTCGGAAGATGTAAAAACGTTTACATATCTGGGCAGCATCATTGATCAACATGGTGGATCTGATAAAGATATGAAGGCGCCGATTAGCAAAGCAAGAACAACACACCTACAACTGAACAACATCTGGAATTCAAAACAACTATCTGTCAACCAACACCAAATTCAGAATTTTCAATATAAATGTCACGACAGTTCTACAGTATGAGGTGGAAACTTGCAGAACTACGAAAGCCATCACCTAGAAGATACAAGTGTTTATTAACAGTTGTCTACGTAAAATTATTCAAATCCGTTGGCCAAAGACTATCAGTAACAACCTACTATGAGAGAGAACAAACTAGATTCGAGAGGAGGAAGAAATCAGGAAGAAGTGCTGGAAGTGGATAGGAAACACATTGATGAAAGCACCCAACTGTTTCAAAAGACAAGCCCTCACTTGAAATTCTCAAGGCCAAAGGAAAAGAGGAAGAATGAAGAACACATCACGCCGAGAAATGGAGACAGATATGGGAGGAACGAACAAATATTGGCTCGAACTAGATATAGAGTCCCATAATAGGATGAAACGGCCGTCCAGTGCTTCCAGATTTCCCATGGTGGTCTAGCTTCGATTGACTCACGATTTTAATCAGTGAAATTCCTAAAATCTCCACAACACTCCTTCTGATATGTGAATTTGTCTATATCTTTTTGTCAATAAATGGTCATTTCAGTAATGTTTTTTCTTCTAATTCATACTTACCTATGTTCTTTCTTGTTTTCTGATTGGTTGTCATTACTTTTAGCTTTCTAAACTTCCCGTTTCCCAAGGTCATGTTTTATATATATAGGTATATATTTATTTAAATAACAGGTTTCTAAGTGCATTTGAATTTGGCCTAGAAATAAATAATCTATTTTTGTTACCAGGGTAATATGAAAACATTTTATTTTGTTTATGATTATTATCATTCCACTCTTTGTCCTATATTTCATTTGTCTTCCTTTATTTTCATATAAAAATGCTTTGGTATTTTTATAACAGTTTTAATATCCACTCCTTTCGTCTCAATACCAACAAGGTTTAAAATGAGAAGTGATGTAGCCAATGTAAACTTAGAACATTTTTCTCCATTTACCATTATCTATTGTATGACAGTACCCAATATCATTTTGTTTATTATTTAATACACGATTCTTCAGCAGTGCTCATCCACGATTCCGCCCGCGGGATTCGAACCCAGGGCTTTCAGTCTTGCACGCGAACGCTTAACCTACTAGACCACTGAACCTAATGGGTCAATCCTCGAGGTAATGCAATACGAGGCTGACCTGTGGACGGGGTTGAGCAAGCTCACATCACTTGTCCGGAGGCGAAAAATACGGGTAATTTCATGGGTCTCAGTTTAGAGACTGTTACAGAAATTACACTGCAAAGAACAGATACTACACATGATCTTAGCTCAGAGAGCCGAGAAGCGAAGTGAACTCTGTCTAGAGTTCCTCCGGGGGCTTCTGCCTGTCCCAAGCCTGGATAAAGGAGGAGGGTTGGGCATGGGGTCAGCGACCCCATCCCGTAGAAAACTAACTCGCCAAAAAACGCTAACCTATCATTTAATCGTGACTGAATTGGATGTCAGTGGTTAGTATTTAATGACTAATCAGTGTAAAAATCTCAGTCCTTGAGGGAATAGCGTAGTAATAATGTGGTGCGTGCTACTTATATCAACATAAGTAGTATATAACACTAATCAGGAATAGAATATCTGGCAACAGAAAGTTGAGAAGATCGAAGAGGAAAGAACGGGAACAAGAAGTAATTGGTATGGAAATGAAGAAATAATGAAGTCTGAGACAATTAATGAACATTTTGCAAATGAAATATTAGAGTATGGTTTTTAAATTTTATGAAATAACTCTGTAAATATATTGCGTTGTCTTCACCTATGCTATCATTCACTACAGTAATACCGCTAACCAACTATGAGTGATATAGAGTCAAATCCTAACCAAGAAACCAGATTTCTGAGGTCTGTAGACATGGCTTTCCGTCAGTAGTCACGAAAAGGCGGTATTTTCAACCACATAATATAGAGCTTGCCGTTTGTCATGTTTGTAATTACTCAGTCAGTTTTGAACTTCGATGGTATTGCTAGGATGAAAATTAGTTCTATAAAGGATACATTACAGTGTTTCAGGATCCTTATTAATTATATTGGTCCATACTTTTTGTAACTTTTTATACAAGGTAAGTCAAAATAATCAGAGTATATGGTCATTATCATCTTATTGTTGTCCAGCAAAACACCATTTCTGTCTTCATCTTCTCATTATAAAACGTTTAACGAGGTTAAAGTATCTATAGAGCCAGTAGATAATGTAAACCGTTATGTGGTATTTTAACCTATGACAAATTAACAAATTCAGACACCGAGTCTATTTTTCCATTTGAAATACTTCTGAGATCACATCAGGTTGTGAATACTGCGTGTTGTAATTGAAGTGCGTTTTCCATAACGATACCGCCACAATCGGAAATTCGTAGGTCATATTAATGTGCATTATTGTTAGTATTTATCCTTTGTAACCTATTTCATCCTCTGTTTGAAATCAGATAATGAGTGTCTGAAGATAATACCGTACTGTTATCACACAGCAGTGCAGTAAACGGTACGACTTTACTCTCAGACTTTAAGTTTGTTGCTCTTGGTGTTACTGCCATGAAATGATCTACCGCGTATGATAAAACTTAAAAAGACTAATTGTTCTAGACAATACAATTAGATTGGATCATCATGATATCCAAGCTTGGTCACCATGGCAAGCCAGTACCTTAATAATGTCAATAGTTAATGACATTACTTAAAGTACACATTTTCTCAATTGAATGTTCATCATTCTATATTAAGATAAAACATTCATAGTACTCATAATCTATGAAATTATTAAACACTAAAATAGTGATGTATACGCAAATCAAAATATAGACCCACCAATTCATTTGTTGTTTGATTCGAATTGACTACTCTAGTCTGTTTGTTATAACTTTGAATTGACTGTTTAATGTTTGTTGAAGTTTCTAAAACATCAGTGGATTTCGTAGAATTATGTTTGACAGTTTTCAATGAATCTATATCAGTGTTCTCGCTTTCTTGAGAGGTACCATGTATATTCACACATTGTTTCGCATTCTATTAATATGTTATATTATGAGTAAAAGTTAGAATAACAATGGAAAGAATTCATCAGTAATATTAAGTATACTTGACCAGTGAATTGGCTGATCTTACTATTTAATGGATAAATTATTTCAAATATCAAGTGTATTGTAAGAAAAATGGTTGGAATTTAAGTGTTCAGACAATCAGCTACAACGTAGGACCAGACACATATATGCATCAGTCCAAGTTGCCATATCTGATTACCACATCAAGATGAACACCGGATTCATAAAAGTAGTTAATTCAGAGGTGGTAATATATAAAAGAAAGATTGCAATAAGGATATAGTACAGGAAGAAAGAATTAGTTCGCAGAAACAAAGATAAGAAGCAATTTTATTCTCTTTGTTTAAGGGAAGACAGAGAGTGTATACAGCTACACCATTGTGATCGATTCTGAGTCATGTCACATAGTCTCTAATCATTGGTTACGATAGACACGTGAATCCCAACCAAGTTGTCTGTATCTACCAACATGACTTAGACTAGAAGTTAGTGACTTCAAACACTGATGCCATGTATTGGTTTGGTCGCCCCTTACTTTTTTCTAATCATCTCCAACAGTAGTCAGCATTGCACGTAGTGGTAATTGATGTTCAGGCATACGTACCACGTGGACCAACCATCTCAGTCGATGAAAATTTATAACCTCATCAACTGATTCATCATCAATCCCTAATACCCTACCTCCAACCTCACTATTACTTACACGGTGATCACAGCGGATGATAAGAATAATTTTTCTTCTCCGGTGCGATTAAAGAGTTTGCAATGCAAGGTTCTCTGTCAGTAGTTTCAGTGCCTAAGCCTATTCAATTTATACTTAAAGTAATAGAATAAATCAATAACTAAAGATTTTTTTCCTATCAAAAAAATCAAAATCCCTTCATAAAATGGTTAATCTATGGTGAATATCACCTACAGATTAGACTTATTTCAACATAGAGATTTGTGGAGAATAGTGAATGATAACACGAACTGATCAAAATTAAACATCCATTGAAAATCAGAAAGCACTAGAAAAAGTTTTCATCTAAATATGGGTGTTCCCAGAAGTGCAAATTCACAACTCAGCCAGAGATAGAACTTAATATTCATAACTTCTAAACCAAAGAGCCGGAAATCCATTGGTGTATATTGTCAAACTTCAATCATTTCAAGATATTCCACGACTATCTTCAATGTTTTCAGCGGGTAACAACTACCTTATATCCAACATGTTTATACTCTAATGTTCAAGGATGATAAAACACAGAGAGTTGTCTAACATCTTCAACTCGGAGAGGCCAGGTTTCACAAGCATAGACCAGAATTGCTCTCACCGAGGAGTTGTAGACCCGACCTTTTACAGCCAGACTGACATCACGAAGGCGCCATAGGTAGCCCAGATTGGCATAAGCCGCTCTGGCTTTCACTATACGTGCATTGATCTCATCACTCACGCCACCACCAGGACTTATGTAGCTACCTAGATACACGAACTTCTCGACCACTTCCATCTGCTCACCATCCGGGTGAGTACAGGATTAGGATCCTGCCAGTCTTGTAGAAGTAGTTTGCACTTCGAAGGTGCAAAGCACATACCGTACCAACGGACACTGACTGCCAACTGATTAAGTGCAGATTGTATGTCTTGAGTATCATCACACAGTAATACAATATCATCCGCATACTCAAGGTCGAGAAGTCTTTTTACAGGCAACAGATCCACACCACCATTTTTTACATCCATCATAAAATGAAATGACGATCGGATAAGATGCTTTTCAATGTTTTCAGATCCTTTCATAGTTTTTTTCTTTTTGAGGAGTTTTCTGAATCTCCCCAACAAGTTCAATGATTAAAGTGAAATTTACTTACTTACTTACCTACTTACTTACTTACTTACTTACTTACTTACTTACTTACTTACTTACTTACTTACTTACTTACTTACTTACTTACTTACTTACTTACTTACTTACTTACTTACTTACTTACTTACTTACTTACTTACTTACTTACTTACTTACTTACTTACTTACTTACTTACTTACTTACTTACTTACATACTTACCTACTTACTTACTTACGCCTGTTACTCCCAATGGAGCATAGGCCTCCAACTAGCATTCTCCAACCCACTCTGTCCTGGACCTTCTTTTCTAGTTCTATCCAATTTTTGTTCATTCTCATATCTGTCTCCATTTCTCAGCGTAATGTGTTCTTCATTCTTCATCTTTTTCTTTGGCCTTGAGGATTCCATGTGAGGGCTTGTCTTGTGACGCAGTTGAGTGTTTTCATCAATGTGTTTCCTATCCACTTCCAGCACTTCTTCCTGATTTCTTCCTCCACTGGAATCTGATTTGTTCTCTCTTATAGTAGGTTGTTGCTAATAGTGTCTGGCCAACGGATCCGAGGTATTTTACGTAGATAACTGTTAATAAACACTTTTATCTTCTAGGTGATGGCTTTCGTAGTTCTGCAAGTTTCCACCTCATACTGTAGAACTGTCTTGACATTTATATTGAAAATTCTGAATTTGGTGTTGGTTGACAGATAGTTGTTTTGAATTCCAGATGTTGTTCAGTTGTAGGTGTGTTGTTCTTGCTTTGCTATTCGGCGCCTTCATATCTTTATCAGATCCACCATGTTGATCAATGATGCTGCCCAGATATGTAAACTTTTTTACATCTTCCAAATCTTCTCCGTCAATTTACCAAATCAATATTCAACACCACCACCACCACCACCACCAACAACAACAACAACAACAACAACAACATCAACAACAAACGAACCAAACAGCAAAAATAACACTTACTTTAATATCTGAACAAATCTCTGTTGAATACTTATTTGGACTTGATGGAGATGATCGAATCATTATATTTTTGCATTGTAAATAATTATCTAAATATTTCAATTGGGTATGGTTATGATTATCATTATCATCATTGGATGATTGATGAATTGGATATTGTATTATTGTGGTTGGTTTTAAATGTACAAATGCACCAGAACAATTTAATGCTGCAATCATTGTATGTTTTGCTAATGATTGACATGCTGTAAATGATTTAGGGGATTTTTTTAAAATTGTTAATCGTGTAGCTAAATCTAAACTCTCAGCAACTGGATAATACTTGCTTGTATTATTGATTGTTAATGATGATGATTTTAACATGATTGTTGATTGTTTCATTGAAGTATGATTTGATAATTCAGTAGTATCTTTTAATTGTTTTTGACATTCCAATGATACTTGTTGTTGTATATTATCTAAATGAAAATAAAATGAAAATACTTTTTCTAGTAAGATTGTAGTGCATGCTACTTATATTGATATAAGTAGTTATATGATACGAGTCAGGAATGTAATGTTTGGCAGCAGAAGATAGGAGAACATCAGAAAAAGAAGAGCGCGAATAGAAAACAACGAAGTCCGAGACAATTATTGAACATTTTGCAAATTAAGTATTATAGTAAGACTATTATAAACTATTGATTATCAAATTTAGATGAAGATGATCTTCAAATGTTTATGTCATTTTCTATGTAATCAACACTTTGAGTTGATCTTAATTAGGTATTTTTTTATCACAAAGTAATTATGTCATTATGCTTTAGATTAATATCAGAAGGAGTTTTGTGGAGATTTTATAAATTTCACAGATCGTGGATGCGCACTGCTGAGGAGCCCCATACTAGGATGAAACGGCCGTCCAGTGCTTCCCGGTTTTTCATGGTGGTCTAGCTTCAACTGACTCATGATTTAGATGATTACTTGAAATCTTCTGGAATTCTGTCTATGACGTAAAATTTTCTTATTTTAGTAAACTATATATACTCAACAACAGCGTTGAATAGAAAATCAGTGGAATAACACTGAGTTCAAAAAGAAGGCTACTGAGTAAATCTCTTCACAATGTATTTAACGAAATATTATAACAGATAGATCTATTGTCTGCCTTAAGGTCCCTTACTTACTTACGCCTGTTACTCCTAATCTAGCATAAGCCGCCAACCAGCATTCTTCAACTCACTCTGTCATGAGCCTTCCTTTCTAGTTCTTCCACTTCTCATTTGGTTTTGAGGATTCCAAGTGGGGGCTTGCTCTGTGACACAGTTGGATGCTTTCCTCGATGTGTTTCCTATCCACTTTCAGCGCTGGATGGTCCCAGAAGTATATAAATATTCATACAAGAGGATTAAAGTGACAACCAGTTCAGTAGTAAAGAAGAGAAAAGAATACCGTGAACAGGAAGAGGATTATCGGCGAGACTATAATTTATGGACTTCCTTTGAACGAATCTTAAGTGACCTTGATAAAAATTAGCCAGTCAGCAAACAGTCAGTATAGAGTAAAAAGATGTTATAGAAAACCAAGGAAACGAAGTGGATAAACTTCGTACAAGTGGTTCAAAAACTTGTCAAGGTTAGAAAGAGGTTCAAAGGTCCTAAAATCGTAATGCATGCAGTAGAGGAAATCATCCATACGGCTACAGAATAGTCAGCCTCTGGAGCCTTGATAAAGTCTCAAAAACTCTTTCAGCTTCCAGCTCATAGCTTTGTGTGCACTCCGGTTGTTAAGTGCACAAAATGCCACTTGTGGATAACGACATAATGCACATAACCAAGCCTATGTAGGGGTCTGTACGCTCTCCAAACATCAATATATATTGTAGTACCTGGCTGCAGCCAGTATTACTGGTGCTTTTACTATCCAGTTCACAATAATTGTCATAATTTGTTTTAGTTAGGAATTATATATAGGATTTTCATCACGAACTAACATCAGCTATAATGCCAGAAATTTATTTAGCCAAATGGATGTAAGGCTTTCGCGTTAAAATCCGAGATCTGTTATCTTATACCAGATTGACTTGTCCAAAAATTATAAACTCGCCTTTTTATTTGTTATAGCCGCTCAATTATCACGTTTTGTACAAAATTCCCTGTGAACCGGTCGTACGTTAGCATTAGGCACTGAAGTTGGCGCTGTGACCTTGAAACCTCTCAAACGCTTCTGATTGGGTCGTCCATAATTTAGAGTCTCGCCACCTGGAAGCGCCTGACGGTCCTCGAATAATATCGGAAGTCCACTAAAGTTAGGCATGACCAACATTGAATTTTAAAATTAGTGATGTGAAGATTAAACACTCGTTGAGAGATCTAAAGGTTTTGAGTTCGATCCTCGGTAGTGTTACTAATGAGTACTAATGAAAAGTTCTATACGAGAACAAAAAAAGCTGTCGAGTGTTTCTAATAACAAGATTGTTGATAACATTTATATTGGATAGTAAGCTGACCCATAATCACCAAAAGAGCTGTCAAATCAAGTGTGTAGTTTCAATAATAAATCTAACCATTATATGAAACCAGGAACCAAGCTATTCGATCCTAACTAAACTATTTAAATTTACAGTAAACGATTTGATTGATTAGTTATGAATATAATTAACACAATATATGTACAGTATCAAGTACTTTTGAATGATTTACCATTCACATAGTGGATGAGTACTTGAATGATTGAAACGAAATCCTTAGTGAAAATTATACATTTATATGCAATATGGGACTGCGTCACAAGGCAAGCCCCCATATGAGATCCTCAAAGTCAAAGGAAAAGACGAAGACCGAAGAACACATTACACCAAGAAATGGAAAAAGATATGGGAAAAATGAACGAAAATTGGCTAGAACTAGAAAGGAAGGCCTAGGACAGAGTGGATTGGAGAATGCTGGTTGGCGGCCTATGCTCGATTAGGAGTAACATGCGTTAGCCAGTAATGTAATATTGACCTACTAAATGAATGTAAACATGTTCAAAAAAGAGAAAAGTATTTTAACCATGATTATAACATGAGGACGATGTTAAAATAACCACGATGAATTTCTAGTCAGTTCATGATCAATCAAAAAGTATCTTCTGTATATGGATTGTTCATGGAAAAGAAAACGAACAGATTATACACATTGAATGAATCTATTAAAATATTTTACAAGTTGATCTTCTTATACAATATAAAGAATAAGCAAATATAAAATCTCCACAAACCCCTTCTGATAATATAGATAGTAAATTATACACCTTCTCGTGCCCATAGAAGGTGCCGAATGAGTTTCTAGGATTCCTCATGTTTTTTCTTGGTTGTTGCTAGGACTAGATAATTAGTATCAGGGGGTTAGGGTTAAATTTTTTCATTGAGAACTAACATCAACTAGAATAAAAAAAATGATCTATAACCACAAAATTGGATGAAATGTTTGCAAAATGAAAAGAAAATCCAAGTGGTTTTATCTGATTGGTTGATCCATATAATGCAATGCGATTAGATTGAGGTTCTTTTGAGAACTAAGGAATAGTGTAGATACGAAGGTATTTCTACTACTCATTTTCATTTTTGAATCTCACTCAGAAATTTACCAGTTATCTTCTTTAATCTGATTTATTCAGTTTTACGGCCCCAAATTTCCTGGTACGGCCGAGAGTTGGGAGAATCAGCTCTCTCTTTCCGAATGTTCTCATATGATCGCGCGTATACAGCCACTGCCAAAGAAGTCCTACTCGCAAGTGTTCTCACATCACGGGTGTTGTTTACGAAATTGAGAGGACAAAAAGCGAATGTTCGGCGCTTTAACCGGGTCGTTGGACACGGAGAGTCCACCTGGGGGAGTTGGAAAACCCTGACTCTAAACCAATTGTGTATATGGACTCCAGCATCTTGAAGGAACAAAACACGTATGAGTCTATTGTTGGTCATCGGCTACCATAAGATTGCACTTCCTGATGTTGCTTCACTGCCTTGTGGATCAGATCTTTAGGTCGAAGGCTCCAGGTGTGGCCCCTTAGGAAAACCATCTGTCTCGGTTCGGGCTCCCGGACTGTATCCCAGCCCTAACATAAATCACTCGATTTATGTGGCGCATATCTATTTGGTGCATCCTTGTACCAATGTTTATGTATTTAAATAAATAAATAAATAGATATTCAGCTTAATACTATACATTTATCGAATGTCATCAATAATGTATCTTGGATACTATGCATGAAATAATAAATCACAATTTATTATGATTACTAATAAATGAATCTTTACCTTCAGGAACTTTATCAAAACTTCTTCGTGATTGTATCCGATCTGTATTGGTTTCTGTTGCCAATAATGATGAACCAATAGTTTGATTTAAATAACTCTCTAATAATCGATTATTATCATTTGAATAATTAAGGGATGATGGAGATTTTCTTAGTTTTGAATACTGACTATTATTATTGTTATTATTAC
Source organism: Schistosoma intercalatum (assembly GCA_944470365.2). Taxonomy (NCBI): domain Eukaryota; kingdom Metazoa; phylum Platyhelminthes; class Trematoda; order Strigeidida; family Schistosomatidae; genus Schistosoma; species Schistosoma intercalatum. The sequence continues at coordinate 4,314,374 of OX103730.1, read as the reverse complement.
TGTTGCTATGAATAAGATTATTAGATGGCCAATGAAGAAAACTCAATTGTTGTTGATTAGTCAACATCGTTAATTGATCTAAACTTTCCTCATTTGTCTTTGTAACATTCTTAGAATCAATCTCTTCGGTTGGTGGATATTTAAAATGTTCAGTTGGCTTTTAAGGAGAGAGAAAAAAAGGCATCAAACATAAAATTCGTATTCAATATAAACATTCAATAATCCAAGTAGTCAGTATTCAATCTATTTCTCATCAAAATGACTAATTTCTGTAGATAATATGGAAAAAATCTCTTTGTACAAATACTAGTGCCACTAATACCAATACTGTAGTGAATGAGAACGCCAGTCGATACAACCGAATGTATTCAACTGAGAAATCACAGAATCTTTTAGTAAGATCGGATAACTTTTACTGTAAATACTTCATTTGTAAAATGTCAATCAGTTATCTCATACTTCATTGTTCCTTCGCTTTCACATCAATCACTCATTTTCCTCTCTTCGATCTTCTTAATCTCCTGCTTCCAGGCATTTCACACACTACTTCCGCTTCTGATTTTAATGACACGTATTTCTCAGTAGCGGTGTTCATAGTCAACTGGGACTCGACTCCATGCTACAATTGGTGAACCCAAAAGTACGAACACTTCTCAACCTCTGGTCAAACCTTCCAAGGAAGCCAATTGCGGTGAGTCTATCGTTTGTCTATCCATGTCTGTCGTATATTTTCATATTAATATTTTTCAATATATAATATACTCGACATGACGGATAACGATAAGAATAATATTAATATATTAGACTCCAGTGTACGCGTACCAAATCTTAGGTGTCTTCCATTCGCGTGACGATATACTCCACGTTTTATTCGAGAAATTTCCCCAAATAACTATTCTCACTGACTCGGCTGCTTGTTACGGAACGCATACGCACTACCGCCTACCACCCAGCTTCAAATGGTTTAGTTGAAAGGTTTCACCGCCAACTTAAAAGTACTCTGCTAGCACACGGAAACGACAATTGGTACGAAACCTTACAGCTCGTCCTCTTAGGTATCAGAACGAGCTTGAAGGCAGATATCCAATGTTCCGCCGCTGAACTTGTATACAGCACGACATTGCGTCTGCCTGGGGAATTCTTCACACCACGGAGCAGATATGATTTCGGTAAATCAGACTACGTCTAATGACTGTCTGCATTTATGCGAACGCTGCCTCCGGTGTCAACTCGAATACAACATCGACAGGTCGCTCTCCCTCGAGAGTTATCTACCTGTTCACATGTTTTCATGCGAGTAGATTCGGTACGCAAACCTTTGCAACAACCTTACGAAGGCCCTTTTCACGTGATCGCTCGTCACGAAAAGACCTTCAAGGTTGATCGACATGGCTGCGTCGAGATCGTCAGCATTGATCGTCTCAAACCAGCACACGTCGATGACAGTGCCATACTAGATAGCTTGAGACCCAATGCTAGATCTATCAAATCTACTAGCAGGACTTTTACATCTACTTCAAATCCCACGATAGATACATCTGAGACCTCATTCTCACGTTCCGGTCAACAGCACGTGTCATCTGCATCATCTACGGACGAGACTTCAATCTCGCGTCCAGACCAGCAGACCACACCGCCCTTGACTTTGGATGAGATTGCAGGATCACGAAATACGAACGAGACTACAGTCTCACGTTCTGGTCTCTGAGTACGCTTACTCGTGCGCTTTCGCGACTAACTGCACAGTGAATAATGGATACAGTGTAGGATTATTCCTATACTAAATGCATGATACACTTTTCTCTTTTTTGATTTTTTTTCTGCATCCTGAGCCCACGCCTCTGACCATTCCCGTCTGGTAACGTCGACTTCAGTCAACTTTGGCGAAAGCTGGTCTGGCCACCCACGCACTCAGTCGACATTTTGGTTTCGAATGTTTGGCATACGCTTGGTCTCGAACTTGCTCGTTATGGTCACTTCTGGTTCCTCGGCTCAACGTGGTTCCGTCCTACGTCTGCAGCGTTTCTGGTCCGCATCCCTACGAACGCAATCTTCAGATTCTGGATACAAACCACTCTGGTGTGGTATGACAACTCGAGCAACAAATACAACACACTGCCCCTGGTACCGTTCTCCGATAAAAGACCTTCGTTGGCAACTCGACGATCAACCATTGCTTTCCTGTTCCGCCAATTCTTCTGTCCTACAATCGCTCGTCAGACGATCAGTCCCACAATTTAAACTGCTACTCATCAAAAGTATAAACCCTTTCTGGCGGAGAGCTCCTGTAGTGACTTACTTTTATCACGAGAACGCGATTGGCCTAATGAAAACAATTATTATTATAACCAATTGCACCAGTGGTTGTTTTACTGTGCTCGTTTGTTTAACTGTGCTAATGACAGACATATTGTGCTACCATTATTCTCCGTTATTGTTTCGCGGTTAGTGACTTCGCTCTCACGTAATCCCTTCTGCTGCTTCTGCTTGTACCATTTCTTGGCGCGATCTTGGTATTCTTTCGATACCACGAGATCGCCAATCAAATAAACTTGGTTCTATTCCTCCTTCTGATTTTATTGGCACGTATTTCTCAGTAGCGGTGTTCATAGTCAACTGGGACTCGACACCACGCTACAAGCTAATCCTTTTTGCCAGTAAACATAATGTCAACATTTCAATGTCTTTCAAGTTAATCAATAAGCGAATGACTTCAAATTTACTACGCTTTACTAAACGTATTGCTAGAAAACCAGTTTTAATTGTTCTATAGTTTGGGGACTTGTCCTAATATGCATCTATTCACTATACCCAATTTCAATCAGAACATTTTGCACCCAAAGTGTGTACACCGTTTTTGTTTGTATTTCCTAAATAATTCATGTTATTCTTTCTAGTCTATAAGCATATGAAGTGAATTCATAAAATAAAAATGAATTCTTAAGTGATTGGATGTAATTAACAAGGTATCGTAGATTTAGATTTTGTTCTATTTGAAGCTGTTCTTAAATTAAAGTACTGAGTTTCACGGAATTGACTCTGTCAAAGAGAATCAGTTCCATCAAAATTACAGGTACATCTTGTAAATGAGTGGTGCTAAATAGTATGGAACCTTGGTCGAGTTAAGTTTCCTGTCGACTATCTCCAACTATCCCATGTGAAAACATAGTGCATGTGATGTTGAATCATTAAGGCTAGTGGCCACATTGTAACATGATCGACAGAACTCCATCAGTATTAAAGGGACTAAGCTAATGTAACATTGTTCACTACAAAATGATTGATCAACTGTAAAAATGGTTTTATATTACTGTGATATAAATATGATCCTTGGTTTACTAATATTTATAAAATCTCGAAAAAATATATCTCGACCATTGCTACTACCTTGACGTGATGGTAGAATTTGCCTGTTGTAATGAACAGATCGGGATGTACTGTCTAGAACAACAGTTCTTCAAGGTCCTACCATTTCAGGCAGATCGGTTAATGGGCGATAAAACCAAAAACAGTAAACCCAAGGTCCGAGGGTGAAGTCGTACTGCTGATTGTATAGAGGTCTGACGGTAATAAGGTGTTTCCCTCATCATAACAGTGACAATGCCTTCCCAGAAGGAAGGATGAGGTTGGAAAAGATCGACCCTTAAAATGCACACCTAGCCTTATTCCATGGATATCCGTCTCCGTCGGTAAGGTCTAAACAAGTACAGCACCAATACAAAAATCACCCACAAAACGGCTGTGTAGGACCGGTCTCAAGCACTGTCGTCACGCTCTCAGGTCACTAAGACAAACTCTAATCCAATTTCTTTTTCAGATACCTTCAGTAGAACCCTTCCATGATGTGGGCAACCGAGAAGTGATAACCACCCTCATACCTTTAACAGTACTAAGGGTTGACAAAATTAGTTTTTTTCATAATTTTACCTGATTTTCATATGAAATGGATATGGCCACATCTGATTTTGATATGTCTGCTAATAAATTATGCTTGTATTGTTCTCCTGTTTTAATTCCTTCCTGTTTTATTATTTCAACATGATCCAACTTGTAATGTTTTTCTTCATTGAACACAGTTCTACATTGATCCAATTGATTATCTAAATGATTACATGTTATATTATGTAAATTAGGATTGAGAGAATTAGCTAGACCGGGATTAGATTGATATTGATTATCTATATTATTTACATTATTGTTTATAGATACAGATAATTGTTTATTATTGAATGATTCTTGTTTAATATTGATTGTCTCCGATTCATCTGGTATTACTTCACATGATGCTAATGGAGCTAAACGTGTATGCTCTTTGACACTATTCATAGATTCATTTTGTTCAATTGAAGATGAATTAGATGAGGTGATATTGTCTATTTTTTGTTTGAATTCCGGTTGTTTTTGCTTTTTCTCCGTCTAATCAAAGAAGGAGTATTTTGAGAAAGAAAATGAAAAACATAAATGTTTCAGTCAATGGAATATATTCATTGAAACATCGATAAGAAAGGTTAGTTCACTGAAGGGTTCTATGTTTGGTGAATACATTTTCAACGCTGTACAATCCCAAATATACATATTTACTTTACAGGATGATTATAATCACAATAATTACAGTAATAATGATAATAAACTTGTGTTAAACAGTGAAGTAGAATAAATAAAGTTATTTACCAGGTCGTTCAATGTGTACTTTATCCAAAATAATTCAAGAACATTACCCTGAATGGTTAAAGGAGACGGAAACGGTTCAACAAAAAGCCTCATAATCGAATATCTTGGGAACATAGGTCACTTAATCAAGGAGGACTCTGTGTTCAAAATCATCAACAAGGTAAGTAGAAGGCTGCCAAAGGCAGTTATATTGGATCTTTTTAACATTGCCGAATCAATAGCCATATATCAGGGAAAACCAGAATTGTGTATCCAAAAGGAAATGGTACAACCTCTTCTTTTACCATGGTCCTAATGTCTCGTAATTCTCTTTCTTATTTTCTTTTTTTATATCTTCCTTCCTCTACAGCCATCTGCTACCCCTTTCATCTTCTTCATAGATCTTCTACCCTCAATTGGTTTATCTATGTTTCCTATGATCCTCATGATTATAATTTATTACAATTTCAACATCTTATTTTAGCATGCTGAGCCATCCGTCCCTGATTATAATTTCCCCATTTATCCTCATGATGAAGATTCAAGGCTTTAACAATAAAACTATTATTAGTTAATTTGATGAAGTTTTGTTCTCTGAGCTGGATGATTTGGTCATGAAGCTTTCATCGTTCTTCTGGACGACATCATCTACACAAACATCAGGAGAACGATGAAAGCTCGATGACTAAACCATCCAGTTCATAGAACAAAACTCCATCAAAAGCTATAAATCTCCACCATCCTTATATTAGTTACTCTGTCTAAAAAATCTTTATAATATCTTTCTTTATTCTACCTTACTGTTACCATGTTTAACAGAAGTTTTGTATCACTATTACTGTAATTATTACCATCCTGAAAATCAAGTATGTAAAGTTGAAATCGTTAGTCATTTGGAGCTAGACCACCATGGAAAACCTGCAAATACCAGTATGGGACTCCTGAGCAATGCGCAACCACGAACCCAGGGCCTACCACTTCCGCGCACACGCACTTGACAATTAGACCACTGAGCCGACCGGCATCGAACGGTGTTAATGTCTAAATTCAACTAATCCACGAAATTGAGCGACACATCCATCATTGTCATCAGTGAGTTACTATCTCACAACAGACCCGGTTGAACTCTGCTGATCACTGCTCACATTGATTAAAATGTCACCTATCTCTACAGGTATGAAACTAACACAGTAGTTCCAAACTAATGGAGACAGATTAAATACATCAGATTTAATAATAAGTGAAGTGAAAGTGTTGATTGACAATAATTATAATGTAAATACTTTCAATCTATGCATATCTACTTATATAGGCCATACTTCACCACAATATAGTAATATATATTAAGTCTCTGTGCAGTATAATCGCCTTTAGGTTAACAGATTGATATCTCCCTTAAACTACAACTAACATAAGTTGGTAAATGTCAAGAGAGTTTTTTTTAGGGATCTTATCACCTACCGATCTACCCTCAGTTGATTAAATTCCAAATATAAGTAATCAACTTACTTCACTCCCACACTCTCAGTCTTCAAAGTAGACTTTGATTTGGGCCACTGATCATTTGGTGGAAAAAAACCTATCCTAAAAAATTTCATCATTATAGAGTATGTGTAGATTATTAATTTATTGATTGAGATCTTGAACCGTTTGATGTTAGACCAGTGTTGAAGACCTGAAAGCACTGAGCGGCCGTTTCGTCCTATTGTGGGACTCCTTAGTAGCCGTGACCAGTGGAGCTAATCCGTGTCCGGTAGAGACAGGTATCTACCTCAGTACAGTGGAAGATTGTCGTGCAATTTTGTGGATTGGTCGATGTTAGACACTAATACCATTGGATGCCGGCTCATTGGTCTAGTAGGTTAGGCGTTCGCGCGCAAGACTAAAAGCCCTGGGTTCGAATCCTGCGAGCGTGCTCGTGGATGCGCATTACTGTGAAGTCCCACAATAGGCCATCCAGTGCTTCCAGGTTTCCAACAGTGATTTAACATTAATCGGTTCAAGATCTCAATCAATAAATTGAAAATTCTTGACTTGTTAATTCAGGATATACAGATACATACAAACTTGTACAAGCTTATACCTATTGTAACTAATATACTGTTAATAGCAACCAATCAATAATAATAACTCACTGTTTTTAAATCTGGTAAAATAGGCAACTCTAATGGTGGATCATCTCTTAAATCAACAAATTTACTATAAATAGGTGAACGTGGAATTAACATCGTTGTAGTTGTTGTTTGAATTGGAATGGTAACAATTGTAGATGATTGAAAACTTCTATTCATCAAATGTTTATTAGATTGTTTATCAAATAATAATGATGAACTATGACTATCATTGATTGCTGATCGACTCATTATATTTGATATTGTTATAGAAGGTGAACAATATTTGACTGTTTCTGATGTAGATAATGGACGAGGAATTGATTTTTTATGCAATTTCATTGATACATTATTATTATTATTATTATTATTATTATTATTATTATTATTATTATTATTATTATTATTAGTAGTAGTAGTAGTAGTAGTAGTAGTAGTAGTAGTAGTAGTAGTAGTAGTACAATGAACTGTTGTTGGTAATGGCGATGAAGTGATTGAAAATTCATTGTTCATCAATGAATCTTGTTTGTTTAATGATAAATTTGTCATTAATTGATTTGATATACTACTGATTATATTATTATTAGTAGTAGTATTATTAGTTTCTAATTGATTTTCTATTTGTGTAATAGAATTTGAACTTGATGATATATCATCCGTGTTACTATGTACAGTTTCTTCTAAAACAGGTAAACGATTTATATTCAATGAAACTTCTGATGGTCTAGCTGTATATAATCGATCACGTTGTTCAGGATTTTCAAAATGAGAGCTTAGGATTGATTTCAAACACACAAAAAAAAACAAAAAAAGGACAAAGAATGTATTACATTGTTGTTATTTAGCATACATATTGTACAATCAGGAGTGTGCTCATGCACGACCTCGTTTACATGGATTAAACCCAGGACCTTCGGTTTAACTCACAAATGCTTGACGTCTTGGATACTGGGCTGGCACCCGACGATGTTAATGTCTAACTTCAATCAATTCACGTTAATGCATATCTCTCATCCGTTTCCTATGGTGATGAAATGTCTCACAGCCAATATGGTTAAATTCCAGTGGTCATGGCTTAGAAATTAATATGAGACTGATGAAAGTTATGGTGCTTCATTTAAATCAGAATCAAAATAACATTTGATATTAAGCAGAATCTTCAGCAGTCACAGCTCTACAAACATTATCATCAGTTGGACGCTATATTTTCATCGATATGATTGGTAATATGGGTTGTGAATAAATTTCTGAATAAGATCGAAGAATATATAAAATCATGAGACTTGAAGAAGAAAGAAGCTGTGATCAGTGAAGTTCAATCATCTCAAGTGTCATGCACTACTAACGGCATTGGAAGATGGTTGTAAAACATCATGGGTTAACTTAATTTAGACATACAAACCAATGTATTTCGACTCAGTGATCTGAAGGTTGAGAGCTCACCGGAAGACCTGAAGGTCCTGGGTTCGACTCTTGGAGAACATGTGGATGTATACTGTTGATGATTTTTCCAATATTTCTCGATTTTTAAGGATCGATCTAACTAAATTCATTACGCGATGTAAATAAGAGAATACAACTAACCTAAGATTTTTCTAAATTCCAGTTTCTCACTCCGCGAATTGGTTATAATGAAATTATAACTGTTTGGAGGAGCAGAGTAGAAACTAGTGTCATGTGTAGTTTAGTCATCAATCCCCACAGCATCTGTCAATCAAACAGATCAATGTAGCCAGCAGTCTAAACGTCATTATTCATTATGTTTCAATCTAGATGCTTAAGACTAATGTGTGGAAACATATAGGCCTACATTTCACGTTCATAATCACTGAATAAACGATGTATCTACAGTTTTGATAGAACCGAAACTTCATGTTTGAATTTTGATTTTCTTCTACGACCACCTAAAATCTTAAATTTTCTGGTCTCCTTCTATTTTACGGAAGATCTCGATAACTTTTTGAATTTCATTTTATCTCACTGACCTTTGATGTTATCTGATCACTTACTTTCTCTTTTTAGTTTGTTGTTTTTGTGGTATACCCAGTTTATAGTTGTTACTTCATAAACAGACTTGCTCTAGTTCAGCTCTGACTTTCCCGAATTCTTTCTCTTCAATCGGGCAAAGTACAATCGTTAAAGTTCATTTTTATTAGGTTTCCAGTCTGTATAGTCAGTGAACATCTCATATAGTACTCGGAGAATCTCCTGTTTCGTAATTTAGAATTTCTCACAAGTTATTTTAGAATAATATCTCGTAACAAATAGTTTTTTAAAAGTTGCATAGTAACAACGAGAAAAAGTAGTAAACACTCACTATGTAAATGATTGATTTTGATTAGAATATGGTGCATTTCCACCATTTTCTATATCCGGATTCGCTAGAACTTGATTTAATGCCCATATCACCGACAGACCAGTGGTAAATACACGGTAGGTAAGTAGAAAAGTATTCAAAAAGTCTATGGATAAGAATCTGGCATCAGTTAGTCGATCAAGTAAACGACTAACTGTTGCATAACGAATCTGACATTAAAGAAAAGATAGGAAAATATTTAACAGGAAAAAGAATTTAAACAATAGACTATCATCAACAACAACAAAAATTATTAAGTCTATATTCTGGACTGATCTTAGTTAGACAATCATTGAAAACAAAGAAGCACTAGACAGCTCTTTCATTTTAGTATAGGACTACTCAGAAATGCATATCCATGGTGCCAACGGAGACCTAATCCGCAATTCTAGTGAGTAGCTATGACTAGTAAAGTTCGACTATATCGGATGTGAGGCAGTTACCCACCAATAACATAATAAAGATCATTGGACAATATCACAGACTGATTTAAATTAGACATATATACCATTGGGTGCCAATTCAAATTTCTAAAGCTTCAGAGTTCAACAAAAGATTTTAAGGTCGTAGGCTTGATTCCCGATGTGATAATAAATATACACTGTAGTGAACCAGAATATAATTGAGTACAAACGAATGTATTTTAATACAACATTGTAGAATGTCTTAGTCAAATCTGAGAACCATACAGTAAATGGTTCGTTTGCAAAATATCCATCGATTGTCTCAGACTTTGTTGTTCCTTTGTTTCCATAACAATCACTCTCTGCTCTCGTTCGCTTTGATTTTCTCAACCTTCTACCTCCAGGCATTCCACTTCTGATTGGTGTCACATACTACTTATATCTGTCGACATCAGTAGCACACATCACTGTCTCAGAGCCCCATTTCAGAACGAAAACTTTGTGCAATGCTTCTTAGCTTTCAACTGTCGTCCAACCAAAGTCAGTCTGTAGCATAAACTATGGAGTTCAATAGTCTCTGTAAACCCGTCATACAAAATATTACCATTGATCTAATTCACTTAACAGTATAGATATAGTATGTCAATTTTGTACACCTTATTTAACATTGGACGTTAAGTGTTATTACGTTACTTTATAAGTGTCGAACAAGAAGAGTCATATAAACGTAGGATAATGAAGAATAAATGGGAAATGTGGAACATTAATGACTTTTCAAAGATGAATCATTAATTACATTCTTATTGTAGGTTTACTGACTATTTTGTTGACGGTATTTTTATATTACCCTACTTTTAAGCTTTCGTTTCATTTATTAAAAGTTCCATGTGGTGATTCTGGAACATTCTTCCAAAAGATGATTAGACGGAATATCTGTAGCTCTTTCTGAGCTTCTAAGGGCTTCCTCGAGTTCATCCGTGGACTGTTTTCACAGTTTCTCAACTATTTTTCCCACGAATGACCTAGTTATTTACTTCTATTGGTTTACAGTTCGTAGTGCATTATCGTTTGTAGCATACATATAATGAGTTTTCGTGTCATTAGGAAAGTAAATAGGTTTGTTGTTCTCTTGCTTTGAGTGAGTAGTTTGAGAAAGAAGTTATCTGAATAGATCAATAGTCATCAACACACTTAGTGAGCACTTTGGTTAAACAAAAGCCAACGGTCTCATAGACATAAACCGAACTTTGTATTCACGGATTCAATAGAATAGTGATCCGACTAAGCAGACAATCCCTAAAACTTAACTACGATTGCAAACATTGAAAATCCAATCCGTAATCAGTAGTCTAAAAGCAGCGTATTAGTGTTATAATGCAAGGAACATTGTGAAAGTTGAAACTGGTTTTCTGAATTACTATTTATTATCATCTTGTTCTATGATTAATGAATAAATCAATTATTATGAATTTCTATCCCAATTGTCATAAGCTTCTGGTAACCCGTTGACTACCGTTATATTACTTATTGCCAATCACTTATTCACGGTCACTTTTGGCTCGTTTATGTATATTTGTGATTTCTTATTTTATGGTATAACGCGGTCTAGTATATCGGTACATAAACCACGCTTATTTGAAATATAATAAAGTTAGAATCTCAGTGGTGTAGAAAGGGGTTTACGAACAACTGATCAATAGGAACTTAGCTTTCATCCTAGGGTCAATAGTGCTGATCAGGCGTGTAATTGGTCAATATGGGGGTTCCAGGTCATTGGGGAAATAGTAGACACGAAGGAAAAAAGATTAAAATTAGAATTTTCTAATTAATGAATTAACACATCACATTCGTTAGCAATCACACGCCATAACACCTAAGTTCGATTTCGTTTGAAGTCGTCTGTGTGTTATATCAATGTGTTTCTATCGCCGAAACTCTAATTTACGAACGACCATTGAACGAATCTTGAGTGACCTTGAGAAATATTAACCAATCAGCAAACAGTCAGTATAGAGTAAAAATATATTATAGAAAACCAAAGAATTAAAGTGGATACACTTCTTATACGTGGTTCAAAAACTTGTCAAGATTAGAAAGAGGTTCAGAGGTTCTAAAATCGTAATGCGTGCAGTAGAGGAAATAATCTATATGGCTATGACAGATCAATCGGATTTAAGATAATAAGTCTTGGATTTCGATGTGAAATACATTCATCCACATGGTCAAATAGCATTTAGACATATAGACCGATGTCAATTTATGATGAAAACTCTAGCCATAACTTTTAACTCTAAATACTAATCTTGATTCTTCACAATAAACTATAACCCAGTTCCGAACCTAACCATCATCAACAAGGTACAAGTATTTATAAATGGTTGTCTACACAAGATACTCAGCATCCATTGGTCGGATACCATCAGCAACGGCCTTCTGTGAGAGAAAACAAACCAGCTTCCAGCTGAAGAAATTAGGAAAAGATGATGGAAATGGATAGGACTTACTTTACTGAAATCATCAAACTGTATCACGAGGCAAGCGCTAACTTGGAATCGTGAAGGGAAGCGGAAAAAAGGAAGGCCAAAGGACACATTACGTCGGGAATAAGAAGCAGATATGAAAAGGATGAATAACAACTGGAAACAACTAGAAATGATTGCCCAGGACAGGGTTGGATGGCGAGTGCTGGTGGGCAGTCTATGCTCCTGCACGAGGAGTAACAGGTGTAAGTAAGTAAGTCAGTTCAGAACCTAGTTGGTAGGTGAGTTTTCTCAAGGTTACTTTGGTATCATTCAAAGATCGTCCGCAAATTATAATCTCAGAACAAATTCTAGAATATTGAGTAAATTATATAAAACACTAAATTAAACTTATATGATTCAAAATGTGTTTGTTCGCTCACCTGTGGTACTTTACATGAATTCAATGTATGACTAAATTTAATATCTACATCATCTTTAAACAATTTTGGATCCGATCTAAACATTTTAATAATAATAATAATAATATAAAATAAAATGAGTGATTTAGTTTTATTTTATTGGTTTTTAAAGAAAAACGGTAAACAATCAATAATATTAACCAGAATCAAATGATTCGAGTTTAGATAGGCGGCCTGCTTGAGTATCTGCGCCACCTATTTCCTGCTATCTAAACATTTCATCAAGTTATCTATTTTTGTTTGTTTTAATCGCATAACCCATCCTGATGCATTTCTGAAAAGTGTACAACTTTTCCTTGTCAAAGTTACAATAGGCCCAATAAGAGATATTGTGGTTGCTGACAATATACAATGAAAAGAATGTACATCATTCAGATGTTCATTTACTGGACTGTTAACATCTAACTGGCGATCACTCAATATTTATCGTCAGGATTGACCAGGAAGTAAGAAACGTAAACTTGTTGAAACATTTTGTGCTGAGAATTCTATATTGTACCAAAATTATAATACTGAATAAAGCTTATAATAATAATAAAATAGTAATAAGGTTAAATATAATTTAGTTTTCGGTAGTAACTGGTTAAAACAAAAATTTGAATTTGTTGTGGATGCGCAGGAATAGACCAATAATTATCATGTTAAGTCCAATGGTGTCCTTGGACTTTAAATGGATATTTTCTATTGGTAAATATCTGTTCACTTGTTGTATATTGTACAAAATGTTGTTTTCTATTTTATGGTACGATGTGGTATGCTTGACTGGTATATAAACAAAGTATGTTTGAAATATAGTGATTCATATCCCCGAGGCTGAGACTTTCGTTCTGGACTCAGTTGGCTGGGCTATACAGGGAAGCAGGGCCAATCAGAACTCTAGGCCATCCGTACGTGTTTGCGTGTCATTGTAATCGATCGATAACACAGGGTACAAATCGACCACAACTTAAATTCATAACAGAATTCTTCAAATTACATATCCATTCCAAATGATTGATTTTGAATACATTATACTGGAAAACATTTTCCAATTTCTTTTATACATTAAAATTGTATCTATCATAGATTGATCTTAGTTGGAGATATCATTAAACACATAAGTTGAGATAATTTCACAATGATCTTACAATAAATTGTTACCGGGGGTTGTTTATGCATCTCCATAATGAAATAATCACCATCATCAGTGGGATTAGTTAATCTTTGTACTGTGGGATGATAGCTCAGAGTTCATGTCCCGAAACCTGAAGGTTCTGAATTCCGTTCCTGGATGGATTGTTAATGGAAATCACGGTGACACTATTATTTATGGACGATTTTTTGAGCAATGGTAAGTGTCTTTGTGAATGTTCACCTACTAACTAAGGCTAAATGAGTATTGTAAACCTGTGTGAAGAATAAACATTATGATTTATAGTTGATTGTTAAGTTTAGGATTTTCATCACGAACTGATATCAGCTATAATGTTTATTATTATTATTTATTTTAACACATACACATTGGTACAAAAAGGCACCAAATAGATATGCGCCACATAAATCATTCGATTTATGTGAGGGCTGGGATACTGCATGGGTGCCCAAACCGAAGCAGGTAATTTTCTTAAGCAGCCACACCTGGGGCCTTCGACCTAAAGATCTGATCCACAAGGCAGTGGAGCAACGTAAGGAGATGCAGTCCCATGGTAGCCGGTGACCAACAATTGGTTCCTACGCCATTTGTTGCTTCACGATACTGGAGCCCATGTACGCCATTGGTTTGGAATGAGGGTTTTCCAACTCCCCTAGGTGAACTCTCCATGTCCACCAACCCAGGAGTGCGCCAAATATATTTTCGCCACACAATTTCAGTTCATTAATTGCGTGTGGGCTGCGATACTGCCCTGGTGCCCAGACCGAAGCAGGTGGTTAAACCTATAATGCTAAAACGCTATTTAGCCAAATAGGTGAATGAACTTTGCACCAAAATCCAAAACCTGTTATCCTGAATCTGCTTAGTTCGTCTATAAATTATAGTCTCGTCGAAACCGCGGAGGTGTCTAATGCTGGGATGAGTTTTAACATCATATATTTTTAGTGAACAATTTGTATTTACTATCGTTATATATGATATACCATATAAAAGATCATTATTTATACTTTTATTGTGTACTTGTTAGACCCTTAAACTGTTGTATTTTTGTACTCTCTTATTTCTAAGCTTCTGTTTGAGTTATAAATCACTGTCGTATGTCTTATTATTCCAGACTTGTCATTGATTAACTATTACAGTATTACTCTGGTATTGTATTACTTATGACTAAATTATGTCAGTCGGTAAGCTACAACGTAGGATCAGACATATATATGCATCGGTCCAAGTTTCCATATAGCATTAGCACAACAAGATGAACACCGGATTCATAAAAGTAGTTAATTCAATGGTTGTATTATTTATAAGAAAGATTGCATATAAGGATATAGTACAGGAAGAAAGAATTATTTCGTAGAAGGAAAGATATGAAGTGATTTTAATCTCATAGTTTAAAAGAAGACAAAGTGTTTATACACATACGTCATTGTGACCGATTCTGAGCCATATCATCCAGAGTCTCTAATCATTGGTTACGAAAGTCACGCGGACCCCAACCAAGTAGTCTGCATCTAC
This sequence comes from Schistosoma intercalatum, assembly GCA_944470365.2. NCBI lineage: Eukaryota > Metazoa > Platyhelminthes > Trematoda > Strigeidida > Schistosomatidae > Schistosoma > Schistosoma intercalatum. The sequence goes on along the minus strand of OX103730.1, from coordinate 4,299,265 downwards.
CAAAATGGTTCAGACTAGAAGTTAGTGACTTCAAGCACTGATGCCACGTTTTGGTTTGGCCACCCCTAACTTTTTTCCAACCATCTCCAACACCAGTTAGCATTGCACGTCGTGGTAATCGGTGTTCAGTCATACGTATCACGTGGCTCAACCATCTCAGTCGGCGAACATTTACAACTTCATCAACTGATTTGCCATCATTCCCTAATACCCTGCATCTAACCTCCCTATTACTTTCCCGATGATCTTAGCAGACGCCAGCAATATTTGTAAGGCATCTGTGGTCAAATACTAGTAGGTTATGAATATCTTTTACTCTTAATGGCCACGTTTCGCAGACGCAATGTAGAACAGAATGAACTGCTGTGCAGTATACTCATCCGTTAATTGATAGACGGATATCTCGCCTTCGTCATAGGTGATGTAAGTTGGCAAAAGTCAAACGAGCTTTTTGAATCCGTACTCAGATTTCGTCAGACACCAACCCATTAGGGCTGATCACTAATTTATGTACATATCATAAATTTGTAATTATGCTGCTGTGTGATCAGACATCTCCAGTATATTATTGTATGAACTTTGAGTAATGGTTGAATTGAGTGCAAAAGAGAATTGATTTGCCTCCTACTTTCGTCTTCTGATTGGTTACTAGGTTAGGAGTTTGAGGACCAACAAGTAATAAGGTCTTCGTTATTCACTGGTCGATATGTCAGTTGGTAAACAGAAAACCATCGGCTTCACTAGAAATATAGATGAACTAATATATAATCGGATTAGAGAGAGTTTATAGAACTGGTCTCCTGTCATTACGGCTCTATCACATAGGATGCAATATAATCCAACCTAAACAACACAATCACGCTGTTTTCTTTTGGCATAACAATAATCTACTCTATCATAACCATTTGACGTAAATGGATGTTTTAAAGGATTCATAATGACTGATGTATAAAAGACAGGTGAAATTTAGATTTGTTGATGAGATGTCATTTTATTACCAACTTTTGATCTTCAATTAAATCATTTGTAGGTAGGATAGTGTTAGGAACCGAGTTCTACGCAGTAGATTAATTATTGCTTGATATAATGGAAAGAAAAGTCGATTTCTCGATTGAATTACTCATTATCAGTTTCATTCAACATTACTTCCCATCTAATTCAACATGAGGATCATTCAGTGTAGTATTTGATTTGTTTTCCCAGTATGATATTTTCTTCTGTAGAATATACGAGATATTCTTGTATTCACTTGACATGAACTATGCTCAGTAAGTGATCTGTTATAAGTGAGTATGTGATTTCATCCTAATTATTAATCAAAATGGGTGTACAGTCAATATATAAACCAGTGTATTTTAGACTATTTTGATTCGTCGTCGTCGTCGTCGTGTTTTGGGGCTAATAAATCATCACTTGTATCAGTCTTTGTGTTCCTATTTTCGCATCGTGGGAATTGCCGACGTCCCTCGTTCCGAGTATAAGCGATCAGCGCTTGTTTTGTTTTTCCGGCACAACAATTGGCGACGACCGAATATAACAGATAGTGAATTGTGTAAAAATTACTAATTACTGTGATAATTTGTATTATATCCCCTCCTAATCTGTAAATTAAATCATCTGCTTTGTGTACTTAATAACTCAATTAAGTAGAAGTATACTATACTGACTTAAGATAGCGAGTACCAAAATTTTTTATGGAATCCAGAATACGATGACAGATTGATGTGAACAGAGAAATAAAGAAGCCGAAGACGAACAACGGAAGTTATTTTTGTGGATATTATTTCACTGAATTCAAAGTTTGTAAAATACTAACATTTAGTTTTGCTCCTGGTTCATTCTATAGAACGCAAGCTTTCATTTGATCCATGATTCTCTGCCACAACCTTTTTCAAGACAAAATTATTGTAACTTAAACGTAACCCTTTGTACTTCACTTTTCTACCATGATGTTTAGTGTGGACATAATTTTATTTTTTCTGGTTGTTTGTGTGTTGTGGTCGTGTTATTTATTTATTTATTTATTTATTTATTTATGTTTTTTCCACATTAATCAGAATCAAGAATCAATGGAGTAAAGTCGCAGTCGACTCATCTTTCTTTCATACACTTTTCATCCAACCAAGTGATAGAATAGTTTTCGGCCATGCCTCGGACATGGGCATTACTAGCGTCAAGGTTGAACTAGTTAGCCTCTCGTGTCAAGGCTTTAGCCTAGATCTAGACCAGTCCCCTTCTGTATATTGTTAGGAGATGGATCAAAAACGTAACACGTATAATTTGAGATAGGATACGTGTCTGTGAATTAGCAGTGGATGTTCAATATGTACTCGGTATCAAGTGTTTTCTAGGGCTTTTCCGTTGATTTAGTGGGTGAGCACTGAGTATAATTCTCACTAAGGATTGTATTGTGATCCATAAGTTTCACATTATTTGCTTTTCCCATCCGGCGAGTCCGGATATTTATCGATGGCGTGTGCAAAGAAGACAGATGTAGATCTCTTCAGATGACTGAAACGAAGTCCTCAGTGAAAGTCATCCTCTCCTTTGATTAAAAATGCTAGATATTTTAGTCTTTTTCACATTGGAAAAAGGATGGTTAGGTTCACACGACAGTTTACATTTTATAAAATGCTGATTGAATACTACCAGTATTTCGTTACTAAAATATCTGTAATCGATGGACACAGGAGAATTATACAAAAAAAACCACAATTTATGAAATCGTAAGGGTAAATAAAGAGTTCATGATATTTAAAATTAAAGAACAAACTATATAATTGCTCTTCCATATAATCACAAGAAGTTCTTCACTCAATTCGTAACCACTACTCTATATCCTGACCGTAAATTCTGTTTCTGATTCCGATTCCTAAACATGACCACAAATTCAAACCTTGACTCTCACCCTAAAATCAGAAACTTTGTAGGCACATTATGTTACATATTATTCATTTATATTCCTTGTATTCTGATCAACTGAAAATTGGGTTTACTGTCTGAGGGTTATATCAAGACTACATGAAGGTCATTAGTAGATTATAAATTCACTCTATGTTGATGTTCAAAATACCGCCCAATAACAATAATAATGTTAAAGATAATAATAATTCTAAGATGCAGGTAAATCCAGTTAACGAGTCCCAAATAAAACGAAACACGTGTTCTGGATTCCACTGCTAGCTACCATCTGTCATTGCTTATAATGCTTGTGACTTAGAGCAATATGGAAACAGTCCGTACAGGATGTACATAAACCAATAAAAGATTGATCAATCTCAGTTTTAAACATCAATGGGAAGATTCAAACAAGCAATACAAAATGGAAATATCAGTGATAATATTAATAATAATAATACTGATCAAATATATACTTACCGAATAGACTGAGGCATTGCTACAGAAGAAACATCTGATTGAGCTGAATTTAAAATATCTCCATAATGCAATTGTTCAATACACTAAAGATGGAGTATTTGTAATGGAGAAAAAAAACAATATGAAATAACTATTAAAACTTCTTTTAAAAAAACATGATCTTATTACAGTTCAGTATCGAATTCTTTAGTCATTACTCAGAACATGATGTATTGAAATGATAACATAAAAGAGGGGACTGTATGAATACAAATGATTTCTTTTAACAGTTGCATTCATTTAGACAATTGTCAGAAAGATCTTTGGTTATCTCTTTTGGTTTTGTTGGTAGGCTCAGTGGTCAAGTGGTTAGGTACTCGCGCGCGAAACCACTAGGTCCTGGGTTGGAATCTCGCAGAGGGGCGAGGTCGTGGATGCGCACTGCTGGGGAGTCCCACAATAGGACGGAACTGCCGTCCAGTGCTTCCAGGTTTGCCCCCAAAATCCCTGGTATGGCCGAGAGTAAGGAAAGTCCGCTCTCCCTCTCGAAATGCTCTCATATGGCCACGCATATATAGCCTCTGACAGGGAAGTCCTACTCACTGCCTTCTTGCACCACGGGTGTTGTTTACGAAAATAAGAGGACGAAAAGCCAATGTCCAGAGCTTTAACCGGATTCCAAACCAATGGTGCACATGGGCTCCAGTATCCTGCGGGAACAAATGGCGTATGAACCAATTGTTGGTCACCGGCTTCCATGGGACTGCATCTCCTTACGATGCTCCACTGTCTTGTGGATCAGACCTTCAGGTCTGAAGAGAAAAAAATAGGAATCCAGGAGAAGCATGAAATTCCAAAACGTGGAAATTACAATACAACAATTGTATTTATATCAGCAACAACTAAGACTACGTGACATGTAACGAAGACAGTGAACTATGTAAAGCAAAAGATATTAGGTTACTGGGATAATATAAATGGAAAAAATGTCACCGAGGGCTTTCTCGCTCGTCAGAACTATAGTTAGCTTCAACAATAATTAACAAAACTAGACCATTTGAGGTCTTCCTCAACAGTACGTATCGTGTGAGAAGAAAACAAATGGGACACATCATAATATAAACATCATTATCACTGTTCAACAATCTCGATTATCTCCTAACTGATAACTATCATGTGATCACCAGTGCATAACTTCAAGAGGAGATTTTTAAATTTCTAATAAGTCATGATTAGTAGAGTATAGTTGGGTCGACTTGGAGAAACATATTCATCTCAGACAATGAGAGATGGCTGTGTAATATCACGTATTGATTTAAGTTGGGCTGGAAATAAACTTTCAATCACTAGACCAAACGCCCTAGGTCCAAACTTGTGTGGTGTTCCCATGGATGTACACTATTTCAAAGTCTCATACTAGGACATAAACAACTATCCAGTACTTCCAGATTTTTAATGATTATCCAACTGAGATCTATTCATGATCTTAGTAAAAGTTTACAATGCCTATACTGATCATTATAATACTTGCTACGTCTCAAAATGTTTTTTTTTAAAAAAAAGGTTTTGTTTGTAAAAGCAGATCTAAAAATCAATAATATCCATGTGATAATTTGAAATTAAAATTAACCGGTTAGAAACAAAATTGTTTAGTCTGGTATTTATTATTATTTACATATTCGAATATGGAGTTTACCACAATTTAATGTGGGCATGTATCAAAAATAAATCGAGTCGACCAGGAAATAATCAATCGATCGATCAGTCAAAAATAAAAAAATGCATGACAACAATAATCATATTTATAGTCTCTAGTTTTGAATGAGCTATCAGTTAGAGACAAAAATCATTATAAACACAGACAGATATATGCGTATATACTTATATATGTTGGAGGTAGATTGTCAGTAGTCAGCAATAAAACCTACTTGAAATATTAGTTAGTATTCATCGGCAAGGTATACCTACAATCTTGAAGGAATTAATGTTTCCTGAGTTATTCATACCCATTTCAATCAATTTCATTGTTACCAATGTGATATTTATACGGTGACTGACTTTTAGTAAGATCGATTGACTTACTATTCCTTTAGTGCTTGTCAAAATTTTATTGATCAAGTAGTAATGGGGCCATTAGGATAGTGCTAACTAGTATATAACTTAAGTCAAATTGGGTTTACTTCCGACTAATTTCTAACCACTTGACAGTGCATGCGATATTGATTTACTTGAGCCAGTGACAATAGTGTAACTTCATTAACAGGATATGATTATCACTAAATAACTAAACACATATGATTTTGATCATGGATTAGTGATTAGTCAATTTTAAATCCATTTCTGAAAGAAAAAACTTAATCAAATCTTTGTGTTAGTATTCAATTATGAACAATACCGTTTATTGATTTTAATCTTCTCAAACTATAGGCTATTAATATATCAGGATTGTGGCTAACAGTAGAATGTAAGATGTGAGTTTCGTTCTATCAGGGACTTGTTTTTTGGCGATATACTTCAATTCAAATGCCAGTGTTCTGATTGAGATTCGAACCTAGAGCGTTAATAAAAGTCGTATGTAACTTAAAAGCGGCATCGAAAAAATGTGCTCGAGATTCATATAAGCCAACGAAGACGTGTTAGTTGTAGTCTTTGTGATCAACAATAGAAGATTTCAAACATCTGGAATAAACTTTTACATAAATTACTTACTTTCAAGTTCGTTTTTTTCAGACACGGAACAATATCAGCTAAAAAGTTATTGAGTACCAAGAATGCACTAAACAGTGTCTTGTCCTACTTAGGACTTGTGGTAGGTACCTCACCCATGACTTCACATAAGATGTTGTTACGATCTGTCAGTCTGATAAAATCACAATACATGCGTCTCCTGAATTCATGACCCAATCAACTGTGTAAGGGTAAATAGACTGATGAAACATAGGAAGTTTCATCTCAAAACTCGAATTATTTGGTACATCAATCATATATATATAAAGTGTATGGGTGGTTACCTGCATGCCCTATTAAGTTTCCATTTCTCGTCTCAACATAGCTTCCATATGACATGTGATCGGTTTGGAACCACCCGATCTGTCAAATGTAAATTAAGGGCTCTTGGATCACATAGTAGTCGTGATACCTGTTGACGATAGAACTAGAAACCAACAGTTAATGCTTCCAAATTTTAGTATTTAACGACAGATTGTAACAGTCATCTTATCGTCATCGAATTGTAAATGTCTCAGCCTCAGTAACTGAAAACACTTGTTAGCAAAATAATCAATGTCAGTTATGTGGATTACTTAATTATACACCAGAGGTTAGAGAATATTTCGCCCATGATACGACTTTATGTTATTGAACTGGATCAAGTGCTGAGTTATGGATTCACATTAATTTTAAATCTCATAATCGCAAGAAGTAACTGCTAAGTCCTATTATTTTCTAAATAATTTCAATGCTTGGTGAAAACTGACCTACTTAAAGCCACTGACACAAATGATTACTAACAAATATTTTCTGTCTGTAGTGAAACAGATTTGAGATCAGTCGTGTTGACACATTTAAAAGTGATATGTATAATCAAGCTAACTTGTGACTGGTCAAAGATGAAAAACAGACAATCCAACTAGACTAAATAATAAGGGACTAGCTTATATCGTAAAATTCATAGCACTTTGATTCCGCCTACTAATTATTCCTCACTGTTTTCTCGACTGAACTATCGACAATTGAGTCCAATGTATCATGTAACCATGTTCTAGTGTGTTTAGTCTGGTATCGAGAACAAAGCACTTTTTTTCGTTATCAAAGGTTGTCATGATCTAATCAGAACCCAACAACATTTCAAAGTGTTGTTTTTTTGGGGGGGGGTGACTTTGTACTATTTAGATTCACTCAACAAAGGGTAAAGCAAGATTCTCCGATACAACACAGCATGCACCAATCCAATCACAATTGACGGAGAAGATTTGGAAGATGTAAAAACGTTTACATATTTGGGCAGCATCATTGATGAACATGGTGGGTCTGATGCAGATGTGAAAGCGCGGATCTGCAAAGCAAGAGCAGCATATTTACAATTGAAGAACATCTGGGATTCAAAACAACTGTCTGTCAACCAACACCAAGGTCAGGATTTTCAATATAAATGTCAAGGCAGTTCTACTGTATGGGGTTGAAACCTGGAGAACTACGAAAGTCATCATCCAGAAAATACAGGTGTTTATTAGCAGTTGTCTACGCAAAACAATTTGGATCCGTTGGCCGGACACTATAGTAACAACCAACTGTGGGAAAAAACAAACCAGCTTCCAGCGGAGGAAGAAATCAGGAAGAAGTGCTGGAAGTGGATAGAACACACATTGATGAAAGCACCCAACTGCATCACAACGCAAGCCTTCACATGGAATCTTTAAGGCCAAAGAACACATTACGCGGAGAAATTGAGATAGACATGAGAAAAATGAACAAGAATTGGATGGAACTAGAAAAGAAGGCCCAGGACAGAGTGAGTTGGAGAATCCTGATCGGTGGTCTATGCTCTAATAGGAGTAACAGCAGTAAGTAAGTGAGTAAGTAAGTAAGTAAGTAATTTCGTGGTTTATTGATAACAAGTATAAATCGTAATCTAGTTAAATTAATCCTATTAATATTCATATTTAGTGATCAATTGAAATTCACTAACTATACGTTCTATGTCTGAAGACTTTGTTTTTATCCAAAATGTAAAATTTCCAGATCATTGCAAGATATTAATAATATTTATAGTAGTATGTTTGTTGATTGATCCAATTCAGTGATCTTTTGTTTTAGGATAATTATAATATTTTGTTTTCAATGCCTTAATAGCAGATTAGAATCCCATTTCACCTACTTTTATTTATTTAAGTGAGTAGTGTTACTAGTCTTCACACATTGAGTGTAAATCAGTTGCTGTGGACAATTTGTTTTATTGAGAATCAGTTCTTAATATATAATGTAGTGCATCTTGGTAAACAGCATTATTCTGATGTGAATCATTCGTAGAAAATAAACAAACATTAGATTTGTAACAGAACTATATTCGGTGATGTAATTGATGACATAAAAGAACTTTCTACATCGAACTAGTTATTTTTTCTTGAAAGAGACGAAAACTACCTATCTGTCATATTAAATAAAGATCAAAAACTTAAATCGAAGGATCCTTGGTAGCTATTTCGTACTCTTTTTAGCAGAATATAAGCAATAACACAGTAAAAAACTTTTGTAAAATATGCGGATGATCTCATTGTACGTATGCCTATCTCTAACTCTTTACATCCCATTGAAGTGAATGAGTTTTTGTCTCGTATGGATTGTTGGTCTGTTGTTAATGGTCTCATAATTAATCCGTCTAAATGTCAAGCTGTTAACTTTAACATCAGACATGAATGGCATCAAAACATCATTTTGAGATTCCATAATGCTTATGCCATTGGAGACTCTTTGATAAACACAGTGTCGAAGGTCAATTACCTTGGTGTTACCTTTTCCTCTGATCTCTCTTAGTTTTCTCACGTTTTATTGTTATCGAAGAAAGTTTTCCGTCTGACTTACTACATAAAGAGATTGTATGTTCTTGGGACTACTCGTCATTTACTCTTACAATCTGTCAATTCTCGCATATTACCTATTATTCTTTACTGTTCTCCATTATTCTTTCCCGGGCTTTTGAGGAAAGACTTTGCCGTATTGCGAAGAGTGCTGAAGGCAGTTAACTAGGTGTGTGGTGAATCTTTCGAGGTCATAATTAGCATGGTTGTGGATAGACATCTAAAGTCATGCAAACTCCTGACAGATGTTATCTTATTACATACTAACCATCCTCTTCACTCTTATCTTTCTCCTTGTATATCTTCTGGTAGAACGAGACGTAATTACATTAAAATCTATGCACGCAAACAAAAATATAAAAGTTCTATAATACCTTACCTAGTAAATATACTCTGTGACGAACAGTTTGTTATAGTTAACCTAGTCAATGACCTGCATTCTTAATATGTTTCTAATTTGGAAAATTGTACAGTTTTTCAGCTTTTTTCTTAAAACCTTTTTTTCCTTTTCTGTCTTTGTTTCTGTTTTTTTGTGTGTAAGAAACTTGTTGAAATACCCTGCGCTGAGAATTCTATATTGTACCCGGAATATAACATTGAATAAAGCCAGTAATAATAATAATAATTTCACAGGTTGAAATCATGAGTCAGTTGAAGCTAGAACACCATTGAATGCCGGCTCAGTGGTCTAATGGTTAAGTGCTCGCGCGCGAAGCCAGTAGGTCCTGGGTTCGAGCCCCGCGTGGTGTGGGATCGTGGATGCGCACTGCTGAGGAGTCCCATACCAGGGCGAAACGGCCGTCCAGTGCTTCCAGGTTTTCTATGGTGGTCTAGCTTCAATTGGCTCATGATTTCAACTTGTGAAATTTCTAAAACTCTCCACAAAACCCATTCTGATAATAATAATAATAAAACCAATTTTAACCGAAATCAGTAATCATCAGGTTTAATGTTGAGAATGAAATCTTTAAACCGTTTAGTCAAAATTCACTAGTTGACAATTTCTTGTCCAATCATTCAGTAAAACAAATCATTGAGGCTATTTGTATTCGTTCACATGATCAATAAAAGTGTTGTATCAGTCACTTTCAATCATATTTCATTTCACTTAGTAAGTAAACATTGCATACTTGTATGTAATTCTCACTAGTAATTTTATTTGTGGCCCAAATTTTCCATCATACTTATGTATTTCATCCCAAATATTAATCTATGCCACACTAGTATGTTCATAGTTGACTATAGTTTCGTGGGTTCCTCATTTGTTTGAAATGAAATCCTCAGTAAAAAAACTACATTATTATGTACAAAAGATAGTCAGTAAATCAGTTGAAAGGTGGTTTAAACTACCAAATACAAGACACTTATTAAATCTTCAAAATCTTACGGATAACCAACCATTTGAACCAAGTACTAACCATATTCATTATCACTACTTAGATGAGTTTACAGCAAAGCGAGCAAAACTCCGCCTGGAATCCCTCCATGGGCTACTGCCGGTCCTAAGCCCGGATAAAGGAGGAGGGTTGAGCATGAGTTTACAATCTTACCTAATTATAAGTTCAAAAGTCTAAGATTGTCTTTTTGACAAAATGAACTAATCTGTTAAACTACCAGAGTTTTCAAGTTTTCAATATTGTTTATTCAACTAATTAACTAACTAACTAACTTACTTGACTAATATCAGAACACCATGCAGCTTTCTCTTGTAATGTTGATGCAACAAGCCATATACTTGTTGGTTGACCATTTTTTGGTTCCCATATTAAACGAAAATCTAAATTACCATAATCTGTTTTGTCATTAATACATGTATTATTATTGTTGTTATTGTTAATTGAATTAAATAAACCCATGTTACTACTGAATCTATGTAACATTGAAAATGATAATGGACTTGTCGGTTGAATACATGATGATGATGATGATGTTAATAATGGACTAGAATTCGTAATATTTATATCTGGTGTTATTATTGTCGTGATTATTGGTGAAGTTATTGTTGAATATGATACATTGGAATTATTACGACCATGTTGAATAGAGGAAGAACTATTAGTAAAGTTCATTGTAGTGGCAGTAATAATATTAGCAGTTGTCATTGTAGTAACAGTAGTAACTAAAACTGCACGAGCTTCATCGATTGTATTAATAATAGGAGAATAACTATCCGTACTACATATTGGTGCAATACAACAGTTTGTCACTGCATCATGTAATTCATTCTCATTATTACTAATATTAGTTCCTATGCATAATGAGGTAGAATGTCTATGTTGTGGAGAGAGACATGGAATCGATTGTTGTTGTACTGTACCTGTTATCGTTGTAGACTTTGATATTGAATCCATTTGATTTGATTTATTTACATAGGTATATCGATTAAGTGTTGAATCTGGACATATGTAACGTTTATGTAAATTCTGTGGAAGTTGTTGACCTAATTCATATGTAGTATTACTAATACTATTACTTGTTATAGTAGTATTAGTAGTAGAATTCGTACCAAGTGTACTCATTGGAATAGAATTACGCGTATTTAATTCAATATTAGTATTTACATTTAGTGATGTTGTATTGTTTTTTGTCATGTGTGATGTATTGTCTTGTTGACATTTTTGTTCATTTGTAACATTCAATTGATCTAAATATTCAAAAAATAAAGGAATAATTATTCATGAAGAAGACAACACGAAGAATGGTAGAAACAAACAATTAAGTTTACTGTTTAAGCGGAAGGAATATCCATATAATATAATAGTATAGTATTATATTATATCAATAAGAGAGCAGCACTGAAAACCTAGAATCATTGGACAGCCATCTTGTCTTAATATAGTTCTCCTCAGTACTGTACACCCAAAACCTTGCACACGGGAATCGCACCTAGAACTGTCAGTCTTATGCACGGATGCTTAACCCATAGACCATAGAGCAATCATCCAATATTTTTGTTTCATAGTAATTACTATACCACATACCTTGTCCAAGCATTTTAAAAAAAGACAGGGATGGTTACCTTGTAATCACAATTGATTGATCACTGGGTGGTGATCAATGTCATACGTGTCTAGTCCTTATTAGTGAAGATCGAATGCTATCGATCATATTGCAATGTAGCCACCAGTCTAGGTGACTGCACTGTGATTACATCTCAGTCCTACAGGAGGTCGATCGCGACTCGGATAGCTCAGTGGTAACGTCTCTGACTGTGAAGCTTGGTGACACGAGATCGAATCCGCCAGGGAGTACCAGTTCCCTCAGATTACAGGTACACCTTGCTGACGAGTGTCTAGTAGCACGAAACCCGGATCCAGGGTTTCCTGTCGACTACCTCCAACCACCATCTATAATGGTTACTTTGTTGTCGGTCATTAGTTGAGTTATCAGATAATTTATCGATTAATCTGAAGAAACCTGAATTCTATATCAGATCAATGAGGTTCATCATTGAAAGATGAAGTCATTCTCTACATCTTCATCTGTGAATTAAATCATTTTTTAAAAATTAATTTCTCTTTCAAAGGAAAAAAACAATATCATCATGTAATCAATGTCAAGAGAAAAAAAACATTGAAACATGTAATTATTTTCTTCTTAAAACTTACCTTCATCATCCACATTGAATAATTCTGTTGTAGTATCTTCCACTAAAGTACATTCAACCAATGAGATTTTACCACAGTTCTATAAGTATATATATATACATTTAGATAACAACAAAAAAGCATAAACCAATAGTAATTATTAATAATCAATGGTAATAGTACATTTATTGTTTCATTTTTATGAATAAATATGTTGGCATGTGAGATCGAAAGTTCTCAATTCGATTCTCGCATGTGACATTCTAGATCCGTACTACTGAAGTGTATCATATTAGGATGGTGGTTTATCTATGATCAATTTGTGAGTTAAACTATTTAATATGTATGGATATATAAATAGACTTTCAGTAGTGAAACAACAAAAATCCAATTCATATCTGAATGTATTCTCAATCATAATCACAATCCTGTTATGATAGAAGTATTCAGTTGATGAAATGGAGTTGTTCATTTGTTTTACAGTTAGCTTTTCGCTGTTAAAAGTTCATATGACATGAAATCAATAGATCAGAAGGTCAGTTCGAACAACTTATCACTTGGGTAGATTCTTACGATATTCATCGTGACTACAACGTAATTCGAAGATCTTGTATAAATAAAAGTATCTCTTATGGATCCATTCGTTCATTCTCTAATCTTAAAATTTTAAGTTTGTTTCAGATGCAAATGTATAAACTGTACAACTTCATTGATACCTGCTTTCAGTAAAGTTTAACTATTGGGATGCATCAATCATGGTGAAAAAACGAAACTTCAGGGTCACTGAGCAAATTTAGAGCTAAAACGATAAATATCGCTTTCATGATTATTAATAAACGTGACTCAAAATGCTAGATTGACTAAAAACCCAGTCAGTTATGATTGTAGATATAAAACTGTTGTAAAAGAGACCGAAGAAGAACAAGATGGGGCGAAACTTAACTATAGTGGCTACTACATAATGAAAACAATCAAAGGATGTTTGCTTTGAGTGGTTTTGTTCTCTGAGCTAGATGATTTGGCCGTGGAGCTTTCATCGTTATTTTGAACGATATCATCAGCACGAACTTCAGGTAGAACTGAAGTGACCGAATCTCTTCACATATGGCTCACAGCTTGTTTGGTAGACCTCGGTCTTGATTGGTTGTTGTCGATCTTTAACCTGTGATCATTCTCTTCATTTTCGCCTGCACGAACACCAATTGCAATAAAACGCCATGACAGATCCTCGCTTATATCAATGCATGTGGACAGTTGTGGACACACATTCGACTGGCTAAATGTTGAGATCTTGGATAGAGGCAATTCTAAAAACACTAAAGGATTTTATAAAGCTTGGAACTCATGTCAATCAACAAAGACATTGAAATCGATCCAAATTATCAACAAATCAAAAATTATAGACGAATATAAGGCCAAGAATCAAATCAATGGGAGTTACAATCAAAATAAAAAAGGTAAATAATGACAGGTTAAACGTCAACAATAACCAATCAAGGTCGAGGTCGACAAGTTATGAACCATATATAGAGAAATTCGAACATTCCACTTTTACCTGAAGTTTGTGCTGATGTTTTCGTTCAGAATAATGATGAAAGCTCCACGACTAAACAAAACTCCGCCAAAATCACTCACTTGAGCAACAAATCTTCTCTACCATCTCGATATTTGTTTTCTACTCGTTTAAAGTTGTGACACAAAAAATTTAAACCAGTGTTCTTATATATCCTTCAGAGTAATTGTACCATCCAGTAGAAATGTTTGAGTACTTAGGATTTCTTTTTTTTAAGTTCAAAAGTCATTTAGTAAATGCAGACCGAAATCTTGGAAGATGTTAGAAAACTATTTACGGTCATATGAACACTCTTAAATAAAGATCTTTTGAAGTCATATGGATGGATTTCTTTATTGAGTTCAAGACAAAATAGAAAAACAGTGAATCTGTTAAAACCAGTAATACTTTATAATTTAATAGTTCAATTCATGAGTCAATTAAAGCTAGACCACCATGGAAAACCTGGAAGCATTGGACGGACGTTTCGTCATGTTGTAGGACTCCTCAGCAGTGCGCATCCACGATCCCACCCCGCGAGATTCAAACTCAGGACTTATTGGTGGCGCAATTTTGTGGATTGGTTGAAGTTAGACATCAACACGGTTGGATGCCAGCCCAGTGGTCTAGAGGTCGTGTGTTCGCGCGCGAGACTAGCAGGTCATGGGTTCGAATATCGAGGAGTGGGATCGTGGATGCACACTACTGGGGAGTCCCATACTCGGACGAAACGGCCGTTCAGTGCTTCCAAGTTTTCCATGGTGGTCTAGCTTTAATTCGCTCATGAATCCAACTATTAAATTACTAAAATCTCCAGAAAACCCCTATCTGATGATACTTTATAATTTATTTTATTTTATCATCATATATTACTCATTCACACCACTTATTTTTTGATTGAATAAATGTGGTGAGAATTTTCTAAAGGTCATTCCAATTTACACTAACAATTGTTCTTAATACGTAAACTGAATGTCAGTACCTCAGCTGAATGAATGAACCGTTATCTCTGTAATTCATCACATTAGCATGACGAAAGAACAACATATTGTAGCAGCTAAACTTCGCCGACCTGACTGTGTTTAATCACACAGGCTCTGGATGTATACAGTGTTAGTTTGAGTAATGTAAATGCTTCATTATTATTGGTTGAATGCATAAGCTGAAAAAGACTATACAGCTCCTTCAACTTTACAATAAATTTCGATGGTATGCGCTGATGGAATCCCTTTTGTCGTAATCTTCAGGTAATCTTACACAATAAAACTCTAAATTTCTTGATGAATCGAATACAGTTTAGAGTTATTTTTCAACTTAAGGATAATAAAACTGGTAGGATCATTGGATTATATGTTTTACAGTCACACTGTCTATTGAGTTGTAGTTATTTTTAAAACATACAGGATAGATGGAATGTGGGTAGTAGTGTATTATTATTATTATTATTATTATTATTATTATTATTATTATTATTATTATTATTAGCTTTATTCAATATTATATTTTTGGTGCAATATAGAATTCTCAACGTAAAGTATTTCAACAAGCTGCCGTTTCTTTCTTCTTGGTCGGTCCTGGCAATAAATATTGAGGGATCGCCAGTTAGATGTTAGCAGTTCAGTAAACGAACATCTGAATAATGTACATTCTTTTCGTTGTATATTGCCAGCAACCGCATTATCTCTTATTGAGATTTTTGTAACTTTGACAAGGAAAAGTTGTACACTTTTCAGAAATGCACCAGGATAGGTTATGCAATTAATAGACATAATGATATATCAAAACAAACAAAAATAGATAACTTGTTGAAATGTCCAGATGGCAGGAACAGGTAACTCAGATACTCAAGCAGGCCGTCACTCGTAATCCATGATGAGCATTTCGTCCTATCTGAGAATCCTTATCTAGATGTACCTGTCGTATCCCAGTGTTGATGCTCAATCTGGGACTTGAATTCGATGCTCTCTTCTTCGAACATTGGATATATCATCCAATCAACTACCGAGTCCCGATAGTTATATACTTCCGCAAAACGTATGATCTTTATATCACTATTAGGACCGGCTTGAATTATCCTGTTGTTGATATAGTTGACTGAATTTTGATCAGTTTTAGTCGACACATGTAAATCTAGAATGGATTGCCTCTATTACGTAATAATGATACAAGAAAGAAATGTATGTACAATGAATTTCAAAATCAATATATTATCCCAATTTTGTTTAAAACAAATCACTAAATATTAAAGAACTTACTTTGACTAATCTTAATTTACCATTATTAGTACGAGCAGTAATCAATAAATGATTAGTGAATAAAAATACTTGACGTACAGCTTCTTTTCTTTCACGATAAGATGATCCAAAATTTCCTAATCTTGGACGAGAGGAACGTAATTTGTCACACATAACTTGAATTAATGTACCTGATCAATAAAGAAAACAAAATTTGATATCAGAAGAGATATTGTGGATATTATAGTAATTTTGATGTTTGAGATCATGAGTAAGTTGAGGCTAAACCACCATGGAAAACCTGGAAGCATTGGAGGGCCGTTTCGTCCTGTTGTAGGACTCCTCAGCAGTGCGCATCCATAACCTCGCCCCCCGCGAGATTCGAACCCAGGACCTCTCAGTCTCACGTGCGAGCGCTTAAGCACTAGACCACTGAGCCGACTGGTATCCAACGGTGCTAATGTTTAACTGTCTTTCTCTTTCTTCTGATGGTCGACTGGATTATGAAGACCGAGACATCTGAGGGAGAGCACGGCATACAATGGACAACTCAGGACCAATTAAACGGTTTGGACTTCACAGATGACCTATCCCTCTTATCCCATACACATGAACAAATTCAAATGAAGACAACTAGTGTAGCAGCAGTCTCTGCATCAGTAGGCCTCGACATACGCAAAGGAAAAAGCAAGATCCTCAAATATAATACAGACAACACCAACCCAATATAATTTGGTTTCGAAACTCTGGAAGATGTGGAATCCTTCATGTGTTTGGTCGGCATCATCGATGAACGAAGAGGATTTGAAGCAGACTTAAATGCAAGGATTGACAAACCAATGGTCACACCCCTACAACTAAAGAACACATGGAATTCAAAACAACTCTGTCAACCAATATCAAAGTGAGAATCTTCAATACCAACGTCAAGGCAGTTCTACTGTGTGGAGGTGGAACGTGGAGAACTACTACAACCATCGTCAAGAAGGTACAAGTATTTATAAATAGTTGTCTACGCAAGATACTCCACATCCATTGGCCGGATACCATCAGCAACAGCCTTCTCTGGGAGAGAACAAACCAATTTCTATCTGAGGAGGAAATTAGGAAAAGACGATGGAAATGGATAGGACATACATTACGCGAATCATCAAACTGCATGATGAGGCAAGCGCAAACTTGGAATCGTGAAGGGAAGCTGAAAAGAGGAAGGCCAAAGAACACATTACGTCTGGAATTAGAAGCAGATATGAAAAGGATGAATAACCATTGGAAAGAGCTGGGAAGTATTGACCAGGACAGGGTTGGATAGAGAGTGCTCGTATGTGGTCAGTTCTCCTTCACGAGGAGTAACAGACGTAAGTTCTATGTAGATAATTATTAAAATTTGTTTTCTATTATAAAGAAATAAAAAAGGGAAACGGATCGCGTCAGTGATGTTGTTAGTGGAAATGAATTAACTGAATTTTTCTTGGTTGAGTTGTCTGAGATTGACCACTAAATACCTAATTCATTTTTATTTATTATTTGAACCTTTCTATGGATGTTTAGGAATGCAATGCGTTATTTTGGATTGGAATATGTGGATTTTATGCAGGTTGTCTCGATATTCCCACTAATTCATAAGGAAAGTTGAACGTATCCTGAAAAGAGACCGGTCAATTGCAGTCCTAAATATTATTGGGAAGATTCAAACAATCAATGCGAATGAATTAAAATTCAATCCATCACACAAGCTAGTGGCTATCTGAATTCAAGTGCTAAGTGGATAACGCGTCGGCGTTTAAAATGAAATGTGCTGAGTTCAAGTCCCGGAGTGAACATTCTCATTGTGATATGACAGGTACATTCAGATAACGAGTCTGAAATAAGAGAAAACTCGCATCTTCAGGTTCTTATTGATAGTCATTATCTGTTGTTGCTTCAAATGCCTAATTCTAATTGTTATTTATAACTGGTTGCTATAATATGAAGTATAAAAGTTGAAGCTGATATAAATAGAAAACATTTATCTGGAAAGAGATCAAGAGAGTGTTTATTGTATGCGGAGGAGATGTGTTTTTCGCTGGTGATTTAACCCTCGAAGCCATACAGGATTATGGATTACAATTATATTGTAAAACAATGTATTTGTCTTTTTGACGTTCATTATTGTTCGTCATGTGAAATGATCTATTTTCACAATGTTTTGAGTGGTATTTATCATCTGATCTCAGTCGAGGTACCATTAGAGAAACTAAGGGAAACTGGGGAGCTGTCGAACTCCAAGACTATCGCACTCATCACCCCAATAAGGACCTAGAATAGAACCTGCTGATCTCGAGTCAAGTGCTTAACAATTATACCAGTCTGGTGATCGTGGTACTCAACGATTCGCATTTTCAATTTCAATAAATTTTTGGTATATTTTATTGTATAACATTCCCGTAATAGAATGAAACAACAGTGGTACTTCAGTCTATGGCGTATATCCTCTATAAATTAAACAGGTATATACAATCTGCCCCCTCCCGACTAGTACAATTTCCTTGATTACTAATCTTTTCCTAAGTCTTCATGAAGTAGCTGATGGATCCGGATAACCTTCTCCTTGAAATTTTTTATACATTCCGTGAATAGATCTAATATATTAATGTTAGTGACAATTTCAGCTTCGAAAATGCAATAACTGGAAAGGGTTCCCTCTTTGTTTATCTTAAACTCTGAGGTCTATGCGAATGATTTTTACTATTCTCGATATGAAATTAATCATCAGGTATATTTTAATCAGTTCTTCCTATTGACTTTCATCAATACATCTAGTTGCAAATTATCAAGCAAAATTAGTGGACTCATACTTGAGATGATGTTTCATTTATCCAGCTGAAAAACAAAATACCAACCTAAATAAGTGAAGATGTTGGGATAGTTTTCAAAAAAAATATTTCAAGGAAATATCCAACTCAGAGAACACTATGACATCCAAATAATTTCTTTGTCATTCAAGTCTTCCCCATTAGCTCCAATATTAATATAAGAGTAGTTTTATTATATACGCTGATTATTGTCCATTCTAAGAATTCTATACAGTCTTCAAAAGTTCTGATGATATTCAATGTTATTTTAACAAGTATGTCACAATGCTACTACTACTACTACTACCACTGTGGTGCGTGCTACTTATATTGATGTAAGTAGTATATAACGCGAGTAAGGAATGTAATGTCTGGCAGTAGAAATGAGGACGATCAAGAAAGGAAGAGCGAAAATAGAAAGCGTTTAGTGTGGAAATGCAAGAACAACGAAGTTCGAGACAATTATTGAACATTTCGCAAATTAAGTATTATAGTATGGTTTTTCTATTTTACCAAGTAACTCTGTAATTTTGTGCTACATATAATTCGATTGTCCCCACCCGTGTTCTGTTCACCACACTACTACTATCTCCACCATCACTACTACTACTACTACTATTACCTTCACCACTACTACTACTGTAGTGAACAGGAACACGACTGGGGACAATCGAATGTATTTGAGTACGAAATTACAGAGTGTCTCACGAAAATCTGAGAACCATATAGTAAATAGTTAATTTGCAAAATATTAATCGATCGTCTCAAACTTCACAGTTTCTTTAAAGAATATCAGTCCATTGTTTCAGATTTCATTGTTTATGCATTTTCATACCAATTGAGTTTCGTTCCTATTCTTTTCTTATCGATCTTCTACTGAAATACATTCTCCCAGCCTGCCCACCGTTATAAACTACTTATATGGATATAAGTAACCCACACAATACTACTCCTACTACGACTCCTACCACTTCTTCTCTGGATTTATCTTTATCATTTTTCCTTTCAAGTTTTTCACCCATTTATCATAACTATCATTATCATTATTATTATTATTATTTGAAATCAATAAAAGATCTAGGGTCTAATATTATTTCTTCACAGAAAAACATTAACCAGATAAATGAAATTAAGGTCATATGACCATTAACTAGAAACAATGAAAATCAGATAAACCGTAGAAACAAAATATGAATAAATAAATAAATATAAACAAATAAAAATAATAAAAAATTGACTATTGAACATTTAATATTCACTTGTTATTCATTGAGTATTATTTTTTTATTTGATTGTAATTGGTAATAGTTGAATTCATGAGTTAATTGAAGTTAAACTATTATGGAAAACATGGAAGCATTGGACGATTGTTTGATCTTAGTATGGAATTACTTATCAGTGTACATCCACGATCCTGCCTTGGGAGATTCGAACTCAAAACCTATTGGTCTCAGTTGCGAACATTTAACCTTCTAGGTTTTCCATAATGGTCTAGTTTCAAATAACTAATGAATTGAAGTATTAAATTACTATAATATCCACGAAACCCCTTTCTGATGATAATTTGATTAGATGAATGTGTAAATGCGTATGTGTGAATGTATTTTTTGTGCAACATGTGGGAATATTTTGGTGGAGTTTTCTTCTCTGAGCTGGATGGTTTGGTCATGGAGCTTTCATCGTTCTTCTGAACGACATCATCAGCACAAAATTCAGATAGAAGTGAAGTGTTTGAATTTCTCCATATGTGTTTCACAGCTTATTCTGTGCACCTTGACGTTGATTGGTTCTTATTGACCTTAAATTTATCATTGTTTACTTCTTTGTTTTGGTTGTGTCGCCCATTGGTTTGATTTTTGTTCCTATATTTATGCATAATTTTCCTGATTGGTTTGTAAATTGGATTGATTTCAATATGTTTGTTGACTGCTGATTGACCTGAGTGCCACGCTTCTAAAATTTTGCACATTGGAAATCTTAGACAGAGGAAAGTCCGAAAACATTAGAGAATCGTTCAGAAGAACGATGAAAGTTCCACGACCGAACCATACAGCTCAGAGAACAAAACTCCACCAACATCATCCATTTGAGCTACAAATCTTCTCCATCATCTCATGTGGGAATATTTCAACGAGTTAGTTTGATAATTAAAATAATCTATAGTGTCATTGAATAAGAAAAAGAGAATTCAGTGATGAAAATCTTCTTATCGACGAAATCTTTCACTTAAGTTGTACATTCGTATATATAGTTATATATATACGAAAAGGAGGATAGAAAAGATTGCATCACAAAAAATGGATTCGAGACTAAATAACAACAATGCTCAATTTATTTGAAATTATCTAGTTAAACTTTGGTAATGATACCTATTTCAAAGTAAAGCTTCTCTCACATATCCTGCCTCTTTCTTTCTGTCTTAGGTACAAGAGTATAAATCAATTATGTAAATAATTATATAGTACATACCAATTTACAGAAATGATCAAGTTGATACAAAATGAAGTGTTATATGTTCAGTATAGAAATATAAAGTTAAATTCATTGAAAAGATATGATTCACAAACTATTTTGAGAGGGAATTTGTCACAAGGAATGAGATATTGTGAATCGGCAGTTACAAAACTCATATTTCCTAATTGGAGGAATCATATACATATTGTATTGAGAGGCAGTTCAAGTAGTGTTACAGGGTAACTATAGTCATTTAAAAGATAACTCCTTGTAGATGACAGCTAAGTACTGTGGAGAATGAACGAAATCATTAACTAAGTATTTGAGTATCCAAAACAACATTTAATAATAATAATAATAATTAGATCATTAGGTATATTGAAGATAGATTGACACTATAAATTCAACAATAAGAATGAGTTATAAACCACTACAGTAAAAACAAACTAACAATCAATGTATATCAAACCAGACAATTAACCATTCAGAAGTCAAAAATGTAGGGTATTGATAAAGATCCCTAGTGTAAAGTAAAAACTAATGATTAATACAATCTGATTTACTCATTAGAACTGTTTGTGATAAAATAGCTTAATCGTTTCTTAATTCGAAATTACCATAGGCAATTGGAAACGGTCGACGCATAGTTGCTTTCATCAAGATTTAACAGGTTTATTATTTGAAAACAGAAGTTATCATAATTTCCAGTGGTTAATTGTGTTGTAATAATGAATGGTAACTTTTGCGATCTATTTGTGGACCAATACTATACGTATCTTTTTATTGTATAATTGTTAAGTCACTAAACTATTCATATTCGTGTCCGTCTTATTGTGAGCTTAATTTTGACCTATGAACGATTATTATGCGATTTACCATTCTTGAGTTATATCCAGTCTATTAATTACTACTTCTCTCATTCACAGCTACATTTGGCTAATTCTCGTACAAATGTCGTTTCCTATTTTATGAACGATGCGGTCTGTTTGATTGATATATAAACCCAGTATGTTTGAAATACATGATTCATATGTCAGGGGCTGATATTGGTGTTCTGGATTTAAGTGGCTGGGCTAGGTAGGAAGCAGGACTGATAAGTACTCTAGACTGCTCGTACGGGGTTTTATGCGTCATTGGTCCGATCGATAAATTACTATTCTCTAATTAGTGGTATCATCACGTTATACATTAACAGGGCACATACGTCACAAGTTATAAAAAATTGGAATCAGCCGCAAGTCCCCCTTTGATCTATGTTTCATGTTACTTAGTACTTATTAGTACAATATAATTGTGCTCTTGAAGGAATCGATGATTTTAGTCAAAGGAGAACAAATGTAGCTTATTAAAAATATTGTTATTATATATTCATTACTTTTAATCCAATGAAAATGGTGTCACTACTAAGGGTTTGTGAAGATTGTTGAGTTTCATGGTTAACATCATAGATTAATTTTAGTTAGACAACCATTAAAAATCAAGAAGTATTGTATAGTGATCTCGTTTTAATATGAGACATCATAGCAATTCACACCTATGACCCACATCGAAGATAAAGTCGAGGATCTTCAAATCGCATTGCGAACACTTAAATTCGACATGTAACTCATTACATTCTGGATTAATCATCTAAAAGTTAGTCACTCTTTTCGAGACCTAAAGGTTTTGTCTTCTATCCCCTATAATGGAGATATGGTGGGTACACTTCTGGTGAATCCCACACTAAGACGAAATAGCTGTTCAATCCGTTCTATTTCTTAATGGTTGCCTAATTAAGATTGTTCAATGATCCAAATTATGAAAAATTGTTTCCTTTTTTGGTAGAATGAACGTGTAGTAATTTTTTTAAGAATACCACCTTTAAGCTAAAACCGAAGTCTAAATGTCGTAAATGACTTATTTCAATAAACGAAAGGATTAACTGTAGTAAAAAACTTGAATATCAAGATTGACATTGCCTAACTAATAAACTGTGTACTACTAACAGATCAAAGGGAGAAGTAAGAAGTATCAGTGATTGTTTACTTAACTCTTTATCTTCGGTGACTCTTCAATCACTACGAGAGGGTAAGTCCAATTGTAATGGTATCGGAATCTTGATGATAAGGATAGGTTATTCAGTACAGTAACATTTAGGTTTGGGATTAGGCGTTTTAGTAAAGAGTCTTTAAATTATCTTCAATAATTCATGAATCATTTCAAAATGTTATATACATTTCACTTCTACCTGTTTTATGTTATTTCCTCCTACGAAATCTAATAACCGTTTTATCATAAGATTTTGAGAATCGTTCATATTCGTCTCTCATTCTTTGCTCTGTCATTTTTATCAACTTTAAGCACCCTAGTAATCGACTCCAGGTGCGGGTTCATGGATGTACAGTGCTGAGGAGTCCCTTGCTGGGACGAAGCGATCATTCAGTGCATTCACGTTTTCAATGGTAATTTCAACAGTGAAAGCTTCATTATTCGTTCTAGTGTTTTAAGGTTACGTACAAAAACTCAATCTCTTCTACTCTTTAAATCTGATTGATTCATCAAAATAGTACACTTTTAATAGATTATATTCATTGAACTAAATAAATATTTATCATTAATTTGACTTACCTTGACGTACAAATACTTGATTGACATCAAGCAATAAATCACATCCATCTACAATCATACGTTCAATAGCCAAATTTTTGCGTATATTCTCTGTTTCACTGACCTCATCGTGCATAATCTGTGAATTGGTTAGTTAATAATAATAATAGTATAATTAGGCATTGTCAAGTTAATGATCTAATCAGTGATAAAAGTGACTATTAAGTTATTGATCTTTGGTAAATTGTGGGTTTTAATTCACTTCATCATTTTACTAACCAAAACATGGGATCAGTGCTTGAATGAAGTCACTAACTTCTGGTTTGAGTCATGTTAGTAGATGCAGACTACTTGGTTGGGGTCTGTGTGACTATCGTAACCAATGGTTGTAGACTGTGTGTGACATGACTCAGAATCGATTACAATGGTGTAAGTGTATACACTCTCTGTCTTCCCTTAAACCATGAGATTAAAATCGCTTTATATCTTTCTTTCTATGAACTAATTATTTCTTCCTGTACTATATTCTTATATGCAATCTTTCATTTTTATATATTACAACCATTGAATTAACTACTTCTATGAATTCGGTGTTCATGTTGTTTTGCTAATTGGGTATAACAACTTGGACCGATGCATATATGTGCCTGGTCTTACGTTGTAGCTGAATGACTGACTGATTGTACCTAATAAACAGATATAAACGAAAATAAACAGTGAATAGTATTGCTAGAGAAAGAAATAGGAATAAAATTATTGAGTCCATATTAGGAAAAGAAAAAAGAATTACAACTGATAACTGTTTTATTTAGTATTTCGTGACTATTATATATTGTTAAGCTATTGGAGACTATTTGCAAGAAATCGTGGACGTAGAGTTCAAAAACTGTAAAAAGAGTCAGTATTTTGATTAGTATGAAACATATATCTACGTTTACCTGCCAACTATCCTCAATTAATCAACATCGTAACATAGTGTACACAGTGATGAGTTGTTTAGACTAGTTATTTCATTGTAAACTGATTGATAAAGTTGGTTAAAAGCATACAACACTAACGACTTTAGACAACTTGTAAGTCAGTCAAAAAACATTACCTAATTATAAAACAATCAAATATACAAACCAAACAAACGACAGTGGAATAATAGATTCCGTCTGAATTATTAACCCTCACGTGTCAAATTATCCCTCATAGTAAAGGTAAAAGGTCGAATTTATATATTCGGAATAGTACTGTGAGTTAGGCTTGTCACTTTAAAGAGTTTTCATCGCCAACTAACTTCGGTTAACATATAAAAAGGTTGATATTAGGTATTAACAGTTAAACTGAAACTTTCATTTGGGTTTACTCATTAGGGTCAGAGTTTCCAACACAAACTGATATCAGTTAATTAATATCAATTATAATTCAATCCATTGTCACCTTCCTATTTACTTGGAGTTGAGATTCATAGTGAAAGTAGGAAAGGGAGAACATTACCTGACTTCATTGAATGAAATGAAGTACTTAGTCATACAATCAGTTTTAAGAGTATTTCTGTATTGTAATTTAGCTCAAGCACTGTGTAAAATTCACTTTTCAGTTGTATAATAGATATTTTCTTGGATTCCAAATATTTCAAGAACCATAATACTGACAATTTCCACATCATCAGTAATGATAAATACACACTACCTATTAATGCATTTTAAACTTTGCACAAATTACATGAGACTGAGATGATGGAAAGAAAAGTCAATTTTCGATTGATTTACTCATTATGAGTTTTGTTCAAAATTCAACATCCGTTTTGATTCAACATGAGGATCATTCAGTGTAGTATTTGATTTGTTTTCGCAGTATGATATTTGCTTCTGTTTAATATACGAGATATTCTTGTATTCAGTTGACATGAAGTATGTTCACAGTCTGTGATTTGTTATAACTGAGTATGTGATTTCATCCTAATTATTAATCAAAATGGGTGTACAATCAATATATAAATCAGTGTATTTTAGTCTAGAGTTGTCGTTGTCGTCGTGTTTTGGGGTTAATAAATCTTCACTTATACCAGTCTTGTGTTCTTACTTTCACATCGTGGGAATTGCCGTGGTCCCTCGATCCGAGTATAGATGATCAGCTTTTTTTTCGGCACAACAATTGCGACGACCGAATATAACAGAGAAGTCCTAAGTGGTCACTCTACTATACTTCTGTCATAATTATCCAGATCAAATGGTCAAATGATTTAAATCATTATGCCAATATTTTGCATATAAATTGTCCATGTTATATGAATAATTATGAGCTCTTTATTTCTTTGTTCAATACATTATTTCATCATCTTTGTCTAAAAGGCAATGCAGTTTTCAGAAACGTAATTGCCAGGTATTTTTTAGATAGTGAACATAAAAAATATATATTTAATGCCTTTAAAATAATTAATAAATAACAAAACCCCTTTCTGATACTAACCAACATATGCTCACTAGTGACTGGCTTCAAGAGATATATCCTGAAGTTCTAGTGAGAAGCAGTGACCAGTGGAGTTCAACCGGACCAGTTGTGAGATAGTAACTCACTGAAGACAATGGTGATGTGTCGCTCAATTTCGTGGATTAGTTAAAGTTTGACATTAACACCGTTGGATGCCGGTTGAATGCACACTGCTTAGGAATCTCACAATAGGACGAAACGGCCGTCCAATGCTTCCAGGTTTTCCATGGTGGTCTAGCTTCAATTGACTCATGATCTCAACTGTTGAAATAACATTAATTTCTACTCTGTTTCTCAGAGGCATTAAACAGAAAGATTAATACTCAGTCATGATGAAAACAAAAGTCTAATCACCCCTAGTAACTTAGTGTACTTTTAAGCTTATTAATTTCTTAAGTAATTTGTTACTTTCTAACTGTTGTGATTATTTTTCTCAGGACAAAGTTTTTTCTGTACTGTAAATCAGTGTAATGAATTAAAGTATTAGACTATCCTATTACATTTCTATTCGAGTATCAAAACTACAGGAAAGAAGTGACAATTCTCTTTATTCGTAAAGAAAAAGTGGTACTGTTTTAGTGGCCCTATATCTGATCGTATTATGATCGTATGAATGATTGCTATCGAACTATACATGTTGCCAATCCTCGTATAAAATTATCGACTTAACTCGCATTGGTGAATAATGGAATTAAAATAAGTCAAATACGAGAATGGATTTCATATCATCATTGACAGACAATCAGGGATACGGAGTGAACAAAGCGAAATTATATGACGCATTCTCTGTCATTTTGTTTTGTTTCGATGTCCGATCAACGATTATATGAAATATAGGTATTCAAATATCATTCTCGTATTTGACTTATTTAATTCCATTATTCACTAACACAATTTAACTCAATGATTATATACGAGGATTGATCATATGTATATACACCGATAACAGATGACAAACGATCTACTTGGAGTCTTATTTATTTTATTCATTTTAACACACAGATATTACTACAAAGAGGCACCAATTACATATGCGCCACACAAATCTCACTCGATATGTGTGAGGGCTGTGATACTGCTCGGGTGCTCAAACCGAACCACGTAGTTTTCTTAGGAAGCCACTCCCCGAGACTCTGACCTGAAGGTCTGATCCACAAGGCAGTGGAGCATCGTAAGGAGATGCAGTCCCATGGAAGCCGGTGACCAACAATAGGTTCATACGCCATTTGTTCCCGCAGGATACTGGAGCCCATGTGCACCATTGATTTGGAATCCGGTTAAAGCGCCGGACATTCGCTTTTCGTCCTCTCATTTTCGTTAACAACAGTAATGCCACGAGAAGGCAGTGAGTAGGGCTTCCCTGTCAGAGGCTATGTACGCGTGGCCATGTGAGTGCATTTCGAGAGGGAGAGCGGACCCACCCTACTCTCGGCTGTACCAGGGCGTTTGGAGGGTCACTGGGCCAATAAACTGTGACATAATCTGATAAAAACACTTCAAGTCTTATTAACATTGAATGTAGAGTCAAAATTACGACTTATATTCATTTTATCATACTGAGTCGAGTAAAAGTACTTTAACGCATTGATCTCTAACAGGTATTTCCTGGAATTCTAGTGAGAAGCAGTGACTAGTGGAGTTCAATCGGATCTATTGTAAGATAATAATTCACTGAAAACAATAATGAATGTGTTGCTCAAATTTTATGGATTCATTAAAGTTAAACAATAACATCGTTGGAACAGATCTAAACGATAGATCTTGATGAAATTGTGTTTTTTTTTCTTCAAAATAATGGTTAATTCATTAAAATGATAATTTTAACTCTTCCGTCTATAAAGGAACCAAAGAAAAAAAGAAAAGAACCATCGATTTTTTTTCTCTTAAAGTAAATAAATAAATAAAATAATTTTTTTGGTATTTTCAAAACTTTTGATTAGATCAATCAATACGATAAGCTTATATATATGCCTGTAGGTCAAATTTAACCAATAAGAGATCAGATTTAAAAGACTCTAATGATTGATTATTATTGGGAAAATAGTCTAAATTTCATTGGTGGTTTCATTCAAATATGCATATAATTCTGTCTATAATTTTCCACACACACAAAAAAAAATCAATATTTATTCGACAATGACTGAAATCTAAATGATAAAAGGAATATGGTCATAAGCTTGGAAATTTACCTTAGTTACTAAAAAGAAAATAGATGATGATTAAGGGTCCGAATGGTTCACTTGAACTTATTATTTTAAAGCTAACCGTTTATGTAACATATGCATTGAGTTAGGGAACTATTTTAACTTAATTAATTGATACTTTGTATTGTTTTTCAGATGTTTCAAGCTTTAATATGAGACTATTAAAATAATCTATATTTATATGAGATTTGGCCCCAAATGCCCTGGTACGGCCGAGAGTGGGGAGAGTCAGCTCTCTCTCTCTCTCGAAATGCTCTCACAGTGCCACGCGTATCCATCCTCTGCCAGGGAAGTCCTACTCATTGCCTTTTCGTGGCGGGGATGTTGCTTACGAAATTGAGAAGACGAAAAACGAATGTCCGGCGCTTTAATCGGGTTGGTGGACACAATGAGTCCACATAGGATAGTTAGAAAACCGTGATTCCAAACCAATGGTGCACATGGGCTGGCTCTAGTATCCTGAGGGAAAAAAGGCATATGAACCTATTGTTGGCCACCGGCTACCATGGAACTGCGTTGTGGGTCAGAACTTTAGATCCAAGGCTCGCGGTGTGTCTACGTAAGAAAACCATTTGCCTTGGTCTGGTCACTCAAGCAGTATCCCAGCCCACACACACATAAAATGGATTGTGTGGCACATATATATCTGGTGCTCCCTTGTACCAATATTTGTGTATTCAAATAAATAAATAATATATGTGATTTTAACATCAGTGTAATATAGGCTTCCATTTCAACTATCATTTTTACTCGTCATACAAACATTGTATTTTAAAACCTTTATTTAAATGTAGAAGGTCAGTAAATATCTTTGAAAGTAATCTTGTAGATACAGTTGTCTTGATATTTTAATATCCCATTTTCTTCAAAGTTTATTCTGATGATGTTGTTGTCTAGAAATCAGTCTTAAATATGTAACAAAACGAAATGACATTAACATGTTTTCTAACTTCACCTGGAGCAACAGTAGGACTCAATATACACAAAAGGAAAAGCAAGATTCTCCGATACAATACAACATGCAACAATTGAATCACACTTGACAGAGAAGCTTTGGAAGATGTAAAAATCTTTAAATATCTGGGCAGCATCATTGATGAACACGATGGATCTGATGCAGATGTGAAGGTGAGGATCGGCAATGCAAGAGCAGCATATTTACAATTGAAGAGTATCTGGGATTCAAAACGACTGTCTGTCAACCAACACCAAATTCAGAATTTTCAATATAAATGTCAAGACAGTTCTACTGTATGGGGCGGAAACCTGAAGAACTACGAAAGCCATCACCCAGACGATACAAGTGTTTATTAACGGTTGTCTATGTGATATAATTCGAATCCGTCGTTCGGACACTATTAGCAACAACCGATTGTGGAAGAGAACAAACCTGATTCATGGGGAGGAATAACTCAGGAAGAAGTGTTAGAAGTGGATAGAACACACATTGATGAAAGCACCCAACGGCATCACAACGCAAGCCTTCACATAGAATCATCAAGGCCGAAGGAAAAGAGGAAGACCAAAGACACACATTACTCCGGGAAATGAAGATAGACCTGAGAAGAGTGAACACCATTTGGATAGAACTAGAAAAGAAGGCCTGGGACAGAGTGTGTTAGAGGATGCTGGTTGGCAGCCTATACTCCATTAGGAGTAACAGGCATAAGTAAGTAAGCAACATGTTTTCTGAACCAACTCTATTCAAAAATTCTCTTAATGAATATAGAACATTTGATGAATTCAAATTTGCATTTCTTCGCATAAATGGGAATAAATTTTCTTAAGAGAATGTTATACACTCAGATAGGGAAAGAATTAATGGATTAGATCGTTTGTAGTCATAATCTTATTCGCTCTTGATAAACAGTAACTAGTGGAATGTATTGTTAAGTCGTTGGTCATCTACAATTAAAAATATATAATGATACAATCAACAATTAGCTATTCAGATTCGACTGGAATCTTAACATGGATTGTTAACATTTTTCGGAAGATTACAAGTAGAAGTTGATTGTTTGTCATTCACCCGTGGATAGAATTAAAATAAGAATCTGGTGTTCAGTGAACATGTTCGATATTGAAGTCAGTTTATAGTGACTGATTGCTTCAACTTTATAAAATAGTGATTAGATAATGCGAAATGTAATTGAAGTAAAAATTCTTTAGAAAACAATATCATTCAATAATACCACATATCAGTTGATGAGGTGTGGATCTTCATCTACTGAGGTGGTTGGATTATTCAAGTCATTTACCAGGTAAATATTAGTGTACTTGATTTCGTATTATATGTTGAACTTGAGGCTTAGTTGTACTGACTAGTGGCCCAAACTAGGTAGATGCGGCCAGGTTTGAACTTGCACTCTAGTGACCGAAATTTAAGTCACTAGTCCATATATGTTATATATACCCAACCATTGTCCTCCTCAAAGCTTGATATTGACTAACCTAAGAGTAGGTTGGGAGAAAGTTAAAGTCAGAGAAACTACAACGTGACATCGTTCCATCAACAGTTGGGTTGAGCCATTTTAGTAAGTCCAAACCACCTGATTGACTCCTCCATGATTAAAATAGCCAGTAGTTGGAGAATGACGCAGAATCAATCACATTGGTTCCGGTTTATTTATCCATACTTTTAATTTCATAAACTCAGTATCTTTTCTGACTACATTTTCTATGCCTTATGTTTCCTACTATCACTGATAGATATCATTAATGTTTTCACTACTGTGGTATATGTCTAAATCGATGTACACATATGTCAGGTTCTACTTTGCTTTTGATTGATGATTCCACAACCCTGTAGACATATAAGAGCTATAAAAATGCATTGAAAATTTTAATAACAATTCACAATATTGAAGAAGAAGAAAGAAAGAAAGTAATTCAGTGACGGAAATTTTCTTTCCGACAGTTTCATCTACTTATGTTGTACAGTCGTATTGATAGTTAATTTTATATGCTAAAATAGTAGTTTGTAGTAAAATATAATGGTATTAATTAAATTAAAGAAAAACTTGAAGTGATATCTTGTCAGTATAAGGTATTGGAGATTGTTGAGTTTAGACTGATATCATGAATGTCAGTCAGTCAGTCAGCTACAACGTAGGACCAGGCACATATGTGCATCGGTCCAGGTTGCCATACCGCATCAGCACAACAAGATGAACACCGGATTCATAGCATGTAAGAGAAAGATTGCATATAGAGATATAGTACAAGAAGAAAGAATTGGTTCGTAGAAAGAAAGATATGAAGTGATTTTAATCTCTTAGTTTAAGGGAAGACAGGGAGTGTATACACCGAGGCCATTGTGATCGATTCTGAGCCATGTCACACACAGTCTCCAACCATTGGTTACGAAAGTCACGCGGACCCCAACCAAGTAGTCTGCATCTGCCAACATGGCTCAGACTAGAAGTTAGTGACCTCAAGCACTGATGCCACGTTTTGGTTTGGCCGCCCCTAACTTTCTTCCAACCATTTCCAAAACCGGATAGCATTGCACGTCGTGGTAGTCGGTGTTCAGGCATACGTAATACGTGGCCCAACCATCTCAGTCGATGAAGATTCATAACCTCATCAACTGATTTACCATCATTCCCTAATACCCTGCGTCTAACCTCACTATTACTTACCCGGTGATCCCAGCAGATGCCAGCAATATTTCTAAGGCATCTGTGGTCAAATACTAATAGCTTACGAGTGTCTTCTACTCTTAATGGCCATGTTTCGCTGCCGTAAAGTAAGACAGAACGGACTGCCGCGCAGTATACTCGTCCTTTTATTGATAGACGGATATCTCGCCTTCGCCATAGGTGACGCAAGTTGGCAAAAGCCAAACGAGCTTTTCGAATTCGTGCTGAGATTTCGTCCGATACCAACCCATTAGGGCTGATCAGACTTCCAAGATAAGTGAAGTTGTCAACGCGTTCGACTACTTCACTCCTTATCCTTAGTTCAGGTGTTGACGCAGACCAGTCCTGAAGCAACAACTTGCATTTAGAGGGAGAGAAGCGCATTCCAAACATCCTGGCATTGTTGCTCAGTGCTACCAGAAGACTCTGCATTTTGTCAGCGTCTTCACCAAACAGGACTATGTCATCTGCGTATTCTAAGTCGATAAGTGGACCTCCTGGTAGGAGATCAATACCCCAGAACTCAGTCGACGTGAAAGTTATTTCCATCAGTAGATCTATGATGAAGTTAAACAAAAATGGGGAAAGTGGACAGCCTTGACGGACACCACTTGAGGTTGCAAAAGTAGATGACAGTTCGCCATAAGCTCTGACTCGACTAGTAGTGTTCGAGTAAAGAGCCTTTACAAGGTTTATGTACTTCTGGGGTACGCCTTTCAATGACAGACACTGCCACAGAATTATGAATGAATCGATGTTAGATCACTGTCAAAAGCCTGGAAGCACTGGATGGCCGTCTCATTCTAGTATAGGTTGCCTCAGTAGTGTTCATTCACGATCCCACACACGGGACTCAAACACAATACCTCTAGTTTGGCCTGAGAACACTTAACCTGTAGACTACTGAGCTGTCATCAGTGTTAATGTCACGAATTGTTTACGAAAATCAGACATTGAAAGGAAGTTATGTAATAAACGGCTAAGGAAAAGTGGAGGACTGAACATACTGTTTTTGTACGCCAAATTTTTAGCTTAAACCGATGGATAAAAAAGCTCAGTTTTGAATCATTTAGTCAATTCTGATTACTTCGCTTAACCAGAATCCACCTTTAAAATGATAAAAACAACCAAACGAGTCAGCTCAGTAGGAATGCGATGGAAAAACTTATGTACAGCAGGTGATATGGCTATCTACCAGTTCAAGCCTAACCTTGGCGCATAAAAACAGTATGTTCCGTCTTTTATCCTTTTCATGGTATTAACCTCTCATCCCTTCTTCTATAATTTATCACTTTATTATTTCTACTCCTTTCCAATAATTTTCACCAACACCATCTCACAGAGTAGAAATCATCAGAAAGAAAACTTCCTTCACTGGATTGCCTTTCTTTTTCTTCTTCAATGACATAATGGGTATCTTCAGTTACTTGAAAATATACAATTTACAAAATGTTTATTATTAAATGTTCCATATACACATAAATGTACCCCCTTCTAAGTCAGTCAGTCAGCTACAACGTAGGACCAGGCACATATGTGCATCGGTTTAAGTTGCCATACCTCATTAGCACACGTTTAAAGAATACTTTCTCTTAATAGTTGGGGAAACAATTCGAACATAATTCAAACATAAGCCAAGAGTAGTGTAACATTAACAGTTGTGCATAACACCGTCATTTAAACTTGCTAGAAATTCAATTGTGGTATGAGCTACTTATGTGGACAGATATATGTAGTATGTAGTAGGAATAGGAATTGGAATGCTTACCAGCAGAATATTTAAAGTAAGGAGAAGAGGAGGGTAAACAGGGAGCAATCAAAATTACAATTATATTAGAAGTAGCATAGGGTATGTGTAAAGGACAACTCAAAGAAGATATACAAATGATGTATTGAATGTGTGATTTCCATATATTCCAAAGGCATTATGTGATTTTGTAGAAAATAATAAAGTGGTCTTCGTTCATTACACTACTACAAACCGAGTGATAACATTTTTAGGAATGACATCGGATATAAGATAATAGTGAATAATTCAACTGACAGAGGTATCTAGATCTAAATGACTAAAAGCAATGTCAGATAGATCATAGGAATAAGGAATACAGATTTTTCAATAATCTAGTGGTCGATCTTAGTGAACACTAATTATATAACATAATTGGCGAGTATGTACTTCACACATGGAGGTCTTAGGTTTAGTCAGTGGTGGGACGGTGAATGGCCATTGCTGAGGAGTCCTACACTGGGATAAAACAACTATCATGTGATTCCCGGTTATCAGTTGTTTAAATAACATCTCCAAACACTAATCTTCCTGATTACTGCTTATACTCTTATTACCTCTACCAATACGGGATTTGAATCGACCACCGCATCTGTGTGCTAATGTGGTGTGGCAACTCGAACTGATGTACGTACTTACGAAGTTCTACGTTGTTACTGAGTGACTGCTGTTGTCATACTCAAGAAGCTCTCTATTCTCAATAACATTAAATATTCTTCACAAACCACTATATTACTAAATTAGTTGTCAATTAATGTGCACCTTATCAAAAACGTTTCTAATCTACATGAGTTAGTAAACTAGTGAGAAAGAATCCAGATAATTATAAATAAGCTAAGTAGTGAACTATGACAGCTTCCATTCCTTTAGGAGAGATATTATTCAATAATAATATGTGTTGTTTCGGTTTTTCAATGTTCGTTTGTTGGAGATAACCGGTATTAAACCCTGAACATATATTTGGCACTAATTGACAAGGTGTGCCTAAAATCTTGACCACATTGATGCTCATTGTAGAATTTGGACCTTCGTTAACCAACTTCATATTCCTAAACGATTATGAACATTACATGATTCAGCAAAATGTGTATGTATGTATGTATCCGTCCAACTGTTCATAACAAATCCAAATGACAATAACTCATTGACTGACGACTTAATTTATTAGTTTTACAACTTAAAGTAATTCATGTTCAAACTCTAGTTTAATAAGTTCTTTTCTCTTTATTGAATCGATACAGTCCTATCGTAATAATGAAGATATATAAGTAAACAGAATAATGAAAACTGTAGTACAACTGCGTAACATGCATTATATATTATGCCAGATGACGGACTACATTATGAAGTCATGCATAGAAGACAGATGACAGATGCATTCTGAGTGAGGACCGGGGTCAAACAAATTTGATTACTCTCCCCCTTTCTTTTTCTTCTGGTGGTTGACTGAATTATGAGGACCTTTACATCTCACAGGAAGCAAAGAACACAAAGGACAACTCGGAATCAACTAGACGATTCGGACTTCGCAGATGACCCGGCCCTTCTATTCCATACACCCCAACAAATGCAGGTCAAGACAGCCAGTTTAGCAGTAGCTTCTGCATCAGTAGGCCTCCACACACACAAGGGAAAAACCGTGATCCTCAAATACAACACAGGATACACCGACCCTATGTCACTTGATAAGAATTTCTAGAAGATGTGGAATCTTTCATATACCTGGTCAACATCATCTATGAACGAGGAGGATCTGGTGCAGACGTAAAGGTAAGGATTGAAAAAAACGTGTGGAACTCAAAACAACTGTCAACCGATATGAAAGTGAAAATCTTCAATACGAACGTCAAGACCGTTCTACTGTGTGGAGCTGGAACTTGCAGAACTACCATCATCAAAAGTGTACAGGTATTTATGGACACTTGTTTACTTAAGGTACTCAATCACCGTCGACCGGATGCCATCAGCAACAGCCTACTATAGGAGAGGACAATCCAGCTTCCAGCCGAAGCAGAAATCAGGAAAAGACGTTGGAAATGGATAGGACATACATTACGGAAACCACCAAACTGAATTACGAGGCAAGCGCCAACTTGGAATCGTGAAGGGAAGCGGAAAAGGGGGAGGCCAAAGAATAGCAACTGGAAAGAACTGGAGAGGATTATCCAGTACAGAGTTGGATATGGAATGCTTGTGGGCGGCCAATGCATCTCCATGAGGGGTAAGCAAGTAATTATGCCATATAGAATATTTTAGTCTAAATTATTCATTTTAGAACTACCATGTGTCACTATCCTCAAGCATTTATCCTTTGTACTGTGTGGTTATGCTCTCAAGTCTACATGATTACTATTAATCTCATTTCTTTTTTAAGTACCTTAAGGAGTATACTTCCACTATGTAGACAACAGGGAAGTGATAACCGTCCATATAATCCTAACAACCTTGAATAATATCTCGTTTTATGATTAATATACCTTAGATTTAGAAATGAGTGTTGATTACAAACTTAAATCGTAATATAATGAGGATCATTAAAAATCAGAACGTACAAAACACATATTTCATCATGATTTCGAATCATTCATGATCAATGATTCAACGGAAGCTAAGAAATTCAACTTTGTGTTGAATACAATATCAATATATCACTAGATCGGAATATAATGGGTCATATTTCCAATTGCAATCTCAGATCAGGTCAAAATGATTTTAATATTTTATAGAATAAATAGATTTTAGTTACGGGCTAATTCGAACCCTTGATATGAGACTCTCTATTGATTTTTAAGATCCAATTGGTTATTTAGGTAAAGTCAAGGTATGAAGAAATCATGAATTAGAATAAATCTATAATATTGTATGACAACTTGGACCGATTCATATATGTGCCTCGTCCTACGTTGTAGCTGACTGACTGTATCAAACTAATAGAAAAGAAATTGCTAGCTATTAACTTTTGAAAACTGAATCATAATCAATAATGCCAAAGATACAATTTGATGTTATTCATTGAATGACTGACTGGTACTTCATTATCTATATTTTAAAAATTCTGATTTCTATCACTTTACACTTCTGTATAAGTATTTTATTACAATCTATATGAGTACGTGCCCTTTTTATGTTAGGCGATTTGAGGCGGTGAACACGAAACTCTACTAAGTTTAGATTTCATACTAATTGGGACTTGTCGTCAAGGTGTAACTGCAATTTTATGAGAACTGATTAACAATAGTTCAAGGTTTACTGAAAACTACTGTAGTGTGTGGTACCATGTCACGCACATATGGGTTATTCTACCTTTTGGACAAACCAATTTATTTTGACTTTCTTAATTATTTGCCTATAATTTTAATTGTTTTCATTTGAGCACGTGTGTATCGCTTACCCTTTCCACCACATGCCTTTAGCTTATTTTTGTCTAGGTATAAATAGGGAGTTAGGCTTTATCGAGAAGAGCTGGTACGCTTGCCTTCTCCGGTTTGTTTTGCTTCGCTTTTCCACTTCTCATTTTAATTTCTGTCTGAGTAAACGAATGCCTGAAATACATTCAACCGATTCAATCTGTATTTGGCTTCTTACTACCTCCTTCACTCAAATGGGGTTAACCTAGATGTGACAAGCAGAATTAAGCAGAAGATTTATTTTCCATGGAGTATTCATTTGTTTATACAAATCACAGTCAGATCACGGGCCATTAAAGTGGTGAGCCACCACACTATCTCAAAATACCTAACGTTGAAACACAGTGTACACGATTTCAGGTCACTAAGACCAGTGGCCTTATTGTAATTTGTCAAATAGAATTTGATCAGTACTAAGTAGGATTAGAAAAACATAGTATTGTGTACTACTTTGCAACCAGTCAATGTAAATGTCTCTATGTATTACTGGAAAGCAAAATATTCCTGTTATATTTCGATCCACATTATTAATTCTTTTGCTGTGTTCTACGCCTCATCGATAAATTACTCAAAGACCTACTTTCCTGAACCTCGAGTCAGAACATCAGAAACCAGATAGACTATTCCACAACACACATCAATAGATGTATCACTTTACACTTTTTCGAGGGAACACAAAACTATAAGAAGTGTATACTGAGTCGCAAGTCAATCCAGCCTAATTGAAAACACTATTATTATTATTGTTGTGAGATAGTCACTCACTAATGACATTGTGGATGTGTCGCTCAATTTCGTGGATTCATTGTAGTTAGACATTAACACCGTTGGATGCCGGCCAACTCAGGGTCCTAGATGTAATGCGTCCTCGCGCGCAAGACCGACAGGTCCTGGGTTCGGATCCCGCGGGGCGGGATCGTCGATGCTCACTGCTGGAGAGACCCACAATAGGACGGAATGATCGTCCAGTGCTTTTAGGTTTTCCATGGTGCTCCAGCTTCAAATGACTCATAATCTCAACTATTGAAATCACTATAGTATCCATAAAGACCCCTTCTGATATTATTATTATCATTACTTGCTTATCATTTCCAATCAATATACCTATTCTTTTCTCTTGCTTTGATAAAAAAACAGTACACTCTAATAACGTGTGGCTTACAATAAAATACAATTCAAGATTGATTAGTTTCTTTTCTTGTAATCCGTTTGTCTGTAAGTAATACTGTTTACAGGTTCTCGATAAGAAATAATATACCATTAGTAATAGTAATAATAATAATAACTCCAACCGTAATATGTACATGGATGTAATTACATACGATATACAGTGGATAAAACACCAAGGCAACAAGGATAAAACAATCAAGTAGAATGAATTGTCAGTCAGTTCATAGAGCCAATCACAAAACAGTTTTTGTAAAACGATAATTTCCCATAAAAAATCTAATCATATTACCAAAGTGTAAACAGGTTTCACATAATAAATGAATCTATTAAAGTTTTCTACAGATTATTCTGCCACTAAATTGAAAAATAAAACATCGATATGCGAATCCTTCCATATGGGCATAGACTACTTGTGTTCTCAAATCTCAAATAGATTTTTATGAACCTCTATATTGTTTCAAGTTAGGATTAAATATTAAGGATTAGGGTTAAGAGTTTAA
Organism: Schistosoma intercalatum; assembly: GCA_944470365.2. Lineage (NCBI taxonomy): Eukaryota > Metazoa > Platyhelminthes > Trematoda > Strigeidida > Schistosomatidae > Schistosoma > Schistosoma intercalatum. Next base: position 4,259,899 of record OX103730.1, on the reverse strand, counting down.
AGTTACAGTTTCAATTACATACTGACATTAACTATAATGCAAATATACTGTGTAGCCATATTGATGTATGAATTATGCTCAACAATTTAAAGAGGAACTATCGGTTAGTTCATTTATAATATAAAGTGTAAACTGGGTTAAAGTCTATTTTAGGATTAATGGTTTAATGTTAGGAATTAGAGATTATGTAGATCAAGCTGTTACATATAATCTACAGATAAATATTGAGATCATGAAACGATCGAAGTTAGACAACCACTGAATACCCCAAATCATTGGATGACTGTTTCGTCCTTGTTTGAGAACTCTTAGCAGTGTCCATCCATGATCTTGTACGCGCGATTCGAACCCATGATCTCCTGTCTTGAGCAGCAAACACCTAACCTCTAGACCACTGAGCCGCCATATAATGGTGTTAGTGTTTAATTTCAATCAAGTCACAATATTACATGACCATCTTAAATTGTATTCAGTGGGTAACTGTCTCACACTCGACATAGCTGAACTCCACTACTTAGGGTTTCCCACTAGAACTCCGAGAATTACCTACGGAGAAATAATTGAGGATTTACTCTGTGGTGAAAGCATTAGTCTTTTGATTATCATTTTAAAAGATTTGAATGGTATAAAAAAGTATTTCTACAGTAAGTTATACATGACATTTGAATTTCGCTCGAAGGCCTAAAAGTTGCTTTCGTAACTTTGATTAGCTCGTCCCTACATTACACTTTTATCGATCTCCAGTATAGTCCATTAGTTATGCTTAAACTTATTACAACACTAAATCAAGACAATCCACTCGGGATACATATATGATAACCAAGACTGATTAATTGTAGTTCTGAACTTCAACGACAAAAAATTACAAGCCCTCACTAGTATCTGAATTCAGTAGTTCACTGAATAGCACTTTGGATATCTGAAGTGAAAAGAACTATGTTGAAATTCTCATTACATTATAATATTACTGATATGTATATAGGTTTATAATACGAATGATTATACGTTTCAGTGTAAGTGTTCTGGAACTAACAACAATGTGTTATCTCATAGATAGGTTTAATTTGGGTAATGTGCAGACATATATTGATGTCAAATGATTAGATTTTTGTTTTACCCAACTTTCATAATGGTTGTCACTCGCTAACAAGGCATATTTACAATAACTGGTGATTCAATTTCGTGTCACTCTCTGTCACCTCGTGAAAACTGATTGAAGTAATTAAGGGGATCGAAAAGCTGTAGGGTTACACTGGTTTGAATCTCTTGACAAACATTCACAGAAACCACTGAATTCCTTCTACTTTCCAGTGGTTAATCATAGGACTCTTACATTCGTATAACCTTCAGACTTCTTTCATGTATTCTAATCGAATCACTAGATATAGTTCACTAATACGTGTACACTTCAAACCTATTACACTTCCAACCTTCACTCTCATCAATGAAGTGCTTTGACCAGCAGGAAAATTTTTTGGGAAGTTACTGTGTTTACCCTTACTCTTGCTAGTTTAGAACACAGCTCATCTCCAGTCCAGCTTTGAGTCTCATAAGCATGACTTGAGAACAGATAAAATCTTCTATTCTTGTCCATAAGCATAACCCAAACAATCATAAGCATTAATTACCAAAACACCACACAGAACAAATGAAAAATCGTACATAGTATATAACTAAGTGAGAAATGACAAAAAACTGAGCAAAAGATCCTTAATTGACTAATGATAATCAAAGAATGATAAAATGCAGTGTTAACATGGGGTGTAACAACTTGACTCAATGAATAATTATGTTAGGTTGTACGTTACATGTGACTGATTAGATGTTCGCTGTTTTCTGACACATAGAATACTTATCACCATAGTATGAGGTTTTCATCAGGCAATTGACGCTATTTAACCAAAATTCAAGAGTTAAATGTTCTAAACAATTTATAGTCTTGTAAAAGATCTAAGATCATCATTTTGCTATATAGAATTTTATTTATAAGTAATTAACTTAAATGTAAGAAATATTATCACATAAAACTGATTTGACAGGTTAGAATTAGACTTAAGAGATATGACTTCATTCATTGAAGAGTGAACGATGTGCATCTTGCGCCGATGCACATATGCCAACAAGAGACTGACCAATTGCAATCCTTAATAACAATGGGAAGATACAAGTAAAACAATACCAAGTGTAATTAAAAAACTTCACCCCATTGCATTAGCATGTGGCTATCAGGACTCAGTAGCTAAATGGATGATGTGATGGCGTTTGAAGGGAACGGTACTGGGTCCAAATACTGGAGTAAACATCAAGTGTGGGATGCAGATACGTCCAGCTGATGAGTCTCAAATAGAATGAAACGCGAGTCTCAGATTTTACTGCTAGCCACTATCCATCGTTGCTTGTAAGCATGTTAGTTTATTAGGTAAATTCATTCTTTCAGCTGATGATCATGTCTTTAATTTCAAATCACTGAGGGCGCTTACGATGATAGTTTCATATCGTGAGTAGGTATCACATAGCCAAATTCTATCATTGCATATCATATGACTGTAAGAATTCTAAGCATTAATTTTAGGAACCGCAAACGTATTCATAAAATTGAAATTCTTAAAGTTTACATACACATATAATTATATTCATCATTAGTTATCTATATGGTAGATGATAGGTAACTTGGTTAAAAGTGGTCGTTCAAGGTTTTGTGCTAGTTGGCACTCGTCAAAAAAAGAGTACCTACAATCTTGTGAGAAGTAATCCTATGTATGAGATTCGAAGTAGGGCTATCTAACTTCAAAATATGTGACGTGACCACTGGGTTAATTGATGCATGATCAATTGACTTCTAGCCATACTATTTTGTTATTATTTCTGCTACTGAATAATTTATTTCCTAATAGAATAACACATTTATTCAAATGAGTAGGCATTCTATATTCTGATATTTATTCAGTTTGCAATAATAATTCAAGTTTAGTGGTTGTGGAGATTGTTAAGTTTTTGATTGAGATCATGAACCGATTGATGTTAGACCACCATTGAAAACCTGCAAGCACTGGATGGCCGTTTCGTTCTATTGTGGGACTCCTCAGCAGTGAGCATCCACGATCTCGCTCGCGGTGTCTACCTCAGTACAATAGGAGATGGTTGTGCGATTTCGTGGATTGGTTGAGGTTAGACATTGATACCATTGGATGCAGGCTCAGTGGTCCAATAGGTTAAGCGTCCGCGCGCGAGACTGAAGGCCCTGGGTTGGAATCCTGCGAGCGGGATCATGGATGTGCGCTGATGAGGAGTCCCACAATAGGACGAAACGACCGTTCGATGCTTCCAGGTTTTCAATGGTGGTCTATCATCAATCGGCTCATGATCTCAATCAAAAAATAATTCATGTATCGGTTTCTTTATTAACAAATTATTAGTCCATTCAACCCTGACCTTCAAATTGTCTAACAACTTTAATACTTTAAACTTCATATAATTATAGGATTGTATAAGTATCATCTCCTTTAGTCTGGATGATCCAGTCATGAAACTTGTGGATAAACTCTATTAGTTTACAACTGATAGTAGTGATGTTGTTATCCTCAAAGATAATGAAGTTATCATTATTAAACTATACAGATCTGATCACAATAATACACTGAATAGATCCAACTAAGTAACTTTAAAGACAATTACACAAGCAATCTGTAAAATTATTGGCAAAATGGGTAGTAGTTTAAGATCATTTAAAAATAACTCTAAAATAACATCGCTAAAATAGCTAATCTCATTCAGCTAGACTTAATTTAACTCTATTCATATCCATATGAGAATTATAAATTGACATCTATTTTTCAAATTAGATCTTCAATTATGGTTTTGCATCAACTTATAGGTATGTTTTGGGGATTTCCGAGTTCTCTAAACCGGATAGTTTAATTACAAAGCTTCCATTGTCCTTCTGGACAATATCTTTAGCATCTAATTCATGTAGAAGCGAACTTTCCAGCTATTCCACTAAGTTTAAACCAGTTCATTCCGATGGCCATGTTCATGATTGTCTGTCTTCGTAGGTTTTATCGTATTCATTTACATTGGGATTCACATTGAATGTCTTTGTTGTTTGACCTCTGGCTTTATGATTGATTGACCTCTTCTTTATGGGTTTATAGATTGAATCAATATCGATGTGTCTGTTGATTGAGAGTTGATCTAAGTGCCATACTTATGGAGATTTTCTAGCATTCTCGGATTTTTCCTATCAGGAATGTTGAAATTTTCCAGTCGAATCTGCATCCATGGTTTTCTGTATGAATTGATATCAGTGATATAGTATATCATGTTGGTCCACAGACAATCAATGTTAAGTAACGCGTATGTGAAGTGGGCACCGACTTAAGCATTTGAAATGTTCCTAGCATTTGAATTTATGTTCCCTAGCTGTTATGTCTTTTGGTCTACACAGAATGGAATAAACTGATAATGTTGTTTTGTAAGCGATGTTCTTGCCAAACGGCTTTAAGATCCTTTCACTGATTTTGGAGATATTTCTTAAATATGGTAGGACGTATGTTTTATATTTAAATGAAGAAAAATTAATATCAGCCATGTGGTTGTGAATAAATTATTTATTATAAGCATTAATCTTACATTTAAATTTAAAACTGACTCTAGTTTGACAACCATCCACAACTGTTTGATTCTAGTATAATATTTTCCCCAAAATACTCATACACGACTTTAGAGGGGATCGAAATCAAGTCTTTCTGTCTAGTCTTTAAGCTATTGGTTTGATATCCAATGGTTTACATTTCTAACTTCAATTGATTGACAACGTTATTGTTACTTTTACTTACTTTACTTACGCCTGTTACTCCCAATGGAGCATAAGCCGCCGACCAGATAGTGAAAGTAAGTTATTTATCATGCTAATACTTAACTATTAAAATGAGGGCTACATTTTGGTTAAAAGGTTTTCTGATATATTTGAAAAGTGAATTAAAATCAAATATAATAAGTCGTACTGATCAACCTTCGTAGAGTAACTCTGCTAAATCACTATCAATGATTACTAGCATGCAGTATTACAGTTTAATGCCGGAGAAGTATAGAGATTGAGATTATTGTCAAGTGGTTAGTATGAGACAAAAGCAACAGTCAAAATGAATATATCGAGAAAGTATCCTATTATGAATGTGGTGTGGAGATCGTTGAATTTCACTGAAATTACAAATCGATCTAAGTAAGAACACCAATGAAAACTTGGAAGTACTGGATGGCCATTTCTTTCTAGGAAGGGACTCCTCAGCAGAGTGTATTCACAGTTCCACACATGGGACTTGGACCCAGGACGTTCGGTCTCGCGCATGAAAGTTTAACCTATAGACTACTGAGCCGGCATCCAACAGTGTTAATGTATAACCTCAATCATTTTAGATGATATACGTTTACTAAACTGAATAGTGAAACAAAGTCAAACAGTTGTAAGTAACGTAGAATGTAAAACATGTACATCGGTTCAAATTGCCACAATATATCAACACAGCACGGTGAAATTATCAAGACCGCTTCGAGAGTACTAGCAGTAGTAGTAGTGTGAGTGGTAAGTAGTATTATCATTAACATTGTCAGTGGTAGTTAAGAACGTTAGGCGTATATAACATAATTCAAGAAGAAAAGATAAATTCGAAGAATAGATAGTGTAATTTAATTTTGAAACTCAAGATTTTGATGTGGAACTAATAGTGTGTCTGCATATAGGCTACCGTACCCACAACGCTGCTCCCAAATACTCTCTTACGGTCGAAAGTGGGGAGAGTCAGCTCTCTCTCTCTTGAAATGCTCTCACAGGGCCATGCGTTTACAGCCTCTGTCAGGAAAATCCTACTCATTGCCTTCTCGCACAACGTGTGTTGCTTACCAAATTGAGAGGACGAAAAGCGAATGTCGGGCGCTTTAATCGGGTTTGTGGACACGGTGAGTCCACCTAAGGGAGTTGGAACACCCTGATTCCGAACCAATGATGCACATGGGCTCCAGGATCCTGAGGGAACAAAAGGCGTATGAGTCAATTGTTGGTCACCGGCTACCATGGAACTGAATCTCCTCACGTTGCTCCATCGCTTTGTGGGTCAGAACTTTAGATCAAAGGCTCAGGGTGTGTCCCCCGAGAAAACCACCTGCTTCGGTTTGGGCACCCGAGCAGTTTCCCAGCCCTCACATAAATCATTCGATTTGTAAGGCGCATATCCATTTGGTGCCTCCTTGTACTAATGCATAAGTGTTTAAATAAATAAACCATAACACTGAACCCTGTCATCTAATATTTTTAATCATTATTCAAGATAATCGTAACCAACTATTCTTTACAAATATACGCTAGTCTTTCTTTGTCATGTGATATAATACGGTAATTTTTTTTCAGTTTCTATTTGTTGCTACTGAACTTTTTCTAAATTTTACTTCTGTATGTGTGTGAAACCCGATGGAATTTTGATGATAATAAGATGTCTGGAGTGTTATGGAATTCTTCTAATTGACTTCATGGATTGATTTTATAATAAGCAACTGTTGGAAATTAGAAAATAAATGAAAACCCTTTCTATCTAGTATGAAATTTCTCAACAGAGCAGATACACAAATTCAAATGGTGATCAAACTCGTAACTTTCAAGTCTACTGTTAAATAGTCCATGGTATGTAGAACATCATTCAATTATGTCTATAATATCATAGAATAAATATTTCAATAGCTAAGATCATGAGTCAGTTGAAGCTAGACCACCATGAAAAACCTGGAGGCATTGGACGGCCGTTTCGTCCTGTTGTAGGACTCCTCAGCAGTGAACATCCACGACCCTGCCCCCTGCGAGATTCAAGCCCAGGACCTACTGGTTTCGCACGTGAGCACTTAACCACTAGACCACTGAGGCGGCATCCAACGGTGTTAATGTTTAACTTCAACTAATTGACGAAATCGAGCGACACATCCACCATTGTCTTCAGTGAGTTACTATTTCACAATAGACCTGTTTAAGACCCACTGTTCACTACTTCTCACTAGAACTCCAGGATATACCTCTTGAAACCAGTCACTAGTGAGCATATGTTGCTTACTAATGAATAGATACAAGAAGTAATTTCAAAGGTTCTAGTGAGAAGCCATAATCAATGACAAGGCAATAACAATAACAACAACGAAAAAAACACATAAAAGCCGATGTTATATTTTTTTCTTTTAGTATTAATAGATTATTGAAATGTCTATTGAGTAAAATAGGTATATTATGTAACAGAATATATCAAATCTTATTTTTTTCTAGATCTTTTTGGAAAGAAATTCATTAAGCCGATTAAAATCAACTCTTAAATCCCTACTGTTATGTAATAAAGGAGTATAGATTGCATACTTTTCTAATGATGTAATTTATTTTACCGGTTAAAATCATCAGTCAATTGAAGCTAGACCACCATGGAAAACCTGGAAGCGCGAGACTGATAGGTCCTGGGTTCGAATCTCGCAAGGCGGGGTTGTGGATGCGCACTGCTGAGGAGTCCCATACTAGGACGAAACAGCAGTCCAGTGCTTCCAAATTTTCCATGGTGGTCTAGCTTCAACTGACTCAAGATTTCAACCAGTGTAAACTATTTAGCTTATAGTACATAACAACTAGAATATGTTATCAATTTTTTTCTGACACCTTGATGCTCAAAGTTCTTAACTCATCTAAACGAAACACATTAAGATTAATCAATATTCATTGAAATGTAGAAAAGTACAATCAAACATGTAAGATGAACTACAATGTATGCATATGGTATACAATTCATGGTAAAAATTCATCAACTGTTAGTACTTGAAGTCAATAATCTGACTGACTGCCTTTGATAGAGTTTGATATGATTGAAAGAAAAGTCAATTTTTCGATTGATTTACTCATTATGAGTTTTGTTCAAGATTACTTCCACTTTGATTCAATGTCATGATTATTCAATGTAGTAGTTGTTCTCTTTTCTTGTCTGATATTTTCTTCTGTATAATATGCGAGATATTCTTGCATTCAGTTGATATGAACTATGCTCAGTATGTGAGTTATTATAACTGAGTATGTGATTTAATCCTAATTATTAATCAAAATGGGTGTACAATCAATATATAAATGAGTGTATTTTAGACTATTTTGATCGTCGTCGTCGTCATAGTGTTTTGGGGTTAATAAATCATCACTTATACCAGTCTTTGTGTTTTTACTTTCGCATCGTGGGAATCGCCAAGGTCCCTCGTTCCGAGTATAAGTGATAAGTGTTTCCAACATAACAATCAACGACAACCAGATACAAAAAGTAGCATTAAAAGAGCCAAAAACAATAAGCATTTAAACAACAAATTATAACAGAGTTTTGTTCCCTGAGCTAGATAGTTTAGTTGTGGAGCTTTATTCGTTCTTTTGAACAACATCATCAATACAAACTTCAAATAGAAGTCTAACTAAGCTATAAATCTTCTTCACCATCTCAGAATCATATGACTGACTGACTGACTACCTGTACTTTATCAGAAGATTTTTATTTTAACTTAAAATCAACATGAACCTATTCAATGAATTAAAACATGATTCATTATAGTAATACTATAAAACATATTACATGGTATGTAAGGAATATAAGCTTACTTCTTGTTGTGTTAAATGTAAGTTCTATGTATGTATATATACAGATAGATAGAGATAATCACTCTTCGATACTTCAATGGAGATTATATTCACATGAATTCACAAATTATTCAAGATATATATACATATGTATTTTGATATAACAATCACAGTAATCGTAATCAAAGAGATCCTTTCAACTTGTAATATACAATAACATATAGTCTTGTCAATTAAGACTTTCTTTATCTGTCTTTAAATCAATATGTACTAGTACTTCGTTTTTTTTTCCTCCCAGAACTGATGAACAATTTTTGTCTCATATCTTAATCAAAATGTGTATAGATAGTGAAGTTAGTAGTGGATCAGAAAGATGTGATGAAATACAAGTAGATTATCCCAAACAACAAAAACAGGAAGAAAAAAAAGAATCAGAGAGAAGCATCTAAAATCTGTCTGTGAGTCATGGATACATATGTGTTTTGTATTTAACCATATGTATTGATGTACACATACATATACACATGTATATAAACATGTAGTACTAGTAGTAGTAGTAGTAGTATGTGTATCGTATATCAGCTCAGTGTCTCGGTGTTTATGATCATGGACAATTCGTCAACTATGTCTATCTATTTATGTAGGCGAATTTCAAAATAGAGAGATAGAAAATAAGACAGAGAGATGTATGGATGATAAAAATGAGCCACATAATTATTATTAAGGAGAGAAGATGAAAATAAATGTGTACTTTTGGTTGGAAAGTATGCCTAGGTAAAAAAAAAAAAGACCTGGTTACATTCGTGTGCATCTATGTATATCCACACAACAGCAAGAAATGTAAATACATTCATTCCTCATTGAGGTTGTACAGACAGGCAACAGTGATTATTTCTATCTGCCTTAACTCAAACATTCATTTACCCCATTCACTTATTGACTTACTCAAATTCATCTGTGAATTCTCCCTCTTGGTTTTTTTGTTTGTTTTACTTTTAATGTATTTCTAGAATTTCTTAGTTTGTTTTTACATTCTTACAAGATTTGGGAAACTTTGATGATGCCCAAATAAAATTTTTTTTAAAAAAAAACACTTAAATCCCAGATTCTGGATTATTATGGTATTAGGAATGAGATATTTAATGTGAATAGATTTAAATTTAGTTTCTATGCTTGAAGTATTCCTTTAAAAAATGTATTTTGAGTTTCTTTTTTTTTCTAAACGTTTCAAGAACACGGTGATGACATAATTTTCTTGGAATCGATAAACGTGTTAGTTACAATTGTAGTTAAAAAAAACGGATTTGAGTTTAAGCGCTCTTTATATCAAATTCTCTTGAGTGATATTTATCAGTTAGTAGTTGCATACTAAAAACCTGAAGGTTCTGGGTACGAGCCCTAGTTACGTGTTTGTGGATGCTGAGTCCCATAATAGGATAAGACAGCTATCCAGTGCTACCAGGTTTTTAATGGTGGACTAACTTAAACAGGTTCGTGATTTCAATGAAATTCGACACTCTTAACAACCTGATAATGAAAATTCTTTGATTAGTTAAGTACCATTACCTTTCATAGCAACGTTTAGTTATTGACAGTTTTGATGTCTGTTCATAAATAATTCAATTGTATTGATATAAACGATCACATATTTGCTTTCGATAACATCTAAGGTAAATTGTGTATAACTAATTTTAAATGAGATTACTGAGTTTCTCAATAGAGCAATGCCTATTGATGAATCTCTAATAGAAATTTAATTTGATATCAGAAGAGGTTTTTGTGGATATTATGGTTATTGCAATTGGATGAAACAGCCATCTAGTGCTTCCAGGTTTTCTATGGTGGTCTAGCTTCAATTGACTCAGAATCTCAACTATAGAAATTTAGTTGTTAAGCTTAAGAAAAGTATCTGTATAGATATGATTGTTTAAGATCAAATGATTCTTTTACTAACCATTTTGTACAACGGCATCTGTTATTTGTAATTACATTATTAAACATAACTCTATATCTTTGTTAGGGACGTTAGATCCCCAGAACTCACTCGGGAAAAGACCTGATTTTGTAATTTTATTTAAAAAATTTGAATTTCTTTATCTTCGCGCCAAAGGCGCTCTTGTCACCTTAATGTCGTATTTCCCACTGGGAAATATCTTAAATACTATTGGTTCGTTGCGTCTTTTACTTTGCTATTTGGTAACCCTCCCCAAGGACGGTTTTGTATTGTATATATACGTTTTGAATAGTGTTTGTTGTTATCGCTCGTTTCTAACTGTTTGCAGAAAATACTTCCCCATTCCATGCTTGGACTTCTCCCTCTAGTTAGCGGGGCTGGGACGTATCAATAGCTAGCCTACTGGTCTTTGGTCACCGAGTTTTGTTTCTCGTTCGCACATTAAGTGAACTCGTGACAGCTTCAACCCTAGCAATCTTATGATTAACTAATTTAATTGTATTCAATGAGAATTCATATTATGTTACATAACAAAATGTTCTGATGTGCATCGAAACTCGAAACGCTAGACCTTCAAACTCCTCGTCAGTTTTCACTCAATCTTTTACCCATAATAACGTTCTGACCAATGAATAGTTTCAACAAGAGCTCTAGAAATTTCACTGAGAAGTTTTGAGTGATTAAATTCAGTTATGTAGGACATACTCACCTCTGGTATTAAGTTGTAGTGACATACTTTTATCAAGAGAACGCGATTGATGTAATGGAAACAATTATTGTTATAACCAATTGTACCAAGGGTTGCTTTACCGTACTTGTCTGTATAACTGTACCAAAAAACACACATTCTTCCGTTGATTGTGACCTTGCACGAATTCGGTTACGCTCAGTAACCATACTTGTAACCTGGTACGATCTCGGTATTGTTTCGTTACCACGAGGTCGCCAACAAATACATCTGCCTTCTGATATTTGGCTTACTGGGGATCTTATCAGTTAACTGGCACGTAGTCTTCCTGTAGTGGTGATCATAGTCAACCGCGAATCGACGCCATACTACAAAGTCGTCGATAAGTAATATTGTAAATTGATTACATTTGTATTACAAAAACCCGTTAAATTCTAACTCAATGATCTAATGTCATTGTGTCCTAGTTTCAACTTTTCATATGAGATTACGAATGTTTACTGTTAAGGAACTCTCTAGCTCATAATAATCTTCCAATAGACTTATTCATTAATTCTGAGACAACACTTGAAAATAAATGTGTTTTTATTTCAACACTTGAGATCATTAGTCAGTTGAAGTTAGACCACCATGGAATACCTGGAAGCACTGGACGGCCGTTTCATCCTATTATGGGACTCCTCAACAGTGCGCATCCACGACCCCGCCTTGTGGGATTCGAACCCAGGACCTATCAGTCTCGTTTGATCATTTGATTGTTTCGACTATTTTTGATAAAAGCAACTACGTAGTTTTATTTCAATTGTAAAGGCTTGGATCTTCTTGTTGGTGACGCTAAGGTCTAGAATTGACCAATCTCTTGAAAGTATGCATGTATTCCGAGCACTGATTAGTCCCAAAAAAGAAGAAACGCTCATTCTGTGTTTCACTACTAGCTACTATCACAACTGGCTAGAAGAAAAATTGGCTATAAGGTTCCTTTAATTATTTCGAGACCTTATGATTTTTAAGGACAGTTACAGATGATTTGCGTTCTTTTTACTTTTTTATCTTGCGAAAATGAATAAAGAAAGAAACATTTTCAACTCTAGGGTTGTTGTATTCCGGATTATTAACTTAAACTATTCAAGATAAAAAAGTAGAATAACCAAACTATTTACATCATACTCAATGGATTGTTTTAGTTAGCGGTACATATAATTTTTCTAATCTACATTTTAGTTATCGGTCTATAATTATTGCCAGAGGGGTTTACAGAGATTGCTGAATTTCCATAGTTGATATCGCAGACTGATTTTACTCTAACGGCAGATGAAAACAAAGATCATGCATGGATCAATGTTAGACCACCATTGAAAACCTAGAAGCACCGGACGGCCGTTTCGTTCGTGTCTGGTGTGAGACAGTTATTCACTAATGACAGTGGTGTACGGTCACTCAATGCTGTGGATTGGTTTAAATTAGACATTAACACCGTTGAATGCCGGTTCGGTGGTCTGGAGGTTAAGCGTTCGCGCGCAAGACTGGATGTTTTGTGTTTGAATCCTGCATGTGTGACCGTGGATGTTTACTGCTGAGGAGTCCCAATGCTATGATAAAACGGCCGTCCAGTGCTTTCATGTTTTCAATGTTGGTCTAACATTGATCCATTTATGATCTCAGTCAAAGCTTAACAAGTTCCACAACCCTATACTGATAAATATCTAGAAGACAATTGAGACCATCTTGCCATTTTCTTCTGTAGTCTAAATAATCATATGTCAAGCCCAACACCAACAGTATTATCCTTTCTAGAAGATTCTAGAATCCCATGGCACCTTAGAAGCTTGTGGACGCCTCTGTTTTTTATTCTTGATCATTTTGGTTGGTTTTAATTTTCAACTGTGAATAATTTCTGGAGGTCGGTAAATCGGACTGCAAGACAATCTTATGCATTCATTTTTACAATTGTAAAAATGTATGTATATATTCTTTGTCTAGGTGATAAATAATCAGTTACATTATGATGGAGTTTTGTTCTCTTAGCTAGGTGATTTGGTCGTGGAGCTTTCATCGTTCTTCTGAACGACATCATCAGCACAAACTTCAGATAGAAGTAAAGTGCTACAAATCTCCACCATCTCAAAATCACTTACATTAATTCTGATTCAAAATAGTTTAATTTTTGTGGCCCTCTATCTGAATCTAATTGGATCATTTGCTGTTGTTATTTTAATATACATGTCGCAAATCCTCGTATATAATCATCGACTTAAATTGCGTTGATGAATAACGGAATTAAATAAGTTGAACACAAGAATGCATTTTTGAATACGTATATTTCATACAATCGTTGATCGGAACAGACTATCAGAGAGACGGAGCAAAGGAAGTGAGACGAACCGGAGAACGCATGTAAAGTAAATTTAATCAATCGTTAATCGATATTTATTGTCGCAAAAATATGTTACAGGCATGTGATGAGTAAGATAGGAAATGCACACACACAGTCAGGGTTGATAGGTGAATAATTAGCAAGGTTAAAATGTAACTCAAGAAGAATGAATAAATTGGTCTGTTCGGAAGCTAGAATAAGTTATGTGAGCTTAACATAACAACCGGAAAAATATGATTTTCTAACCTTTTCTTTTAATTTTTAATTAATTTTAGTAATTGAGATCATGAATCGATTGAGGCTAGATCACCATGGAAAACCTGGAACCACTGGACGGCCGTTCCATCCTATTGTGGGACCCCTCAGACCGATAGGTCCTTGGTTCGAATCTCACGAGCCGGAATCGTTGATACGCACTGCTCATGATGTCAACTATTGAAATGACTATAATATCTACAAAACCTCCCTACTGATTTTTTTTAAAAATTAAGCTGTTTCATGAAGAAAAACTGAATTACTGGTGTTAGACTTTAAATCAGTGTATCACTGAATTCACGCATATCCGTTTGATTCGCAATTATTCTTGAACATAGTATAACACATTTATTCCTAAATACTATTGTAATTAGAAATTCTCATAATGTCCGGTCTTCACCTTGTTGTGTTAATGATGTATGGCAACTTGAACCGATGCATATATGTGCCTGGCCCTACGTTGTAGCTGACTGACTGACTCTTGTTTTGGTTACATTTTCAGAATAGCAACAAAACTATTCCATTTTGCAATGATCACAGTAGTTTATTTCTTTCTTTTGAAATGCCTTTAACGAATTCATGTAAACAATATGACTGACAAGTTTTTTCTGATGTAGTTCTATTCTCTGAGCAGGATAGTGTAGTCGTGGAAGTTTCATCGTTCTTTTGAACGACATCATCAATCGATAAAAGTTTATCTGAAGTTTGTGCTGATGATATCGTTCAAAAGAATGATGAAAGCTCTATGACTAAACAATCCAACCCAAAGAACAAACCTCCATCAAAATCATCCAATTTAGCTACAAATCTTCTCCATCATTTCAAAATCTTAAAAGAAAATTATTCCACATAAAAATGATGAATCTTTTTTTACCTGTTTTCTTAATGATTTTTAATAAACCAAATAGAAAATAAAAGTTTCAGAAGGGGTTTTGTGGAGGTTGTAGTTATTTTAAACAGTTGAGATCACTAGTCAATTGAAGTTAGACCACCATGGAAAACCTGGAAGTACTGGGCCGTCGTTTCGTCCTATTGCGGGACTCCTCAGCAGGAGGAATCTACGACCCCCCCCCCCACACACACTAGATTCGAACCCAGGACCTATCAGTCTCGCGCCAGGCGCTTAACCAACTAGACCACTGAACCGGCATCCAATGATGTTAATGTCTAACTTCAACTAATCCACCAGGGTGCTTGGTACCTGTGTGGTTGCGCCACAGGATTGAGCTGTACTATTCAGACTGTAGCGTCAAAGTCTATACAGTGTCTGGTTCTCCTGTTAAACGAGGTTGAGCTGTACTGTTTGGGTTGTCACGTGAAAGTCCGGATGGTGTCTGGTTCTCCTGAGAACCAATGCAAAATTACCCTGGCCCACAAGGGTATATTAAATAAAAGTTTATTTATTCATTATTATCTATACAAGCTATGAGAACAAGAAAATAAAAAAAGGACAAACCCTTGATTTTATCGATTAGCAATATGAACAATTAAGTAAGGCATTGTATATATATATATATAAATATATGTCTGTTTATTCCATACAATATGACATCACTCTTATTGTTTATATATTATATAATATGACAATACAAACTCAAAATTGATCAATCGATCGATTGATCGATCAATCAATCGATGGATAGATAGGTAGACATACAGACAAACATACAGACAGTCTATATTCTAAAAGTTAACAAATACTGAATAATATACTTTTTCCCTTATTGATTGATATTCAAAGTGAATGGATCAATCATTTCAATTTATTGATCACTTCGAAATAATTGTGGGCTACATATTAAACTATATAGTCATGTAAGTATTCATTGTATAAGAAAGAACGAAAACAAAAATACCATTGCTATTTCATTACCTCAATAATAAAGATTTCATTTTGTTTTTTCCAGTTTACGATTACCATGCAATTTGAAGAATTGCGTAATCATCAGTTTAGGAGTTGTAAAGATTGTTAAGTTTTTGATTGAGATCATGAACTGATTGATGTTATTCCACCATTGAAAACCTGGAAGCACTGAACGGTCGATTCGTCCTATTGTGGAGCTAATCCATGTCAAGTAGAAACAGGTGTCTACCTCAGTACAATGGAAGATGGTCGTGAAATTTCGTGGATTGGTTGAGGTTAGATACTGACACCATTGAATGCCGGCTGGCTCAGTGGTTCAGTAGGTTAAGCGTTCGCGCGCAAAACTGAAGGCCCCGGGTTGGAATCCCGCGAGCAGGATCATGGATGCACAGTGCTGAGGAGTCCCACAATAGGACGGAACAACCGTCCAGTGCTTCCAGGTTTTCAACGATGGTCTAACGTCAGTCGGTTCATGATCTCATTCAAAATTTCACATTTCACTTACAGTAAAATACAAAAACAAAAAGCAAATCCCGATCAAACCAACTAGAAATAATCAAAGGTGAAATTTTTAAGGTTTAATGTGAAAAGTTGTATATTGAATATTGGCCAAGAAAAACAACAACAACAATAAAACACATTGGTTGAATGACCATAACAATTTATTGTAAAGTATCCAGATTATAGATTGGTAGACAGGCTAGATTCTCCAGATTCCCGTGAATGGAACTTACAATAACTATGAAATTAGATTATGTCAAGCTACAAAATTAAAAGTTGGTTGATGAGAGGAAGAGTACGCCACACACACGGAAAACAAACAGTTGAGTAATTTGTTAAGTGAAGAGCTTATTTTTACGCTCATCCAGCTGATGTTGAGGTGAGACTTTAATTTATGGATGAACCAATTAGGTATGAAATAAGAGGTTTTGGATTTTGGCGTGAAATTCAGTCATCCATTTGGTTAAATAAAGTTTTGGCATTACATCCGATAAGTCTTGCTAATTGAACTCTATATTCGGTTCCTAAACTCTTCTATTACCCCCTAGTCTAGATTTACACAGTGACTTGAACACGATAGAAAAGGTGAAAAGCACGTAAGAAACACTTTACTCCAAAGGTTCATTTATGTACAGAAAATATAGGGTTTTTTATAGTATTTTAGATGTCCTTGGTTTTCCCCGTAAATTCTAGAATGCGACTAAATATACTAGCTGTGTATTAATCATCTAATCAGAAACTCGAAATGTGACTTTCCAACTTCTAGATGTTTCTGGCAAAAATTCTAGTGAGCGCTGATTAGATAAGATGCTTTTCAGTGGTTTCAGAGCCTTTCTTATCTCTTCTCTTTGAAGAGTTTTCTGGATCTCCTCAACAATAGCTGATGTCAGTTAGTGATAAAAAACGATAAATCTAATCATCATACTGGTTGATAACCCTCATTTGGTCCTAGTTATCAAGTGGACACTCTAACATCGTTCAAGGGTTGTCCATAAATTATAGTCTTATCGATATTGGTGGCAATTGATGATTAGCTCTTTTTCTCAGAACCAACTTTAATGAGTAATAACCCAGTACTAGCTATTAGTCAACTGAACGGTCGATTCGTCCTATTGTGGAGCTAATCCATGTCAAGTAGAAACAGGTGTCTACCTCAGTACAATGGAAGATGGTCGTGAAATTTCGTGGATTGGTTGAGGTTAGATACTGACACCATTGAATGCCGGCTGGCTCAGTGGTTCAGTAGGTTAAGCGTTCGCGCGCAAAACTGAAGGCCCCGGGTTGGAATCCCGCGAGCAGGATCATGGATGCACAGTGCTGAGGAGTCCCACAATAGGACGGAACAACCGTCCAGTGCTTCCAGGTTTTCAACGATGGTCTAACGTCAGTCGGTTCATGATCTCATTCAAAATTTCACATTTCACTTACAGTAAAATACAAAAACAAAAAGCAAATCCCGATCAAACCAACTAGAAATAATCAAAGGTGAAATTTTTAAGGTTTAATGTGAAAAGTTGTATATTGAATATTGGCCAAGAAAAACAACAACAACAATAAAACACATTGGTTGAATGACCATAACAATTTATTGTAAAGTATCCAGATTATAGATTGGTAGACAGGCTAGATTCTCCAGATTCCCGTGAATGGAACTTACAATAACTATGAAATTAGATTATGTCAAGCTACAAAATTAAAAGTTGGTTGATGAGAGGAAGAGTACGCCACACACACGGAAAACAAACAGTTGAGTAATTTGTTAAGTGAAGAGCTTATTTTTACGCTCATCCAGCTGATGTTGAGGTGAGACTTTAATTTATGGATGAACCAATTAGGTATGAAATAAGAGGTTTTGGATTTTGGCGTGAAATTCAGTCATCCATTTGGTTAAATAAAGTTTTGGCATTACATCCGATAAGTCTTGCTAATTGAACTCTATATTCGGTTCCTAAACTCTTCTATTACCCCCTAGTCTAGATTTACACAGTGACTTGAACACGATAGAAAAGGTGAAAAGCACGTAAGAAACACTTTACTCCAAAGGTTCATTTATGTACAGAAAATATAGGGTTTTTTATAGTATTTTAGATGTCCTTGGTTTTCCCCGTAAATTCTAGAATGCGACTAAATATA
Organism: Schistosoma intercalatum; assembly: GCA_944470365.2. Taxonomy (NCBI): domain Eukaryota; kingdom Metazoa; phylum Platyhelminthes; class Trematoda; order Strigeidida; family Schistosomatidae; genus Schistosoma; species Schistosoma intercalatum. The sequence goes on along the minus strand of OX103730.1, from coordinate 4,241,501 downwards.
CTAGCTGTGTATTAATCATCTAATCAGAAACTCGAAATGTGACTTTCCAACTTCTAGATGTTTCTGGCAAAAATTCTAGTGAGCGCTGATTAGATAAGATGCTTTTCAGTGGTTTCAGAGCCTTTCTTATCTCTTCTCTTTGAAGAGTTTTCTGGATCTCCTCAACAATAGCTGATGTCAGTTAGTGATAAAAAACGATAAATCTAATCATCATACTGGTTGATAACCCTCATTTGGTCCTAGTTATCAAGTGGACACTCTAACATCGTTCAAGGGTTGTCCATAAATTATAGTCTTATCGATATTGGTGGCAATTGATGATTAGCTCTTTTTCTCAGAACCAACTTTAATGAGTAATAACCCAGTACTAGCTATTAGTCAACTGTTTCAAGAATGATTTCTTGAAATATTCTGATTAAACTGTACGTTTTGGGCTTAACTAAGTTGTAAGAATATGAAGATTGAAAGAAAAAGGTATATAGTCATGATAATTCTGAGTTCGAATTTAGCACATATTTGACGATCCAATTCCAAATTTGATTTGTACAGCTATATTGTAATACAGCTGATATTCGTCCTTAAAGGATAAAGCTATTTTTAAATTGATTTTAGTTAATTGATTTCGGTGAGTGATTCAAATTTAAAGATAGTTTAAGTTACTGGCTGATTTCTCTTAGTGAAGTTCACCGGATACTTAACAGAGTGCTCTGATTGATTTTGGGTCCAACCCCTATTGTGGTAATAGGGTTATATTACTTCAGAGTGCTATATTAGAACGGAATAGGTGTCCAGTGTTTTCTGGCTTTCCATGGTTATCTACCTAAGATCAATTCGTGATACAAATTAGGAAAATACTATTACAGGCTTTTTAAATAATAAAACTGTTTTTTTTGAAAAGGCAATACATTTAATCGGTTGTGACTTAAGGCTATATCGAGGCAATCCGCACTGGATGCACATATGCCAACATGAGACTGATCAATTACGGTCCTAACTAACAATGGTAAGATATAAGCAAAACAACACAAAGTGGATTTAGAAAACTTCGGCCCATTGCACAAGTATGTGGCTATCAGGACTCAGTAGCTAAGTGGATGACGCGATGGTGTTCTAAATGAACGGTACTGGGTTCGAGTCCCAAAGTGAACATCAACTCCGAGATGCAGGCACATCCAACTGATGAGTTCCAAATAGGAGAAAATGCACGTCCTGGATTCTACTGCTAGTCACTATCTATCTTTGCCTAAACAAATTGTGACCTAAGGCTATATTGAGGCAATCGTCACTGGATGCACATATGCCAATATGAGACTGATCAATTGCGATCCTGAATAACAATGGGAAGATACAAGTAAAATAACACCAAGTGAATTTAATCGATTAGTTGAATTTCATAAAAATTTAGAACTAATATTTCCTTCTTCCTTCATCTCATGATCCAAGGTTTTACTGTAAAATTTGGAAAGTAATTGTATCGTTTAACAAAGAGTTAGTGAATTTTATTCAGTTGGAATTTATCGATCATTATTCAATGAAAAAGATGTTGATAAACGGCGGCCATAATAATAATGCTATAAGATGTTGTGGAGATTGTTTCATTTTGAGTATCTGTATCATGAACACTTAGAATCTTTAAATTGTACAGTTTAATTTCGTATCTAATATTGAGTATGTAGTGTTAATTAGATCCAGACAACAAATACAAGACAGTTTTATCTAACTATGTGAAGTTATTGTCAGCGTCTTTGATACCTTATGTATTGTATTTAATCGACACTTTCTACCATTTTCTCGCTCATTTACTGAATGAGTATTACATATTAGAGCGTAATTTTCATTTGAGTTTGCTTGTGCTTTTCATCTAACATTTTGGGACTACGCTACACTGAGGTAGGTGTACAGAAAAGATAGTTCCGTATATTTCTAGTTGTTTTTAAATGACATCTTTAATGAACATTCTACTTTAGTATTGAGCACTCACTTAATAAATGAATGGGAAAGTGATCAAATGTCCTGGATATAACACATATAATGAACACTGAATCGTTAACTGATAACTTCAGTCATTCAGTTTCGGTTATATAGTTATTCTCTGAATGCTATCAATTCATAAGATAAATAAAAAAATTTTTTACCACAGTTACCAATAAAGTAATTTGTAACATGAACCTGGGAAAATCAATAAGCACTGATACACTGAATGTCAAGCTTATGGTCTGAAGGTTAAATACTCGTTGTGTGAACTGTGTTCTTGGGTTTGTCTCTTTGTGGGGTTGTGTTTACTCACTGCTTAGGAGTCCCATACTGGGATGAAATGTCTGTTTGAGACTTTCTGGTTCTCAACAGTTGTCTCATTAGGATCAGCTCGTGATATATACTATAAAATTAATTAATCTCCCTAAACTCTTTAGTTCAAACATATTTTACTTAGTGTGTGACATAAAAGTCCAGAGTAGGTATGGTTGATAAGCTTTAAATTATGATAAAACAATTAACAAGCAAATGACTATCAGGACTTAGTAACTAAGTTGATGACGCGATGGCATTTGAAGCAAACGGTACTGGGTTCGAATCTCAGAATAAACGTCCGAAACAGAATAAAAAGCGCGTCCTAGATTCCACTGCTAGGAACTATCCATCTTTTTTCAATAGTTGAAATCATGAGTCAATTGAAGTTAGACCACCAAGGAAAACCTGGAAGTACTGAACCGTCGTTTCGTTTTATTATGGGACTCCTCAGCAGTTCGTACTGACGATCCCGCCTCGCGAGATTTGAACCCAGGATCTATCCATCTTTGCTTAGAATTAACTTAGTTTTTGTACAAAAAATATACTGACTGCTAACTGCTTCACCCTATGGAATATTGATCATTCCAAAACGTTCATTGTGAACTCATATTCTTTATACACTAATTCTTAAAGAAAATTATATGCTTACAAAACCAACAACTATCACAGTGTATATGTTATTACTAATGATGTAATCCAAAATGCTGTCGCCTATAATCAAACATTGCTTAATACCATTAAAATTCTAGTGAAATGATTTCATTAAAAGTATTTATAACTGCTGTCTTTTCCTATAAATGTTGCGTTACATTTCGTTCCAACCTGATCATGCTTAGTGTGTATCCCATAATTATTTTCAGAATAGATTATTATTATTATTATTATTATTATTATCATTATTGGTGGTGGTGGTGGTAGTTTACCTCGTCCCTAACACCTTCAGCTAGATTACAAGAAGCCAAGTCTGTTGTCAGGGAGGAAAAATGATACTTTAAGGTAATCAGAAAAAGGTTAGATAATAAGCGCATATTGATTGGGCAACAAAACGTTTTTATTTCTAAAGAATGAGACAGACTACTGATGGCTTACATTTCAGTAAAGTTTTTTCTCATTTTATCTTTTCACTCTGGTAGCTGGTGGAGCTTATGCATTGGGCGATTGAGTTTCAGAGTCAAAATCGGATACCGAACGCTGCAACACTTATTATCATTATTGTTAATTGACATAGACTACTGTAAGACAAACTCAATCTGATAATGATAACAAAACAAAATATAAGTAGTTATGTTTAATATATATTACTAATAATATTACTACTATCACTTACATGAGATATTTGCTCCAATTTCGATGTAGCAAACTCTAATTTCTTCCTATCAACATGATCATATGGTGTATGAGCAAGTAATTCATGCAAAGTGATTATGTAACGTGGAATCTATGAAATAATCAACAAAATAATCAAATTTATGTTTAGAAAATTTACTGTAACATAAATAAGTCATTCAGTAGTAAGTCATAATAACGGAAATCATAATATCTTATCTAAACTCAGGGTAATATCTAAGTAATAACAAGCATATTTGATTTTGTGATCATCAAACTAAATTTATTTCAAATCATTCACTAGATCAAAAGGGGTTTTGTGGATAGTATAGTAATTTCAATAGTTGAAATCATGGGTCAATTGAAGCTGAACCGCAATGGAAAACCTGGGAGTACTGGATGGCTGCTTCATCCTATTGTGGGACTCCTCAGCAGTTCGCATCGACGATCCTGCCTCTTGAGATTCGAATCCACGATCTATCAGTTTGGCGCGCGAGCGCTTAACCACTAGACCACTAGACCGGCCGGTATCCAATGGTGTTATTGTCTAACTTCTACTAATCGACGAAATTGAGCGACACATCTACCATTCCAGGTTTTCCATAGTAGTCTAACTTCAATCGAATCATAATCTTAACTATTGTCATTCACTACCATCTCTGATAATATCTATGTCATTAAATTCATTGAAATGCTATGGAGATGAGGTTATGAATGAACCATAATTGTTGTCATATCGCTATGAATAATTCACGAGTTAAAATCGTTATTTATTCTAGAATTTTCACTTCATATGGTTACCTGTTATTCTGGGAAACACTAAAAAAATCTTTTTCATTTTCAATAAACCGAAAAGAAAACAATATTGGTTGAGATCAAAAATCGATCGATGTTAGACCACCATTAAAAAGCTGGAAGTACTGGACGGCCGTTTCGTCCTAGTTTCGTTCAATTTTGTGGATTAGTTTGAAATAGACATTAACATAACTGAATACCGGCTCAGTGGTCTATAGGTTATGCGTTCTCGCGCGCGAAACTGATAGGCTTTGGGTCCGAATCTCGCGAAGCGAGATCGTCGATACGAACTACTGAGGAGTTTCACAATAGGACGAAACGACGGTCCAGTGCTTTCAGGTTTTCCATGGTAGTCTAACTTCAATTGACTCATAATCTCAACTATTAAAATCAGAAAACAGTTTGTGTAAATAGATAGGAAATAAACAGTTAATGAACTTTTTCTACAAATAACTCTGACCATAAACTCAAGAAACAATGAAAATAAACTCGTCTTGATGGAACTAATTTGTTTAAGATTTCTTACATTGTTCCCTGTTAGGATTAAGCATTTAAGGTTACGAATGGAGATTTAAGATTAAGGTTTTTATCAACAACTAGCATCACCTATAATTTGAAACTGCTATATATATATATATATGAACGAATGACTTTGATCTGAAACATCCAGAAGGAAACTATCTGATTAGTTCATTCATAAAATGTAATGATATCGGATTGAAGTTTGTTTTAGGGTTAAGATTTAGGGATAATGTCGATTTACTTACTATATGCAACTAACAGATATAAAAATTGAACATTTGATATGCTTAACATTACATATGTTTAACAGTACACTATTTTCTATAGTTCGGTCCCATTGAGTAGAAAGAGGAAATTAATTTACTCTTTATCCTCTAGGATCAGTCAGTCAGTCAGTAACAACGTAGAACTTCGTACTTACGTACATCAGTCCGAGTTGCCATACCACATTAGCACAGAGATGCAGTTGTTGATTCAAATCCCGTACTGGTAGAGGTAGTAAGAGTATAAGCAATAATCGGAAACATTAGGATTTGGAGATGTTATTTAAGGAGTATAATACAGTGAAAGAGAAAAAAAGAGACAAGGAGGAATCAGGAGATTAGAATTTGGGAGAAGAAAATGATTGGATGCACCTGCGCCATTGCAAACGATTCTGAGCCATGTCATTTAGGGTCTCTAACCATCGGTTGCTATCATCTCGCGGTCCCCAACCAGGTAGTCTACACCTACCAACATGACTTAGTCCACTTGTCAGTGACTTCATGGACTTGTGCCATGTTTTGGTCTGGCCGCCCCTAGCTTTCTTCCAACCTACTCCTATACTACTGAACACCACACGTCGAAGCAGTCGGTGGTTGGGATCAAGCGAATCTGTTCCACTGACACAATAGATGAGGACCTAATCCAACTTCGACAGACTCATCAGAAACTGGTATTCACCTAGATTCGTCGATAGTAACTTAACACCTAGAATTTATCAAATTTACTTTATTGCTGAGAAAGACAAAACACAACTCATTGTACATTATCACTTGAAATATTTTGAGTAGTATACAGAAAAACGTTTCTAATGTACACTATTTGAATTTGATACAAAAACCATAGTATCCTATCCTTAAAGTAAACATTGAACAATAGTGGTCATTTATAAACTATCAGAAGAAGAATGAAAAAAACAATGATACTAATTTAACTTACTTGATGCATTGGATAAGTTAAAAACGATTCAATTGATCTACCTTCACATAATGGTTTCTCTTCAAGACGTTTAAGCATATGTGTAAACTCTGGACGTTGTTTATATTCTGCTAATACTTGCAATGAATAATGATGATTACGTACATATTCTTGATAGATTCCCAACATTGGTAATAATAAATCAAATAGATCACCTTTATTATTTAAATGAAAAACATTGAGAAAAAAATCCCGGACAAAATTGGATTTTATCAAAGTTTGTCATTAACAGTATATAATACAAATGTCAAGACAGTTCTACTGTATGGGGCGGAAACCTGGAGAACTACGAAAGCCATCATCCAGAAGATACAAGTGTTTATTAACAGTTGTCTACGCAAAATACTTCAGATCCGTTGGCCGGACACTATTAGCAACAACCAACTATGGGAAAGAACAAACCAGATCCCAGTGGAGGGAGAAATCAGGAAGAAGCACTGGAAGTGGATAGGAGACACATTGAGGAAAGCAGCCAACTGCGTCACAAGGCAAGCCCTCACTTGGAATCCTCAAGGCCAAAGGAAAAGAGGAAGACTAAAGAACACATTACTCCGAGAAATGGAGATAGACATAAGAAAAATGAACAAGAATTGGATGGAATTAGAAAGGAAGGCGCATGACAGAGTGGGTTTGAGAATGCTGGTCGGTGGCCTATGCTCCATTAGGAGTGACAGGTGTAAGTAAGTAAGTAATAAACAGTATACCACAAGTTAGTGAGTTTGGACTTTGTCGTTGAAAAGTAATATTCTTTTAGGAATTGTGTATCTCCTCGTGGAGGTATACTCCGTAACTATTGACTAGACATCAATTATAATAGCCTACTGTGATAGAGAACAAAACAAATTTCAGATAGAGAAGAAATTAGGAGGTGGATAGAACACATATTACAGAAATCATCAAACTTCATTACAACCTAAGTCCTAATTTGGAAATATTCAGAGTGAAAAGAAAAGAGGCAGAAGAAAGGACATAATGCTCTGTGAATTAGAGGTAGATATCAAAAGAAGGAACACTACTTGAGAACTATTGGAATGTAGAGTCCCAGACAGAGTAAATTGGAGAATCCTCGTTGGCAGTCTATGCTTCTCAACAAGGGATAATATAAGTAAATGAAGTGAAGTGCTACTTGTTCAGCTGAACAAGACTGAGATGGCTCAATGTAATAATAAAATAAATACTGTTAGACGAAGACGTATTTATGAACCAGTCACTGGTTCACAAGTGATCAAAACGTATCAAGTTATATATCATTTCAAATGTCCAATCAACAAATAAATTAAAATGTTTAAACCGTAAATATTCAGTCAGTCAGCTACAATGTAGGACCAGGCACATATATGCATCGGTCCAGTTTCCCATACCGCATTAGCACAGCAAGATGAACACCAGATTCATAGAAGTAGTTAATTCAATGGTGGTAATATATAAAAGAATGATTGCATATAAGGATTTGTTGTTACTTGCTGATAAATCTTGTTACTAATAACCTTAAACTGTCTTTCTAGCCTATCCCGACAATCCGAACAACATTCATACATCAACTGGAATACTTGAGAGAAAGCACGAAGTTTGAATAAAATGCCTAACTCTAACGTTAGTTTATTTGCTGAAATACGAGACTATTTAGAGAGTTACACATGACATTGGGCTTCTAAAGTAATACTAAATATCGTAGTAGTAGTAGTAGTAGTAGTAGTAGTAGTAGTAGTAGTAGTAGTAGTAGTAGTAGTAGTAGTAGTAGTAGTAGTAGTATGGGTAAAAATTCGATCAAATTGTGTCACGTGATTTTGTGTTTTCTAGATGCTACTGTGAAGATTCTGTACAAAGCTGATCGGATAGAACGTCTTAGGGCGTTTCAGGGCCTCTAGATACTTTAATGAAGACTATTTTGGAACTTTTTCAACAGTTTTTTAACAAAAAATGAATTATCTTGACTAAAATGCTTCCTTCATTCGTGATTACTTATAGTGAGTATCATGAAGTTTGTTAATTGTCTAATAATAGTTTAGGGAGAAAATTATGCCTGTAAAGAATCTCCGCCATTAAACTTTAAGTAAATTCAATGATTCGCTCAGAAATCCGATCCAAGCTTTTCCACAGAAATGTAATCGAACATCCGAATTACAAAATACGAATATATATATGGTTCTCCAGTCAACTGCGTGTGAACTAAGCAGGTCATCTGATCATGTTAACAATGTTGAGAATAAAAATTTATTGTAGTGAGTATGTAAAATGTGGTATGAAAAGTGGAGAAAATGGTGGTTGGAGATAGTCAACAGGAAACCCTGGACCCAGGTTTCGTGCTACTTGACACTCGTCAGCAAGGTGTATCTGTAATCTTGAGGGAACTAGTGCTCCACCCAGTGCCATCCAATGCTTTCAGGTTTTTCCATGATGACCTAGCTTCAACTGACTCATGATCTCAACTACTGAAATTACTATAATATCCACGAAACCCCTTCTGATATTTAATTATTACATTCAACAGCTTTGTCCCTTTCTTGCCATAAATCAATCACTTCGGTTTCACAAGTCAAGACCATAATCACGAAATTTCACAGATTGAAAACATGAATCAATTGAAGCTAGACCACCATGGAAAACCTGGAAGCACTGGACTGCTGTTTCGTCCTCGTATGGGACTCCTCAGCAGTGCGCATCCACGCCCCCGCACCACCCGGGGCTCGAACCCAGGTCCTACTGGCTTCGCGCGCGAGCACTTAACCATTAGACCACTAAACCGGCTCCGTGGATTGGTTGAAGTTAGACATTAACACCGTTGGATGCCGGCTCAGTGGTCTAATGGTTAAGTGCTCGCGCGCGAAGCCATTAGGTGCTGAGTTCGAATCCCGCGTGGTGCAGGGTCGTGGATGTGCACTTCTGAGGAGTCCCATACTGGGACGAAACAGCAGTCCAGTGCTTCCAGGTTTTCCATGGTGGTCTAGCTTCAATTGACTCATAAGTTCAATCTGTGAGATTTCTAAAACCTCCACAAACACCTTTTGACAATAATCATGACTTAATTTTGGATAAAAATTAAAATTCTGTAAATAATATAACAGTAACAAATATACTACTGATAAATGATAATGAAATTGTTTGTATACTACTAGAACAATACATGTATATACTTACCTAATTGTAAAGTAGGCCAATTCTCCATTTTATTCCGTAAACCTTGAACAAAAACTTGATGTAAAAATAAAACTGCTTCACTGTATATCAAAGAAAAAGAAAAGGATAATAAACATTCAAGGGAAAATAGAAAGTATAACAATAAAAAGAATGCTTTATTGAATGAAAAGTAAAGACATTGCTTATTACACAAAGTTATTCTTAAATAATTAGATAGATAGATAGATAGATAGATAGATAGATAGATAGATAGATAGATAGATAGATAGATAGATAGATAGATAGATAGATAGATAGATAGATAGATAGATAGATAGATAGATAGATAGATAGATAGATAGATAGATAGATAGATAGATAGATAGATAGATAGATAGATAGATAGATAGATAGATAGATAGATAGATAGATAGATAGATAGATAGATAGATAGATAGATAGATAGATAGATAGATAGATAGATAGATAGATAGATAGATAGATAGATAGATAGATAGATAGATAGATAGATAGATAGATAGATAGATAGATAGATAGATAGATCGGCAATTCCCACGATGTGAAAGTAAGAACACAAAACTAGTATAAGTGAAGATTTATTAGCCTCAAAACACTATGACGACGACGATCAAAATAGTCTAAAATACACTCATTTATATATTGATTGTACACCCATTTTGATTATTAATTAGGATTAAATCACATACTCACTTATAACAGATCACTTACTGAGCATAGTTCATGTCAACTGAATACAAGAATATCTCGTATATTATACAGAAGAAAAACAATCAAATACTACACTGAATGATCCTCATGTTGAATCAAAATGGATGTTGAATGTTGAATAAAACTCATAATGAGTAAATCAATCGAAAATTGACTTTTCTTTCCATCATATCAACAATAGTTTCATTTTCGATATATCTAAACCCAAAACAACTTCTCTTTAGAACTCAAGGTAGATTTTGAAGTGGATAGCTGATTATTTGACTACTAGTATATTTGGGAGAGTTTCGTAGAAATTCCTTTTATGAGTAGATTTAATCCATCTTAGATGATCGCCGCGCTATATAGCAAACCAAATGAAGTTGGGAAAACAAACTACTGGATGCCAACTCAGTGGTCTACACGTTAAAGGTTGACTTAGAGACTTAAAGGCCCTGGGCTCGATACCTGTTGAGGTTGTGAGAGAACATTTTTGCGGAGTCTCGTATTTAGATGAACTAGGTATCCACTTCCTCCTGGTTTTAATGGAACGCCAGCTGAGAACAATTTGTGATAAATAGATTCAACAAAAAACTTTATTTTTGCATGAAACGTGAAAGCAGCGTGTATTTGGGTTACGTAGATCAACCTACGTAGAGTAAACGACTAATAACCCTTCGTTTAATAGTTTATAAATTGACAGAGGTATAGATTTTTCCCTTATCCCAAACATTATTAACAATTAAAGTTAAAATAAGGATAACTTACGCATTTAAAAATATTGAATTCACGTCTTCATGACTAACAATTGGCTTTTTCGAACTCGCAGCCATACGAAATGGTCTCAAGTAACAAGTGACTAATATAGACAATTGTTGAACATATTCGTCTTCGCATTCAACTAAGCCAAATACAATACTATTACGTCGACGCATTGATTCAGCATGATCTGATCGTATATATTCTTCAACAATTTGTTTCCACCGACGACGACATAACCAACCACGGAAGAATGATTGCACCTTAACCGTATAATAAGGCAATGTACATGATGGAAATAAGAGAAAAACAGAATGAATTAGCACAATATATATGAAACGTTAAATAATCATTTACAACTGTGAAGAGGATATGTTTCTTTATTCATGATTTTTCCTGATATGAATAATCATGTCATCTTAATTTTCAAAATATGAACACTTATGGATAGACAATGTCTAGAATTGGAATCCCGGATGTATGTTTTACGTTATTTGAGATTGATCACCTGGATAGTTATTCATTTCACTTCTAATGTTAATGTCTAACCTCAAGCTCAGTACCTCTGGCTTGAGATGACAACTCGTTATCCATCAAAACTACTGAATTCGGATAGCCACGAATGTGTCCAGTTAATAAAATGTTCATATTAATCGTAGTAAGCCTTTGAAATATTCAGGACTGAATTTGACCTCATACAGTATCCCAGTAGATATTGTGTCGATATTTGATGAGAAAGACAGTATGTTTGAGGCCTAATATGAACATCAATACTGGAATTCACGTAGATCCATTTGTCTAATTTCAATTAAAACTAATGGTGAGTCATGGATACCACTGTTAGCCAGAATCCATTTATTTTATAAATATTTCGCATGTTTTTCCATTTATTCCCAGCAATATTTGTCAATTCACTTGAACTAGTTTAAGTCATAAAAACAAAACGGAATACACCAATCTAAGTTAAATGATCTGGATGCTCAAATGTAATAATTACACATGAAGTGAATCAAGTAAATATCTAGCATGAAAGTCGGACTATTTTACCTCACAATACATGGTAGTAAATGTCATGCTTAACCTCTTAATAACTACATTTTCCCAAAGATAAAGTGTCTATTAATTTTCAGTGATTATTTCAGTTAGGGAGGCTCCCAGTAGGTGTGACGAAGCCTACACAACCTCTAAAGCAGCCGTTGAGATTCTATCTAATAAAAATCTGACGGGACTATCTAGAATATCAGTGTGAGGTGATATGATTAGAAGGCTGTGTGAACTTTCTACTTGAGGATTAACTGGATTATATTAATGTTGTAGCGTATTACCAGGAATTGAAAATACACTTGTTTTATCTGTACACTTTTGACACCTACTCAATAAATGCTTCTCCTGCTTTCTTCTAACTTTTCGATTTGAAACTATGGGTCCTACAAGCTTTTTGTGCCAAAGTAGCATGCTGTGTTAGCCGAAATCAAGTAGAGGACGTAAAAATTTCATGTTACACTTTTACAAATCGCAAATAGAAGGATAACTGACCGAATAACAATCCACTAAATGTAGTTTTTCACCTTCATAAATTTGTTGAAAACAACTGCCTACTTACTTTGAGTAATAGTAGTAAAGTCTTATCCTTGTGCTTTTTGGTTGTTCAACATTTCAAGTACATATGAGACTTTTTCCTGAGATTACCCTCTAATATATATAGCATGTTCAAACGTTTTCGGCTCTGGTTATCTATCCATGAAAGATGAGGTCAGTAAAATTATGAGCGAAAATAAATGAAGTATTCTATCCCCATTGCCGAGATCATAACAAATATGATTTTTATAGTCTACAATATAAAAATGATCTTGAGCAGACCAATGTTGGAAACCAAAATCCAACGAGCATCTTTTTCTTCATGGTATGAGATGTCTCCCAACCTGAAATCAAGCCCATAGCCTTCACATCTTGTTGAGACTATTTAACTTTAAGTAACTAATTTCGAGAAATCACGAATTGTGACCAGTATAGTTCACTCATGTCTAATGTGATCCATTTGCCTACCGATAATATTGGATGAATTGATTAAAGTAACATATGTAAACCGTTGGATAATAACTCGGTGTCTAAGCACTCGCCTCATGACTTGAGCTTCTTCGTTTCGACTACCGGTGGTCACAGACATGCACCACTGCGGAATCCCATACTGGAGCAAAACATCTGTTCAGTTAATTCTGGCTTCTGCTGGTAGTCTAATTAAGACCAATCAGTGATGTAAATGGTGAAATTCAACTGTCTATACAAATCCTCTACACGAAGACATAATTTCTATTAAGTATAAACAATTGCAAATTGAAGAGAATCAAATATATATGTACATCATCAGAAGGGGTTTTGTGGATATTATAGTGGTTTCAATCGTTGAAATCATGAGTCAGTTGAAGCTAGACCACCATGGAAAACCTGAAAGCACTGGATGGTGGTTTTGTCCTAGTATGGGACTCCTCACTAATGCTCATGTACATCAATTAAAATCTGAATGAAACATTTGAAACAATCTTAACTAATGAATCTTCAATAACTTCAACACTTCTCCCGGCAAATTGATCTTCTTCAGCTGAGATTATGTACATATAGTGTTTTGTGAAAACTATAGTTTAAACTAATACAAGACTACTCAACGACATCATGTAGATGCTATGTAGTGATAAGGCTCCTGTTTAAAAATTCGTTAGTTAAGCAACGTTTGTAGGAAATCGTCTGTATTTTAAGAAAGATTTTATTTCATACATACAGTTGCAACAATGATCATGATAATCCTAAGAAAGTTTCAATCAAATGATGAATAGGTACTGTTCAGAATATTGTCTAATTGATTCAAGGCAGTTAATGAACTTGGCTTTCATTTTTGTTGATGCTTATCAATAAGGCAAACTTCCATTCTAGAGAGAAATCAGTATTCCATATGAGTTCGAACCCAAATCACTGAGATTCATAATCTGAAACTTTACCACCGAATCATTTGAGTCTCAGTTGGCTTCCTTCAGGACTAGACCGGTGGATTTACATCGGTACAAGACAAATATGACATAAGACACCATTCAATAATTGATCGATGTACAATTGAGTATCCTTAGATTACTTTTAGAACCAGATATGTCACTTTGTAGTAAACGTTATGTATATTTTTGAGATGTTTTAAAAATTCGAAAAAAACTATAAAAACACCTGATAAAACGGTGGTTTTCCCTTTTTTTTAAATATAATTCCAGTTTACAGTTAATTGATCACTGAGTAGTAACGAGTGTCATATGTATCAAGTCGTTCCGATTGTTGGTAGTCGAATTCAATGTACCAAGTTGTAAGGCGATTTTTATTGTAAGTAACTCAACATCATGTGCACTGAGTTAAGATGCGAGATAGTGGTTAAAGGTAGTCCACAGGAAACCGTAGACTTTGAATGCTAATCAAGTGATTGAATTTCGTAGATGTATTTAAATTCCAGTCTTACAGGAATCATCGGTATAGGGTTGTGGAGATTATTAAGCTTTTGTTTGAGATCATGAACCAATTGATGTCAAACCACCATTGAAAACCTGGAAGCGCTGGACGGCCATTTTGTCTTAGTATGGGACTTATCAGAAGTGTGCACCCCTGATCCCGCTCGCGGGATTCTAACCCAGGGCCTTCAGTCTCGCGCGCGAACGCCTAACCTCTAGACCACCGATTCAGCATCCAATGGTGTTAATGTCTAACCTCAACCAATCCACGAAATTACGCGACCATCTTCCATTGTACTGAGATAGATACCTGTCTCTACCCAACACATATTAGTTCCACTGGTCACAGCTTCTCACTAGAACTCCGAGAATTTCCTCACGAAGCTAGTCATTGACGAGCACATGGTAATTATCAGTATCGATTCTCACAAGATCGTTGATGCACCTTGTTAATAAGAGCGTCAACTAGCACAAAAATACAGATCATACAGGATTTATTTCCAATTCTTTCCTCAATAACAAAAAACACCTTGATCTACTGTTTCTTTTCATTTCTGTTTAATCAGTAGGAAATATGAGAAAAAAGAAAGAAAGAACCAAAGGATTGAAGGAAAGGATGAATAGTGTGATAAATATATGTATCTGTCTGAAGAAGTATATCATTTCATCATCATCATCATCATCATCATCATCATCATCATCATCATCATCATCATCATCATCATCCAAATCATCATCATCATCATCATCGTCATCATCATCATCATCATCATCATCAACATCAACAACAACAATAAAACTCATCACCTTTACTATCCCATCTAAATTCGATAAAAATGATTTTCCCCTTTTCTGATTTCATGATGTATGCAGAATTTATTGTTACATTTTGGGAACAAGAACAAATGTCTATACGCATATTACATAATAATAATAATAATAATAATAATAATAATAATAATAATAATAATAGTAATAATGGTTATTATTAACATAATACCTTTTTTATTTTTCTCAACTCTTCTGATTCATTTTCCAAATCTAAATTAAATCGACGATCAATGCGATATTCATTGAACTGTAGATAAAGAAAAACAAACGAAAAAGAAAAAAAGGAAACCAATAGAAGAAAATTGATGAAAATATACGAGGAGAAGAAGATGAAGAAGACGAAGAATCGAAATGTTTTTTTACATTCATTTAAAATAATGAAAGAATATAAAAGAAATATCAAAGCAATCTGTATAAGATACATGTTATAATTTGTTGTTTAAATGCTTATTGTCATGGCTCTTTTAATGCTACTTTTTGTATCTGGTCGTCGTTGATTGTTATGTTGGAAACACTTATCACTTATACTCGGAACGAGGGACCTTGGCGATTCCCACGACGCGAAAGTAAAAACACAAAGACTGGTATAAGTGATGATTTATTAACCCCAAAACACTATGACGACGACGACGATCAAAATAGTCTAAAATACACTCATTTATATATTGATTGTACACCCATTTTTGATTAATAATTAGGATTAAATCACATACTCAGTTATAATAACTCACATACTGAGCATAGTTCATATCAACTGAATGCAAGAATATCTCGCATATTATACAGAAGAAAATATCAGACAAGAAAAGAGAACAACTACTACATTGAATAATCATGACATTGAATCAAAGTGGAAGTAATCTTGAACAAAACTCATAATGAGTAATTCAATCGAAAAATTGACTTTTCTTTCCATCGTATCAATACAAAGTGATTTAAAACTTTACCATATTGTACAAGCTATTGGCTGTCAGGACTCAGTTGCTAAATGGATAACATGATGGTGTTTGAAGCGAATGGTACTGGGTTCGAGTCTCGGAGTAGACATCAGCTTTGGGATGCATGTACATTGAGCTGACGAGTCCTAAATAGGACGAAATGCGCGTCTTACTGGATTCCACTGCTAATCATTATCCATTTCTGCTTGCAGTGATTGTGACTTAAGACAATATCGAGACAATCCATATAAGATGTACGTATGCCAATAAGAGACTGATCAATCGCAGTACTAAACATCGATGAGAAGATTCAAACAACCAATACAATAACAGATTACAATGGGATATATATAGTTAAATTTACGAAGCCTATTAGGCTAATCTCGAAGTGTTGTTGTACCAATATGAACTGATGTTATTTGGAGGGAGTATATTATTGAAAATGAATATTTAAATCGAATGAGTCTTGTGAAGGTAGATTTAGTTTGTAAGTTCTAGTTTTTTTTCCCCAGAGATTTATCACATTTGAAGTATTATTAAAAACTAAGAAGAGCTGAACAGCTATTGAGTCCTAGTACGGAGATCTTCTGTAGTGTATACTTACAACCTTTACTGGAGTTGAATCCAGGACCTTTAAATTTTATGTCGAACACCTTACCATTAGAATCATAAGGATGGGATACAATGATAAAATTTCAACTTTAGTCAATATGCAATATAGCGTGACGATTGTCTATTGTCATTGTTGATAACTGTTTCATTTTCAATGTGTCTAAGCTTCAGCAGTGATGACGTCTCAGTAGATTTTCTAGCACATCTTGAATAAAGTAACTAGTGAGATGACTGGTATAGTTTATTTGAAATGGTTTTGTGAAGGTTAATTTTAATTTTAGGCTGGATTCATCTCTAACTGATTTCAGATGGGAACCATTGATAGTCCAGGTTGTACTAAATGGATCTTTTTTTGCCCAAGTTTGTAAAATCTATCTCAATGTTCAACTTAAACCTCATCAGTGGTTGAACTTCAGAACCATCATATCTCTCAGTAAATATAACACCGACTTTAA
Source organism: Schistosoma intercalatum (assembly GCA_944470365.2). Classification (NCBI taxonomy): domain Eukaryota; kingdom Metazoa; phylum Platyhelminthes; class Trematoda; order Strigeidida; family Schistosomatidae; genus Schistosoma; species Schistosoma intercalatum. The sequence goes on along the minus strand of OX103730.1, from coordinate 4,224,407 downwards.
TCCTTTAATGTGAAACTCAATTATTTATACTTTCATATTCGGTCAGTTTGTAATATAGTATGATACAGTGATGATTATCTGACTCATTACAGAGTTGCTTTAAACAGGTCATAACTTATCACTATGCTATGGAGGAGAATTCTCGGATTCTGTGGAGGAGTGTTCGTTTTTTAAGTTAGTGGGAAAGGGTGCTAATCGTTAGATGAAGTGTAGTGACAGAATGTGGCTTATTGGTAGCTGCTCACTAGACCGAATTATCAACGTATAGAATCAAATGAACTTGTATCAGAAGATTAAAACCGACCGATAGAATGGGGTTTGATTTAATGGACTGTATGCAAAATATTAACAACCAGTATACGACAATTACTTAGCTAAGTGGTTTGAGAAAAAGTGGTTTTCGTCGTGGATATCGATAGTAAAAACGAAGAAGAAAATTAATTAAGGTTGGAAATGTGTGGATTGTTGAACTCACATTAAGATAATTTAAAGGGTATAAGGCTCTCATTACAAGATTTGTATGTTATAATGATATGGTCATAAATTCAGGCTGTTGAAAAGATCCACATCAGGATAAGACATAAGTTCAGAGTCCTTCATCGTTCTCATATGTTCCTTGGGAGGTTTCAATTCATATCAAAAACTGTATTCGAATTCAATTAATTTCTACAATTTACTAAACTGAGTAATATACATTCATTTTTGGGGGTTATATTAACAAAGATTCCTCAATCAATCCAATTTACACGAAGAGATGATCTTAGTTGTACAACCAGTGAAAATCAGGAAGCATCGATTATCTGTCTCCTTCTAGTACGGAACAGCAGTTAAGATATACTTTCGTATCCATTTATGAACTTATAGGAAGTAGGAAGGCATTCAGTTACTTTAGTGAATAACTTTACAACTGGATCAAGTTGTTCAAACTTGAGGTGATATCAAATATAAAGGGGAACAACGAAATCAGAAAAAATATTCAACTTGGATAGTTGAAAGTAGTCAGTGTGAAATCTTCATATTCACATTGCGAATAGCTTTGTGGTAGTGTTTCCGACTATAAAGCTAGACGATCTAACATCAATTCCCTCGACATTTAAGGATGTGCGTCTCGTAGCGAAAATCCTAGGTCCTCGGTATCCTGATGGCTAGCACTAGTCACACGACATCGAAATAGAATGCACAAGATGCTGAACTACTTATGTAGTGAACGAGAAATCAGGAAGGGACAACCTGATTACAGAATATCTTTGTAAAATATGAGAACCATACATTAAATACTTCATTTGCAAATTCCCATTATTTGTTCTTTATATTCTGTATGATTCTTCTGCTTTACAATTCTTTTCTATTATCTTTTCTACCTTCTTCAACTCGATTTCTTTAGCCTCCTGCTTCCATGCATCCCACTTCTGATTAGTGTTATATACTATTTAGCACACACCACCGTACTTATATCCTTATTTATTTATTTGAACACATAAATATTGGTACCAGATTTATATGCGCTGCACAAAACAATCAGAATGGGAAGAGAAAAAGAATGTAAGGTGCGTGTAAGAGAAAAAAGAGAGGACAATAAAGACCACAAATTAGTGTATGGTAGTGTAATAATTGTAATAATAATGGAGGGAACGGAAAGGTACAACCAGAAAGAATTCCTTCAGTTAAGGAAGTTACAACCACTTGTTATGAGGAAAGTAAAGAAAGGTTACAGCAGGGTCGCCACTAGCTTCTATTCTGAGCCATATCTGATAACGTCTCTAGCCACTGTGTAGCACCATCTCTCGGACCCCAGCCAGGGTGTCGTGAAGGACCAACACAGACCAGCTTTTTGCAGCTTTCTTTCATACCACGACACCATGTCATACACTGACCACCTCTCCGCTTCTTCCAACCAGTCCCAGCGTCGGCGAATAATGTACGACTTGGAATTCTTTGGGATGACATTCGCAGAACATGTCCAAGCCACCGAAGTCGATGTTTCAAGATGGTGACATCGATTGCATTATCATCTTTGTGTCCGAACACACGATGCCGAACCTCTGCATTACTGACATGGTGTTTCCACTGGATGTCAGCAATTCTTCGGAGACAGCGATGATCAATCACAGAGAGCTGTCTAACATCCTCAACTCCGAGAGGCCGTGTTTCACAAGCATAGAGTAGAACTGCTCTCACCGACGCGTTGTAGATCCGACATTTTACAGTCAGACTGACATCACAAAGGCGCCAAAGATGGCCCAGATTGACATAAGCCGCTCTGGCTTTCACTATACTTGCATTTATCTCATCACTCACACCCCCACCAGCACTTACGCAGCTACCTAGATACACGAACTTCTCGATTACTTCTATCTGCTCACCACCCAGTGTAAGTACAGGATTAGAATCCTGCCAGTCTTGTAGAAGTACTTTGCACTTCGAAAGTGTAAAGCACATACCGTACCCACGGACACTGATTCCCAACTGATTAAGTGCGGGTTGTATGGCTTGGGTATTATCGCACAGTAAGATAATATCATCCGCATACTCAAGGTCGAGAAGTCTTTCGCCAGACAATTGAGTCACACCGCCATTACTTACATCCATCACAGCTAGAAATATTGTTCTTATTCCAATTAAAATACTTATATTCTAAATCAATACATTTTCAACTTAATCCATAGGGCTCAATCAGTACAAATGTATTATCCAATTGTAAAATTCAACTTACTTCATACTTTAATTGTTTTATTTCAGCGGTTAATTCTTCAATTTGTTTAACATAATGCCATTTAGCTCGTTGTTCTGTTTCAAGTATTTGTGATAAATGTAATTGTTTCTGTTCAGCTTCTTGTTTTAATTCTAACAATTTACTGAAACTAAGAAATAAAATATATTTTATTTGAAAAGAGAACAAAGAACAATGAACAAAACGAAAGAAATTGGTCACTTGTTCGATGAATTTATGAATATAAATTTTTGATCGATTAGGAATTAGCACTTTACTACTAATGTGTTGAATAAGTAGTAGATAGACTCAATTGAAAATAATTCGTATAAGGTTGTAAAGATTATTAAGTTTTTGATTGAGATCATGAACTGATTCATGTTAAACCACCACTAAAAACCTGAAAGCAGTGGGCGGCCTTGCTCACAAGTAACTAGCTTCGTGAGGGAATTCTCGGAGTTCTAGTAAGAAGCTGTGACCAGTTAAGCTAATCCGTGTCGGGTAGAGACAGGTATAAATCTCAGTACAATGGAAGATGGTCGCGTAATTTCGTGGATTGGTTGAGGTCAGACATTAACCAAAACTGATTGGGTTCTAGATTTCAGATAGGTATAGTATAAACACATTATAAAAAAAGCTTTCACTTGTGACGTACAGTGTCCGAAATCTGATACTGATACATGATATACTAAGCGCTAACCCTCCACTGACTACTTGACTGAAAACACAAGATTGAGTGAGAAAATGCATTGGACTGCCGAATGAAATGCAAAAATATTCATTCATACATATATATACCACTCTATCGTTAAGAAAACGATCCACCGATCCCAACGAAATGTACTTGACGTTTGAGCTATTTCTGATTGCCATCGATTGACCTTTTGCTGTTTTTGATTGGCTCTCCGTATCACTTTCCTACTTGTTTGATGTTGAATTAAGCATATATATATTCAGTTCAAAGGTGAATTATACACCGACAATCCAGTTTACAGATAATGATTGTTTATTTAAAGTTCACTTTTTTTATCAGTAAAACTAACTGATAGTATCATAAGACTAGTAACTAACTGCCAACCTAGATCGACACTGAAATAACTCAGAGCACTTTTCTCTTCCTTGAATTAACCTTATTTATTTAGGCCTGATACTCCCAATGGAGCATAGGCCACAGACCAGCATTCTCAAACCCACTCTGTCATGGGCCTTCCTTTCTAATCCCATCCAATTCTTGTTCATTCTTCTCATGTCTGTCTCCATTTGCCGGCGTAATGTGTTCTTCTGTCTTCTTCTTCTCCTTTGTCCTTTAGGATTCCAAGTGAGGGCTTGCCTTGTGACGCAGTTGGGTGCTTTCCTCAATGTGTCTCCTATCCACTTCCAGTGCTTCTTCCTAATTTCTTCTTCCACTGAGATCTGGTTTGTTCTTTCCCACAGTACGTTGTTGCTAATAGTGTCCGGCCAACGGATCAGAAGTATTTTGCGTAGACAACTGTTAATAAACACTTGTGTCTTCTGGATTATTCCTTTCTTAGTTCTCCAGCCAATAAGCATGAAAACAATTTGAATCAATATATTAAGACTTCAACTCATATTTAGGTTTTTCATGGGCTTATTATCTTCAAAATGCTTGTAGTTGTTTTTCACTTTCATTTCGAACTAAAGTTCTTTTCAGTATAGTCACTTATCGGCTTACTTATTTACGCTTGAATTCATTTACCTATGTTATTATAGAATAGTCTGTAAATCAATTCTCATAGTCTTGACAGTATATGTGATTTGAATCATTGAAATATCGAAGGCACTGTATTATGAGACAAGTATCCTATCTTATTTTCTAAAGTGTTAACACAATACATAGGAATCTCACAATAGGATGAAACAATCGTCCTAGTGCTTCCAAGTTTTCCATTCTGGCCTAGCTTCAATTGACTCATGAATTGAACTATTAAAATGACAATATATAAGTGTTTATTATTCTGAAATACATAAATTCAATTGAGAATAAACTTCATATTGTCAAGTCATCTAAAAGTACCGTAGTCAGTAATTACAATTATATTTTTGTTCGCTCAATCACTCAATTGTAGATATTTTGGTATAATTTTGATTATAGAAATGATTGGAGGCATGTCTTTTGCCATATTGTAATTTTTCTTTCATTATGACTGACTGAGTTTCACTTGACACATCCATATAACGATGTAGTGATAATATCGTTGTAGAAAACTACATTTTATTATGTGTGTCAACTAAAAATAACACAGCATGAAACACACCCTACATTATGAATGGTTACCAGGTGCCAGGTCAACATCTTGAATGAAAATGGGGTTTATCCCTACCCATTAGTTGGTATCCTTTTTTTCGATTTCGCTCGAAAATCAACCACCCAGTACTAGAACCTTATTTTAGTGAGGGTTGAACTTCAAAAATAAACGATCACAGGAAACTGTTGAAAGAACATATCACAAAAGTAGTCACATTATGAGCTTTAAAAGTTTTGGGGTACTTAATCCGATGGAGATCGATACAAGACATCATTTATTTATGTATGTTACGTTTGGAGAAGTTTAACTTTATGTTAAATAATATCAGATGACCGATTTCTGTGTTTCTTATTTAAATCAATTTAAACAAAGATAAATTTAAGAACAAGTGGATTTCTGGTTAGCCATAGAACCCGGGACTCATGTTTCATCCTATTCAGGACTTATCTGTTAGCTATGGATTCTGTTATATCCTGACGAGAATTATGAATGGTGACTTTTGGGAACTATCTCTGGATCAATGTGATAAATATATTTTTATTGTATAATTGTGAAGTAACTATACTATGTATATTCATATTTCTCTTATTATAAGCTTTATTTTGACCCATAGATTATTATTATTATACGATTTACCGTTCGAGAGTTATACCCAGTCTATTAATCACTATCTCCCACATTCACATTCACTTTTGGCTAAATCTTGTACAAATGTTGTTTCCTATTTTATGGTACGATGTGGTCTGTTTGATTGGTATATAAACCTAGTATGTTTGAAATATAAGGATTCATATCACAGAGGCTGAGCTTGGTATTCTAGACTCTAACTAAGAGGTAAGGCTAGGAGAGAAGGAAGACCGATAAAGACTCTAGAGTGCTCGTACGTGTTTTATGTGTCACTGATCCAGTTGATAATTCAATGTTCTCTAATTGGCGGTATCATCAAGTTTCATCACATGAATAGGACATAGGGCACAAGTTATAACTATCCTCCCGTTCCATTTATTCTAAACATTTTTCTGTTAGAATGTTTAAATCAATGTAGTTCGCTTAAGGAAGGAAATATATCAAGACTAATCAAAGATTCCATCTTGAATATCAACTATGGAATAATTCAAACCTGTTAACAATATTGATAATATATTACAAAAATTTTGTTCAGTGAACTTAGTATTCACCTCATGAACTCTTGTCTAAATACTATTGTGGTGTGTGCTACTTATATCAACGTGAGTAGTATATAACGATAGTCAGAATTAGAATATCTGGCAGCAGAATATCGAGAAAAAACAAACGGGAACACAAAGTAATTAGTATGAAAATGCAGGAACAATGAAGTCTGAGACGATTGACTGATATTTGCAAAGGGAACAGTTATGTTTGAGACAATTGATGGATATTTTGCAAATGAAGTATTCACTGTATACTTCTCAAATTTTACTAAAATGTGCTGTAATTCTGTATTGAAATACATTCAGTTGCCCTTGTTTGTGTTTTCTTTCACTACAGTATCAGTAGCTAGACTGAAATCACTTGGCAAAACACTATGTTGATGAGTTAAAATGAAGCCCAACTATCACTACAAATCCTCTATACTGATAACCTTTACACTACCACTGTAGTGTGAGTGCTACTGATGTCAACAGATAAAAGTAGTATGCATTATCAATCGAAAGTGGAGTACCTGGAAACAGAAGGATGGGAAAATCAAAGAGAAGAGAGCTTGATTAGAGAATAATAATTGTGGAAACGAAAGAAAAACAAAGTTTGAGACGATTGATTGACGTTTACTGTATAATTCTCAGATTTTACTAAATAAATCTGTAATTTTGTGTTCGAATACATTTGATTGCCCTCCCCCCCCTACGACTTGTACATTCTCGTTCACTATAGTATTATTTAGTATTCTAATCTTTCCCACCACCCACCACCATCACCCCCCACCCTCTATATCCCCCCTAGGGAAATTATCTAATTCATCAAAACATGTTCTCAATATAAGTTGTAATTTATTGTCTATAATGAAATCAACTATTTTAATCATAAATAATTCTATAACAGATCCAAATCTATTTCCTTCCTTTTCTTAATCATAGAAACTAGTTATGTAATACTACGGTTATGGTTTTTATTAAAATGATAATAGTTGTATTTGTCAGTGGTTATTTAAAAAAACACAACGAAACTCTACTAATGTTATTAGTTGCTAGTAGGAGATGAATTATATATATATACACCTCATTTATTGGGAATTAAATTGATTTATTTTACCCTAATAAAGGCATTCCATACTACTTACATACATTTTTTGCGTGACTACTTAATTCTTTTATTATTTTTGTTTCTTGCTCTCTTAATCATGACATAATTGAGACAATCTATGTATGTTCATTTGTTTTAGTATTTACTATTATTATTAATGTGATTCTCTTTTTTCAGCTATTCTTATTATTGTTATTATTTCAATAGTTGAAATCATGAGTCGATTGAAGTTAGACTATCATAGGAAACCTGGGAGAGGGCTGTTTCGTCCTAATATGGGACTCTTCAATAGTGCGTCGGTTAAGTGATCTAGTAGTTAAGCGCTCGAGAGCAATACCGATAGGTCCTGGATTCGAATCTTACTAGGAGGGATCGTGGATGTGCTATGCTGAGGAGTCCTATACTAGAATCAGACGGTCATCTAATGCTTTCAGGTTTTCCATGGTTGTCTAGCTTCAATTGATTCATGATCTCAACTATTGAAATTACTATAATATTCAAAAAGACCCTTCTAATACTAATCAACATATGCTCACAAGTGACTGGCTTCAAGAGGTATTTCCTAGAGTTTTAGTAAGAAACAGTGACCAATGGAGTTCAACTGGGTCTATTGTGAGATAGTAACTCACTGATGACAATAGTGGATGTGTCGCTCAATTTTATGGAGTAGTTGAAGTTGAAGATTGGCACCGTTGGATGCCTGCTCAGTGATCTATAAGTTATACGTTCTCACGCGCGAGGCCGATAGGTCTTGGGTTGGAATCTCGTGAGGAGAAGTCGTGGATGCGCACTGCTGGGGAGTCGCGCAACAGGACGAAACGGTCGTCTAATGCTTCCAGGCTTTCTATGGTGGTCTAGCCTCAATTGACTCATGAATTCAACTATTGAAATTACTACAATCTCCACAAAACCCCTTCTGATATTATTATTATTGTTTTTATTGTTATTATGTTACTGTATCCGTAGTTTCAAGAGACACTTTTTGAAATAATTATTTTGACCATTGGATCAATCTCAGTTAGAGTACTATACTTAAACCTAGGGAGAAGTTGACAGTATTTTCATCTTAATATATGAATTCATAGTAATGTTTACTCATAAATTCATCCGAAATCAGATCCAGGAATTTGATTTATCAGCAGATCATAGATTCTTGGTTGGAACTGTTGAGGATGGTTCATTATTGAAGAGTCCCATACTAGAACAAAACAGCTCTAAATTTCCCTCTAATTCTTTATTTATTGTTACCTCAACTTTAATCAATATATATGCAGATTAAATCGATCTTCACAAGATCCCTTCAACAAAAAGTATTTCATAGCATGTTCAGAAACAAAGAATATAGTTAAGCAAACACTTGATGTCTTCTTTTTCTTCTTTTTCCTCTTCTTCCTCTTCTTCTTCTACTTCTTCAATAACTTCAAATGCCTCTAACTGTTAGTCGTTTATTATGTACAACTTTAAGACATTATTGTTCAAGTCATTAAGTTTTTTTGCTTATAAAACACTGTTTACTGACAAATGGATTGACATTATACGATAGTATTATGTTTTCTTTTAATGAACACATATAGATAATTGAGAAATATGATTACCATAGGTAGTTTATAGTGATTATTGACTTTTATAATTTAAGATACAGTCTCATCTGAATCAAACAATCATTGGAAAGTGGTTGAACAGCATCTTAGATTAACTAGAACTACATATGTATGTTGTTGTTTGTTTGGGAAATAGTTTAGAAGTTAAACGTTTATCGAGAAACTTGAAGATTCAGAATTTGATCTATAGTCAAGTTGTCAATGGACACTGGTGAGATAACCTCATACTAATGTAGTGAACAAAAACACTAGTGGGATAATTGAATGTATTAGAGCACAAAATTACAGAGTATCTCAATAAAATCTGAGAACCATATAGCAAATTTTTAATTTTCCAAATATCAATCCATCATATCAAACTTGACTGTTCCTGTTGCAAACATCAATCCATTGTCACAATCGATTGGTCACTAGGTGGTGGATCAATGTCATGTGTTTCAAATCTTTATTTAGTGCAGATCGAATGCCATCGACCATGTTGCAATGTGGCCACCAGTCTAGCATTCGATCTGCACTAAATAAAGGCTTGACACACATAACATTGATCACCACCCAGTTATCAATCAATTGTGATTACATCGCAGTCCTATAGGAGGTCGGTCGAGGCCCGGACGGCCCAGTGATAACGTCTCTGACTGTGAAGCCGGGTGACACGGGATCGAATCCGCCGGGGAGCACCAGTTCCCTCAAGATTACAGGTACAACTTGCTGACGAGTGCCAAGTAGTACGAAACCCGGGTCCAGGGTTTCCTGTCGACTACCTCCAACCACCATCTAATCAATCCATTGTCTCGGATTTCATTGTTCATGAGTTTCCATACCAATTGCGTTCTGTTCGCGTTCTTTTCTCATCGACCTTCTACTAAAATACATTCTATGCCTGATCACCGTCATATACTACTTGTGTGGATATAAGTAACCCACACCACACTAAGATTAAACAACTGTTCAGTAATTCCTATTCTTCAATGATTGTTTAATCAAGATCAGTCTATTATGTTAATTAAATTTAGATGTAAGATACTAGGCGGAAACGATAATACTTTTGATAAAAAAATGGTGAATTTTTGTCAATTGATGTGACAACAACATATACTACTTATGTTGACCCACGACCCACGGCTTCGTGGATTAGTTGAAGTTAGACATTAACACCGTTGGATGCCGGCTCAGTGGTCTAATGGTTAAGTGCTCGCGCGCGAAGCCAGTGGGTCCTGGGTTCGGATCCCGCGGGGTGAGGGATTGTGGACGCGCGCTGCTGAGGGGCCCCGCGCTAGGACGGAGCGGCTGTCCAGTGCTTCCAGTTTTCTCATGGTGGTCTAGTTTCAACTGACTCATGATTTCAATCTGTGAATGTTATTATACAATTTACCATCCTTGAGTTATAGCCTGTCTATTAATTACTACCTTCATCATTCACAGCCACATTTGGCTAAATCTTGTACAAATGTTGTTTCCTATTTTATGGTACGATGTGGTCTGTTTGATTGGTATATAAACCCAGTATGTTTGAAATACATGATTCATATCACAGAGGCTCGGATTGGTGCTCTGTATTTAACTGGCTGAGCTAGACAGGAAGCAGGATCGATAAGGACTCTAGACTGTTCGTACAGGTTTTATGCGTCACTGGTCCGATCGATAATTCACTGCTTCCTAATTGGCGGTATCATTACGTATACATTAACAGGGCACACAAACCAACCTTATTTATACAATGATAGAAACACCCTTGGGAGAGCCATAAAACAGCATACCAAGAAAAATCCGCCAACCAATAACAGTCAAGGATTTCCGAGTGGGAAATATAAGCTGTAAGTCAACTAAGCGACTCTTGGCGCGAAAACATAAAATTCAAATTTTCAGAATAAACTTACAAAATTAGGACCTTTTCCAAGTGAGTTCTGAGGATCTAACATCCTCAACAAATTTTATTAATTCACTGCGATAATAAATACCTGTAAACTAGGTATCTCGATCTCCAGATTTTGGGGAAAATTTGACTCATTTTGGGGAAGTTGCCAAAATTTCCCTAAACTTGGGAGATTTCAGGGATCGGTAAATCAATTTTAATGATTTATTATAATCAAATTTGAAGAGTGAGGTTAAGTGACTTTTTAAACGGTCTTAGCAAGCTAAATCTCTTATTCGGTCAATTATGAACGAATTTAACATCTAAGATTAGGATTTAAGGTCAAAACTTCAGATTACCATTAAGAATTTTAGAATTTTGTTTAGTGTTAAAGATTGGGATTAAATTTTGTAATTATTCTGTATGTAAACTAATCCTAAGCTTAAGTCTTAATTTTAACTGCCTAATGACATTCTTACCATTCAAACTAATCATCTATGTTCGATAGATGACATAATGTTTTGATGTGTATGCTGTTACCTTGAGGAGTCTTGATCATTCTTGACGAACTAGTCTGTGTTCTCAAGGTCAACTACAACACTGTTGAGCTTTTGGAATAAACAGGGCATGAATGAGAAAGGAGATGCGATATTCTGATATTAAAGTGTTCAGCAAAAACTGTTATCTTCTTTATCGCATCTCTATCGTGACCAAAGTGAAAGACACCTGAATTATGTTTTCATTATCTTTAGCGATAAACTTTCGACATTTTAAAACCAGTTTTAACACGGATAAGTTAACTGTTGAAGTTATCTACTAAATCCTATTCACTCTGTTGTATGTTTCCAGGTTTCATGTCTTCTAAACCAATATTTACAGAAGAGATCGATTTCACGTTTTTCCAGTCGTTTCTACTGATGAATAGATCACTAATAAAGTCTTAGACTGTGAAAATGGGTTAGTCGGCTTCAAATCCTACAGCAAACATCTTTCTCCTAAAATGTTCCAGATATACCTTGTTGACAAGTGATAGACAGTACAAAACTCATATCATTTAGAGTTTCCTGCCTTCCACTTCTAACCACCTAACTTGTAAAAGTTACTTAGAGAAAAAAATCTTTCATTACATAATTTATAATTTTCATTATACTCAAATAACCTATAATTCATAATAACTATTAATTACCTGGCACCGTTGATTGCATCGACCCACATGGAACATTCTTCTTCAGTATCAGCACGTAGATCATATTGACGGACACCTTCTTTACGATATGATATCGTAAAGTAGTTCTGTAAGTGAAAATGAAGAAAAAACAAGAAACTTTTATGTAACCCGTTTCTTATTTCAAGGATTATATAAGGTAAATGGTAAGTGTATATTATAACGGATGACTTTAAGATAATCACAATGAATGTTTGGCGGTTACTAGCCAATCAGAAAATAGCTGTTATAAACAGATAGTTTGTAGAAAGAAAGGAATACCGGGTTAGGATTTAAATTTGGAATTAGGTATCAAGTGGTTACTTACTTACTTACTTACTTACTTACTTACTTACTTACTTACTTACTTACTTACTTACTTACTTGCTTACTTACTTACTTACTTACTTACTTACTTACTTACTTACTTACTTACTTACTTACTTACTTACTTACTTACTTACTTACTTACTTACTTACTTACTTACTTACTTACTTACTTACTTACTTACTTACTTACTTACTTACTTACTTAATTACGCCTGTTACTCCCAGTGGAGCATAGGCCACCGATCAGCATTCTCCAACCGAGTGGTGGTCAGTATTCAATTTATTGTTAGGAAGTATAAACTATGTTAATGCATTAAATGTGATCGACGTAAAAACAATTGATTATTAACTCAATTTGAAGTGGTTTGAATCATACAGTTGTTAATACTTTTCACTGAGATTTGATCAATCTTGGTTGATATATGTACATCCTGAGCGGATTGCCTCGATATAACCATTATGATAAAAGAAATAGAATAGATGGAATGTGGCAAGTCCTATTTAAGACTCGTCATCTGAATGTACCTGCTTCCCAGAGTCCCTGAGTGAACATCAACTCTGAGACACAGGTGCATCCAATCGATGAGTCCCAACTAAGACGAAACGCGCATCTTTGATTCTACTGCTAGCCACTATCCATCTTTGCCCAGAAATATAAATAGACTTTTGAAAACAAAACTGTAGATATCCGACAATTTTTTTTTTAAAGTTACATTGATACAACTGTAATTTAGATTGATAATTCACCTCTGCCAACGCATTAATCAATAATTTTTCACCTGTCTCATCTTTTTAATCTCCAAATTTTTCTTTCATTCAGTAATAGAATTCAGTTTAGAAATCATATAAATGGAAATATTCATGACCTTGAAAATATAAAGATTACAAACATGAAGGCAACATGTATTGTAATAAAAATTTGAATATTAAATGGAAGATAACGATGTTTTCATTGTTTAAATATTATCTCCTAATGGTTTATATTAGGGATACTACTCCTAACTTAGGATCTGAAAAGTCGGAAAAATGAAAATTTCGCAAATGCGATAAAAATGATCTTGATGGTCTAGTAATAGTATTCCGACACTAGACAATGGGTTTTAAGCGTTATTTAATCCCTAACGCTTCAGGTTAGGCTATTTTGATTACTACCCTACATATGTGTTGTATGCAGTATAAGTTATATGGCTATGTACAGCTGAAGGTCTCATATAAGGCTGAAAGTTCGCCATTGGTATTGTTGATGGTTCGGCATTGTTTTGGCAAGTTTTGCTGACTGTTCATGAACAAAGTTGGTTTGCTGGTTAACCGATTTCATTCATACTGGTGGTCGTTTTTCAATGTTCTCAAGGGCCATTGTCATTGGGACATTGTAAGGCATGTCGCCATTACTAACATTAATGAGTTTGATTAGGTCAACTTTGACCTGTTTGTGCCCTGCATAATTGATTCATGCGATCATTGATTGGAATAACTATGCATCTGACGTGAATGTGTGTATGAATAGTGCGAATGGTTCACTAGGGTGCTTGGTACCTGTGAGGTTGCGCCACAGGATTAAGCTGTACTATTCAGATTGTAGCGCTAAAGCCTATACGGTGTCTGGTTCTCCTGTCAAACGAGGTTGAGCTGTACTGTTTCAGTTGTCACGTGAAAGACTGGATGGTGTCTGGTTCTCCTGAAAACCCACAAGGGTATATTATATAACTGTGAAATGGTTTATATTGTGATAATATATCAGTTTTGTTTTCAGATCAGAGAAATGATCAATAGTCGGATTTAGATCGAAAGTTTATAAATCACTTTAATGAATAACAAAACATTAAATTATATAGAAACTAATTTAAACTATTCTTCTTCTTTCATAATTGAGAATGAAAAAAGGATTGTTTGTTTTCTATGAACACTTGAGTTTTTTCTTCCAATATCTTATTATTTTTATGATCAATTTATTGATTTATTGATTTAAACACATAAAAATTGGTACAAAGAGGCATCGAATACCTATGTACTACACAAATCACTTGAATTTTGTGTAGACTGTGATACTACTGTATGGAGCTGAAACTTGGAGAACTACAACAACCACAATCAAGAAAGTACAAGTATTTATAAATAGCTGTCTACGCAAGATACTCAACATCCATTGGCCGGATACCATCAGCAATAGCCTTCTGTGGGAGAGAACAAACCAACTTCCAGCTGAAGAGGAAATTAGGAAAAGACGATGGAAATGGATAGGACATACATTACGCAAATCGTCAAACTGCATCACGAGGCAAGCCCTAACTTGGAATCCTGAAGGGAAGCGGAAAAGAGGAAGGCCAAAGAACACATTACGTCGGATAATAGAAGCAGATATGAAAAGGATGAATTACAACTGGAAGGAGCTGGAAAGTATTGCCCAGGACAAGGTTGGATGGAGAATGCTGGTGAGCGACCTATGCTCCTTCACGAGGAGTAACAGGTGTAAGTAAGTAAGTAAGTAAGTAAGTAAGTAAGTAAGTAAGTAAGTAAGTAAGTAAGTAAGTAAGTAAGTAAGTAAGTAAGTAAGTAAGTGATACTACCTGAGTGTCCAAACTGAAGTAGTGGGTTTTCTTGGGGGGCCACAAATCGAGCCTTTAGCACGAAGGTCTAATCCACAAGACAGTGGAGCAACGTTAGGAGATGCAGTCCCATGATAACCGGTGATCAACAACAGGTTCATACGTCACTTGTCTCCTTAGGATCATGGAACCTATATACACCATTGGCTTAGAATCAGAGTTTTTACAACTCCCCTCGGTGGATCCTCCATATCCACTAACCCGGTTAAAGCGCCGGGCATTCGCTTTTCGTCCTCAATCTCGTAAACATTAATGCAGCGAGAAGGTAGTGGGTAGGACTTCCCTGATAGTGGTTATATACGTGTGGACATGTGAGAGCATTTCGAGAAGTAGAGCTGACTCTCTCCACCCTCGTCCGTACCAAGGTATTTGGGGGCACATGATTGATAGTAAAGTTAATTATTTTGAGAAAAAAATGTTTGTGTACAGTTGGATAGTGGTTAGTAGTAGAATCCAGAAGTGTTTTGTTCTAAATAACCTTCAGCAGCGAGAGATGAACCTTCATCCCAGTGTCGGTGTGAATACATAGGTTCATACCCGGTACTTTTTACTTCATACACTCAACTTACTATTTACTGGGCACAAACCACTCGATATCTGGATTCATTTAACGCTTTAGCATTTGAAATGAAAAGTATTGAGCTCAAGTCCATGTTCAGTATTCAGAATTTTCAAGCGTTTTCCACTTAATTGCTGCATACTATAATAAAATTTTGACATATTTCATTTCAACATTCATTATACTCGTATTATTCATCGGAGAATTTTAGGCTAGACTGCAGTAACATGTTCATAGAAAACAGTTCATGATGATACCAGAAGTTTAAAATGAACTCACTGGTAAAAACTTCATTGTGATATGTAAATCTCACTAAACGAACTCAAAAGCGGTTGAAATTTCAAAATACTGTATACTTATTGAGCATTAAAGAACCTAGCAGGAGCCTCAGCAGCAGTAGGTTTCAACATATGCATAGGGAAAAGCAAGATTCTCCCATACAACACAATATGCAGCAATCGAATCGCACTTGACGGAGAAGATTTGGAAGATTTAAAAACTTTTACATATCTGAGCAGCATCATTGATGAACACAGTGGATCTGATGTAGATGTGAAGGCGCGGATCGACAAAACAAGAGCAACATATCTATGACTGAAGAACATCTGGAACTGAAAACAACTGTCTGTCAACCAACACCAAATTCAGAATTTTCAATACAAATGTCAAGATAGTTCTACCGTATGAGGCGGAAACATGGAGAACTACAAAATCAATCTTCCAGAAGATACAAGTGTTTATCAACAGCTGTCTATGCTTCCAGGTTTCCAATGGTGGTCCAACATCAATCGGCTCATGATCTTAATCAACAATCTCCACAACCTTTTACTGTGAATACATCAATGTTTATTAATAGAACTGTAACTACTGACAAAATTTAATTAAGTAACTAATTAATTAAGTTTGAAATGTTATACATTGGATGCCAGCTTAGTAGTCTAGTGGTTAAGTGTACGCGTTCGAGACCTAGGGTTCTGTGTTCAAGTCCTACGTGTGAGATCGTGAGATGCGCACTTTTTATTAGTCTCATACTAGGACGAAACGGCTGTCCTATACTGACATATTTTCCATGTTGGTCTAGCTCTAATCAACTCATTAACTCGAACAAATAAAGTCATTTCGTTCGTTAGTATATTTGGAATTACAAAGTCCTTCTATATTCATACGAGTTCAATTTCCCGACGAAAGTAAGAAACAAGAGATTATAAGTAAGTAATGAAAACTGACAGTAACTAGGGGGGGGAGTCTTTTATCTTATCTATGTTAAATTCTTTGTATGAGCTTTTTTTTATTTTTTTGATCTCATATGTATATTGCATTCTTTTCCCATAATCCAACATCTACTTTCGAAGTTAACATCATTCATCTCCTTCAAAATGGATGCTTGACAAATATTATTTCTTTTTAAAAAAGGTTTGGTTTATTATAACATCTTATTTGTTTCATGAATATGTTTAAGAAGAATTATTTCTCAGTCGACATCATAGAGACTATTAGTACTATGAAATTAATGGACATCAACCGTCTGTCTACTCAACAGTATTGTGTATATATATGTGTGTGTGTGTGGAAAAATTCATACAACCGCCAGAAGTTAGAATTTATTGGAGAGGATATAAAAAAAATAGAAGAATAATTCTTGTTAGCAATAATATCTCCATGCTATCACTATATCTACATGTATGTAGATGATCTATCTATATATATCTGTATCTATGTATGCATGTATGTATGTGTGTGTGTGTGTTTAAAATTAATACCCTCATATAAATATTGTCTCATTACATATGTATAGAATAAGAATATGGTTATTACTTGTTTAATTATTATTAGCGAAAGCAAACATAATTACATAACCATTACATTTGTAATAATAATAATAGTAGTAGTAATAATAATAATAATAATAGCAATAGTAGTAGTAGTAGTAGTAGTAGTAGTAGTAGTAGTAATAGTAATAGTAATAATAATAGTTTGATTGTTATGCAAGAGTAAACTCTTCAAATTTCATCTCATCAAGCCTATGTTATCATTATTCGTAATGATAATAATAATAATAACTAATACTAAGTGAATTAGTAATTTCAGTGTAGCGTTAAATATACCTTGAAAATTGATCAAGCGTTTAAAATGTTCTAAAGACATGGCGACAATCATAAATGAACATACTGTAACCGTATCAAAAATCATTACATCTGATTTTACTAATGCGAGTTTGTTTTCCTTATTACAGGGCAACAGAAAGCGAACGTACTAGAAGAAGAACAACAACAATAAGCCTTGCACAAGCTAAACCTGCAGGATAATGAGTAAAACCATTTTGTAATAGACTTTCCTTCTTGTACTCAAACCGTGTAATTCAATTTCTAAATATATCTCCATTGTGCCCGTACGCGTGTTCTTACTTGAGTGGCATCTGCCGGTCCTGACTGTTGTGCTGTGTTCCAGATCGCTCTTGCTTGCAATTAAACGCTGATAGTACGTGCTACAATACAACAATACATACATACATACATACATACATACATACATACATACATACATACATACATGCAAAAAAATACAGGGTTGACTTAAGATGAGATATATAATATGTTTTAGAGGTATCTTTATTCGTATCAGAAGGAGTTTTCTGTGGAAATTATAGTTGAAATCATGAGTCAATTGAAACTAGACTACTATGGAAAATCTAGAAGCATTGGACGACCATTTCGTTCTGTTGTGAGAATCCTTAGCAGTTCTCATTCAAGACCCTGACTCACGAGATTTGAACTCAGGACCTATCAGTTTCACATGTAAATGCTTAACTTCTAAACCATTGAGCATGATGGTCTAGCTTCAGTTGACTCATGATCTCAACCATTGAAGTTTCTTTATTCATTTGACAAAAAAGTGTTTGGAAATGGTGATTGATTAGTGTATATAATTAAAAGAAAAACCTCAATCTTACAAATTCAGTACGGGGTTGTGAAGATTGTTGAGCTCAACTATAGATCATGATCATAAATCGACTAATGTTAAGCCACCATCATATTAGAGGGAAATGATTATTCAGTGTTTCGAGATTTTCAATGATGATCTAACATTGATCAATTCATAATGTCAAGTTGTCAGTTGTAAAGTATGTTCTTCAAATGCAGATATACTTCCAGGTTTGATCATAATTACCCTTAAATTAAAGAATTTCTTTTTTCATTCGATATGTGTTCTTAAATGTTTTTTTTTGTACTCTAATATTTGCCTTTTATACCTTTTATAATGATGATATGTTGAAGTTATACTCAACGTTTTCAGTATCCAATAAGGGTATTGTATTCAATAGCCCATGACATTTACTTATTCACTTAGTAAGTATTGCATATAAGAGGGTAATTTTTATTAGAAAATTCATTTCAAACACCTGATTTGATCTTAAACTATCTACCATGAACATTTTTGTGTAGCTCTAATTTATTATACACCACTCAACCATTTAGATGGTGGTTGGAGGTAGTCAACAGGAAACCCTAGACCCGGGTTTCGTGCTACTTGGCACTCGTCAGCAAGGTGTACCTGTAATCTTGGAAACTAGACGTTTGGTTCTAGATTAAGATCGTATTGTATTGCTAATCTACGATTTTTTTCTTATATTGGATAAAATCCATGCTATTTAGATCTTCCACTGAATATAAATTCATTAGAAAACTATTTCAAGATTCAAATGGTCTACATTGAGAACCTTGATCGAGATTTGTAAACTGGGATAAGATTATCCGATTTAGTTTTCAATGAAATATATTTGATCCTGTAAAGTAACTGGACACCATTCATTTGCTAGGTTTGAAGCAATTACGAGTTCACTTAGACTGTGAACGAAACAAAGACTCAGTGACCAAAGAACAATAAACTAGCTCTTCTGCTGCGTCCCAGCCCCGATAACTAGAGAGAAAAGTCGAAGTCCGAACGGGGAAGTATATTCCACAAAAAGACCAGAAGTACGAGCGATAACAACAGACACAAATCGAAACGTATATATATACAACACAAAACCGTCCTTGGGAAGCGTTACAAAATAGCATACTAAAAGACACGACGGACCAATAGAGTTTAAGATTCTCCCAAGTGGGAAATACGACATGAAGATGAAAAGAGCGCTTTTGGCGCGGAAACAAAGAAATTCAAAATTTCAAAATAAAATTACAAAATTAGGACCTTTTCCAAGTGAGTTCTGGAGACCTAACGTCTTCAACACCGTTACAGGTTTTTACTAAAATATCATGAATTAATCTCAATGGTTGTCACTACTTAACATAAGTCTACTATGTTAATTCTGTCTCATAATAGCATATTTCTAAAAGAATCGAATTGAAATAGGGAGTCATCAAATTCTAAGCTAAGTGGTATTGTACTCATTATGGAACCTGAAACTCAAGATTTCAGTCACATATAAGATAGTGGATGGATGTTAACTTATGAGAAGTCCATTGATTTCAAACAATTTTCTTCTAGCTTATTTCATTTCATGATAAGAAATGGATGGTGGTTTGTAGAGAGAGCCAGAACTCATTATTAGGATATACCTGTATTTGTATTGATGTTCATATTTCAACTTGACCCCGACAAATTTCGATTTAAACTCTCAACATGTTATTTACTAAAGTGTTGAGTGCAAATAGTCACTGGCTAATATAACAAGTGGAAATTTCAGTTCATTTATAAGGGTTGTTTTAACTTTCCCTTTGTTAAACAAATGTACTAGGTTCGAGTCTAGGTGTGGTCACCAAAACTAGGGTACTGGTACATTCAAATGATGAGTTTCAAATACGATGAAACCTAGTTGATACATCCCACTCCAAGCCCACTATTCAACTTTTCTTAAAATGCTTACGACTTAATGATGATATCGAGGCAGTTCGCGCACGATCCGTGTATGCCAAACCAAACTAGTCAATTGCAATCCTTATCATCAACAACGGAAACTTTTAAACAATTTTCATAAATCGGTGAATCTCAAATATGTTAGCTTAGAATCCCAAAACGAAACATAAAAAATCGGAGACCAAAGAACATACTGCTCCAAGAATTAAAAACAGACATGAGAAGGATCAACAGCAACTGAAATGAACTGGAAGAGATTACCCATGACAAAGTTAGATGGAGAATGCTGGTAAACAGCCTGTGCTCTTCTATAACAGGTAACAAGCGTTACTAATGTTAGCTCATTAGGAATTAAAAGACTTTTGAAGATAACAACAACGACAGTTATTCTTTGGTAACATAATAAACTATTTTACGCCCCCCAAATGCCCAGGCATGGCCGAGAGTGGGGTGGGCCCTCCCCATTTCGAAGTGCTCTCACACGGCCATGTGTATACAGCTTCTGCCAGGGAATTCCTACTCACTGCCTTCTCGTGGCGGAGGTGTTGTTTACGAAAATGAGAGGACGAAAAGCGAATATCCGGCGCTTTAACCGGATCCCAAACCAATGGTGCACATGGGCTCCAGTATCCTGAAGGAACAAATGACGTATGAGCCAATCTTGGTCACCGGATACCATGAGACTGGATTTCCTCATGATGCTCCATTGCCTTGTGGGTTAGACTTTTAGATGAAAGGCTCGGGGTGTGGCCCCCTAAGGAAACCACTTGCTTCGGTTTGGGCACACGGGCAGTATCACAGCCCACACACAAATCAAATGAGATCTGTGTGGCGCATATGTGTTTGGTTCCCCCTTGTACCAATATTTATATGCTCAAATAATAAATAATCAATACATAAATCAACTATTTTTTTACATCATTCACTTACTCCTTGTTGTCCTCCAGTTTTATCATCTCGTCCAGATTTTAAATTAACATTTGGTTCACAATAAGAACTTTCTAAAAATATAACACCAGATGGTCTTTCTGCACGTTCACCATCGAAATAAAACAATAAATTCTGATATAATATAAAGTAACTAACAAGAAAAAATGATAAAAAAAAGAAGAATAAAAAGATGAAGATTGGAGAAAACAATGTTTATGTCTAACTTTAACTAATCGATAAAATTGTGCAAACACATCTATGATTGTCTTCAGTGAGTTACTATCTCACAACAGACCTGGTTAAACTTTATTGGTCATAGCTTCTTACTAGAGCTCTAGGATATACCCGTTGAAGCCAGTCACTATTGAGGATATATTGATTAGTATCAGGAGGGGGTTTATGGTGGATATGTCACTCAAGTTCGTGTATTGATTGAGGTTAGATAATGTTAGGTTCGTTAAGCTTGAATGCTACTACTGATTCGGCTTATTCGTAATGGAACAAAGGATCAAGGAGTCAGAGACTCGATAGGCTATTCTGGTCCGTTGTCCCCGACTCAGCTAGCTCGATCAAGAAGTTTTGGTAACACGTAGAAGTGTATTCTACAGGCAACCAGTAGATACCAGGTCAGGTCAATCAGGCACGCAAGTCAAGCGTATTTATGCAAATATTTATAATCGATATTGTCATGGTAAAGATTTTTAAACATTAATCAATAATTTCATCAATCGACAGCCATTCAAATATTTAATCAATAAGTTCTCCAATTGATTGCTATTTAAACATTTGATCGATAAGTTCATCAATTGACTGCCATTCAAATATTTAAACATTTAATCGATAAGTTAATCGATTAGATGAAATTACAAAATATGAGTTTTGAGGATCTATCGTCTGCAATAAGATATTAACAAGATTGGATGCCGGCCGGTTCAGTGATCTAGTGGTTAAGTGTTCGCGCGTGAGACCAATAAGCCTTGGGTTCGAATCTAGTGAGTTGGGATCGTGAATGTATACTATTGAGGAGTCCTATAATGGGATGAAACGACCATCTAGTGCTTCTAGATTTTCCATGATGGTCTAGCTTCAACTGACTCATGATCTCAACTATTAGAAAGTCACTATAATATTCGCATAACTCCCTGTTTTGAAACTGTTGTAAAATGGAATAATGATTATAAGATGTAACTTTCAGATCAACGATTTTCAAAATTGAATCTTGTTAATGAAATAATATCCTAATGATAACGTTGCTGAATATGAAACCGGATAATATAAGTTCAAATCTGACAGAAAGTATTAGCTCTTTTAAGATTACAGGTTTAACGAATGAAAGCTAATAAATAGTTTCAGTTGAAGATTTCTTGTTAAATACCTTCGATCATATTGCAGCCGTATTAATCTTCAGAGAAAATAGTTTTTATGACTCCAAGTTCATTGTAAAAGCTGATAATTGTTTTATATTTTATAGTTGAATTCATGAATTAATTGAAGCTAGACCACCATGGAAAACTTGGAAGCACTGGACGGCTATTTCGTCCTAATATGGGACTAGTCAGAAGTGTGCATTCACGATCCCGCCCCACAAGATCCAAAGAGCAAATACAGTTTTATAATATAAAATAAACTATTTTTGATAACGAAATGAATTCATTGGGTCATTAGAGAAAAAACCCCAGATATTTCAGCGGTGTAAATGAATTTTTCACGTTTCGAAGATACTACTTATTACAGCTATTTATTAAGCGGTTGGAAATGGCTGACAAAAAACCCTGGACCTAGATTTCGTCGAATTCAATACTCGTCGGCAAGTTGAACTTGTTTTCTTTCGGAAAATCATACTTTCTGATGTATACGAATTTGTGTCACTCAAGTTCACTTAGCTCTTCGAATAGCTCTGGTGTAGAATTCAACATAACTACACTTATCATTTTGATAAAGTGATTACGCAAGTTAATGTTGATTACATACAGAGATGATCTGTATAAGAACATAAACTAAATAACGTTTTTAACATCTGGTATATATAAGCAATCTAAAACCTACGTTCAGTATTTTACATCTACAACCTCAAACCAATCAACATCTTAACATAAGATATACAATGTCCATTTACTTATGTTATATCCGAACACAGAATAAGTGAATGGTAACTGCTAGGATCTATTTGTAGACTAGATGGTGGTTGGAGATAGTCATCAGGTAACCCTGGACCAGGATTTCGTGCTATTTGGCACACGTCAGCAAGGTGTATCTGTAATCTCGAAGAAGTTGGTGCTTCTTGACGGATTCGATCCCATTCAGAGACGTAACCACTGGGCTATCCGGGTCGCGACCGACCTCCTGTAGGACTGAGATGTAATCACTATTGACTGATCACTGGGTGGTGATCAATGTCATGTGTGTCAAGTCCTTCTTGGTGCAGATCGAATACTGTCGATGCTATGGACGGTTATTATACATATATATTCTTATTGTATGACTATTGAGTGACTAGGTTATGTATATTCATATTCCTTTCATTATAAACTCCTATTTGGCCTATTGACTACTACTATACGATTTACGATACTAAAGTTATCCTCAATTTATTAGTTACAGTATCTCACACTCAGTCACTTTTTGGCTTGATCTCATTTACTTTTTATTTTCTATTTTAATGTATGACGTGGTCTGATATTTCAGTGAAGTAGAACACATCTGAGGACAACCGAATTACTTACAGTACAATATTACAGAGTTGCTTGGTAAAATAGAATAAACCATACTATAAAACCTAATTTGCAAAATGTTCAATAATTGTCTCGGAATTCATTGTTCTCGCATTTCTATACTAATTGTTTTCTATTCCCGTTCTTCCTTTCTTGATCTTTCCAATCTTCTGCTCTCAGACATTACATTATTGACTCGCGTTATATACTACTTATTTCAATATAAGTAGCACGCACCACAATATGCTTGTATATAAACTGCGTATGCCTGAAATTCGGCGAAGACTGATATTGGTATTCTGAACTGAATCGGCTGGGTTAAGCGAGAAGCTGCTATCTAGGTGAACCACTAAGAATTCAGAGTTGAATCTAGGCTGCTCGTACTTGTTTATGCGTCCTTGGTTTGACACAATGCCAAGGTCATAGTCACGTAATATATTAGCAGGTCCATAGGACATAACAACTTACACTAGTGGTCATTTTACAATTTAATCGGTAGATTTTCAATGAGCTCCAGACAGCAGCACCAGATAACACATGACACTAGTCATTCTTTACTACTCAATAATCAATCAAGATCTTGGATCGATTGATGTTAGACATTAATACCATTAGATGCCGCCAACTCAATGGTCTAGAGATTAAGAGTTCACGCATGAGACCGAAGCTCTTAACTCCAACTCCATTTGGTATGGGATCGTGGATACGTACTATTCATCATTCTCATACTAGAACAAAACGATCGTCCAATGCTTTCAGGTTTTTAATGATAATCTAACATTAATCGATTCATGATCTTAATCAAAACTCAACCAACTTCAAAACTTTTTATTCTATCAAATATTAAAAGGAAAAAAAAGAGAAGAAGATTTAATTATTTATACCTCGTTAATGCTACATTCTACTTACCGTAATTGCCATTTACCAGTATCTAAACTTCTTTTCCATAAATTACCAGATAATTTAGCTAAACCATTTTCACGAGCTTTATTCACTAAATAATATAATTGATGCTCATTTGCACGAATTGATTTTTGCATTTTATTATTATGATGATTATAAGTAGTATATTTATGATGACGATGATAATTATTGCCAGAATAAATGATCCTAATGTTCTGTTGTATTTAGTTCATTTCTCCAATTATCCACAATTGATCACACACACACACACACACACTCCTCACGTTATATATTCGATCTTCTCTTTGTGTTGTACTTATTCTAATGTTTGTATAATTCTGTGAAATAAAAGCATAAAATGAAATGAAATCCAGTGAATTAGAGATAAAGTTGACAGTGATTTGAACAGTTGAATGTATAAGTCAATCACAACTAGATCATCATTGAAAACTCGGAAGTAATAGATGGTTGCTTTGTTCTAGTATGAGATTGTTCAAAAGTGTGTAACTACGATCTCGTATACGGGATTCGGACCCGGAACTTTTTTCTTCTTGAGAGTGAACTCTTAAACTCTGAAATCATTGAGTTAACGTCCAATGGTGATAATGTCTAATTTTAACCAATACACAATATTGTGTTACCGTCCATTATTGTTTTTATGTGCTCACTAATCACTGACTTCAAAATGAGTTTCCTAGAGTTCTAGTGAGAAGCCATGACCAGTGGAGCTTAACCGGGTCTGTTGTGAAGCAATTACTTACCGAAGACAATGGTGAATGATTGAGCGATAATGTAGATTGGTTGAAGTTAAACAGTGACACCATAGGATGCCAACTCAGTGGTCTAGAGGTCAGGCGTTCGTGTGCGAGACCGAAGGTCCTGGGTCCGCGTCCTTTTGGTGCGGGATCGTAGATACTCATTGCTGAGAAGTCATATACTAGGACAAAGTGACTGTCCAGTGGTTCCAAGTTTTGAATGATGGTTCAGCTTTAATCGACTCATGAATTTAACTATTAAATTATTACACTCTTCACAAACCCCTTTCTGATAAAATATCTTTTTAACATGCACTTATATTTTCATTGTTCAGAGTTTATATTTAACAGTGAGTATCTGGTACCTGTATTTGACCATTGAAGTCCTCGATCCATTCAGCTGTTACATCTATTTTTTGGTTGTCTGTATACATATAATGGTTGCATTCCAAGATATTTGTCTCTCATCTTTTCCCCAGAAGATAAATAAAAAGGTAACTATTACAAGAACTACAAGATAGTTACTCTTTGAGTTTTTCAAGGTTCATCATCACATTAACTTGTAAACCTTTTATCATAATGTGTGGGGACATCCAGTTAGTTATTATAATTATTAGGTTTAAACAAATCTAAAATATTCAGATTAACTTTCAATCTATCCACCCACATATCTATCTACCACCTCATCAAGAAGGGCGATTTCAGCAAGTGTGATAACTACAGAGGCATCACTCTTCTCTCAATACCAGGACAGTCTTCAACAAGGTGTTGCTAGATAAAATAAAGGACTTCATAGATGGTCAGCTTCGAGATCAACAGGCTGGATTTCGTATTGACCGATCGTGTAAGACCAAACTGTAACACTACGGATCAATGTGGAACAATCAATTGAATGGAATTCATCACTCTACACCGACTTCATCGACACTACGGCGTGCCTCAGAAGATAGTCAACATCATACAGAATTCCTATGATGGATTAAACTGCTAAATCGTGCATGGAAGTCAGTTGACAGACTCGTTCTAAGTAAATACCAGTGCCAGGTAGGGTTGCTTACTCTCACCCTTTCTCTTTCTCCTGGTGATCGACTGGATTATGAAAACGTCAACATCTGGGGGTAAGCATGGGATACAGTGGACAGCTAGGATGAAACTGAACGATCTAGACTTCGCAGATGATCTGAGTCTTCTATCGCACACGCGTGTAGCAACAGCCTCAACATACACAAAGAGAAAAGCAAGATTCTCCGATACCACACAACATGCACCAATCAAATCACACTTGACGGAGAAGATTTGGGAGATGTAAAATCTTTCAAAACTCTGGGCACTATGATTGACGAACACAGTGGGCCTGATACAGATGTAAAGGAGCGGATCAGCAAGCAAAACAACTATCTGTTAACCAACACGAAAGTCAGAATTTTCAATACAAATGTCAAGACAGTTCTACTGTATGAAATGAAAACTTGCACAACTACGAAGAAAAAGAAACAAGTGTTTATTAACAATTGTCTACGCGAAATACTTCTGATCCGTTGGCCAGACACTATCAGCAACAATTCATTGTGGGAAAGAACAAATCAGATTCCAGTGGAGGAATAAATCAGGAAGAAGCACTGGAAGTGGATAGAACACACATTGAGGAAAGCAACCAACTAAGTCACAAAACAAGACCTCATCACTTGGAATCCTCAAGTCCAAAGGAGAAGAGAAAGATCAAAGAACACATTACTCTAAGAAATGGAGACAGATATGAGAAGAATGAACACCAATTGGATAGAAGTTGAAAGGAAGGCCCATGACAGAGTGGGTTGGAGAATGCTGGTCTATGGCCTATGTTCCATTGGGAGTAACAAGCGTATGCAATTAAGTAAACAAGTAAGTATCTATCTATCTATCTATCCACCTATCGTTTCAAACAAATCTATGTTTAATGTCACAAATGTAATTTCATTATCAAAGTAATCATAACAGATAACTTCAAATTGTTGTTAAAAGCATTTTTTTAAATCTTATTTACCCATTTAGTTCTCGTTCATTTCTCATTCATAGATGGAATCATGTTTTCATGAAAACTTCAAACAAACTCTCGCCTATACAATGATTATTGTGTTATGTTTTTTTCCCTTCTTTTACATTATAGATTACAATTAAGTAGTGTTAAATTCTTCTTTTTTTTTAAAAAACACTTTAATAGTAGCTAACTGATTCACTGATTAATGTGATACAATTTCATGTTTTTTAATCGATATAATCTATTCGAAATTTTGCCGAATATTTTATTTCGGAAGGGGAGAGGAGAGAAGGGAGAGGGGAGAGGAGGGGATAAAAAAAAAGTTATTTAGTTGTATAGTTGCCAGGTTTCTTAACTCTTTTCATTTTGAATAATCTAATAGTTATGAATAAATATTCAACAGAATGAAATATTTTAATGGTTGAGATTATGAGTGAATTGAAACTGGACCACCAATGAAAAACCTGTAAGCATTAGACTGCCGTTTCATCCTAGTATGGGACTATTCAGCAGTGCACATCCATGATTTTGCCTCACAGGATTCGAACCTAAGATCTATCAGTTTCGCGCACAAACGCTTAACTTTCACACCACTGAGCTGGCCGGAATCTAACGGTGTTAATATCTAACTTCAATCAATCAATGAAGTTACGCCACCATCCGCCATTGTCATCAGTGAGTTACTGTCTCAGAACAGACCCGTCCAGGCCGTCCAGTGCTTCTAGGCTTTCCATAATGGTCTAGATTCAATTGACTCATGATTTCAACGATTGAAACCACTATAATATCCACAAAACTCTTGTGATATTTCTATTAATGTTTTTTTCACACCGAACATATCTGAACTTGAGCAATCAAGATCACTTGCTTGAGATTAGAGATTCTTGTTTTAAGAACGTGTTTATTCATTTAACTTTGCGTTACATTGCTCTCATTGAAAATAAGTTGATCAGGATTTGGATCTATAACCTATTCTTTGAAAGCTTAATACTTCAATACATGAAATCATTGTTAAATGCACAATTAATCACTATTAAAATTTTCACAGTTGATTTCTCGAATTGGAACCATTACTAAAAAGCTAGAAGTACTGGACAATCGTTTCATCCTAGTATGTGGCTCCTCAACAGTATGCATCCATCATCCTGTACGCGGAACTCCAGTACAATTTCTCATACTGATAATATTAAGATTGATTTGAACGTTGAACAAGCAACATGTATAAACTGAGTTGGCTGTACTTAAACTAGACAAAGTAAAAAGGAGTATTTGTGCCTTTTTGTATAAACATACATATGTGTGTGTTGGTAACAAGGTTAATTAATGTTTTTTTATTAATGTCAATAATGTAATCGCTACTAGAAGCCGATATCATCATCATAATTGTTATATCGTATCCCTTGTTAATGTTTTGACTAAATCATTATGACGTAACTAAATTATTACTATTACTATAGTAATAATATCCAGGTCATGTTAATAGTAATTATTATAATATGTCTAGAAAATCACTACGACTGACTGGTTGAACGAAACCGAAGGAGGAGGAGAACAATATCTAGACTGTCACATGCGCACATGCACACACGTGTGTATACATTTACATAGATTGAGAACATAAGGGAATGGATGTAGAACAGTAAAGTTTTATTGATGTTATTTAGTTTCATCATAATGAATAACGAATACTACTGAAATCGCTTCGTTGATAATAGCAATATATATATACATCAATTCTTAATAATTAATCAAGACTTATTGTGTTTATTTTTTCAAATGAAATATGACTGTTGCATTACGTGATATAAAAAAATGGTAGACAATTTAATTTTTCCCATATAATACCTCAACACACACACACACACTCTCTCTCTCTATGTGTGTGTGTGAGTAGTGTGAGATGATAGTGGTTAGTTCATACCTCGTTCCCCATTGCCTTCAGTCTTTCATTCTATATATATTGTATTCCATGTTATATCCAGGTTGATAAGTTAGATCATTTAAAGGGGGGGGGGTTGTCAGCATAAGTTGGAAGTTAATAAATAACATAATTGATGTGATTGGGAATTAATTAATTAATTACAATGAACAATGTTATATCTTTATCTAAATAAGTAGTAATAACTGTACATATATGTATATATGTCTAAATAATTAATCATGTACAGTAATAATGTAGTTGACAAAAAAGAGATATGGATAAATGATTATTCTAAGCAAACATGGATAGTAACTAGCAGAGGAATTCAGTAAGACGAGAGTTTTGTCCTGTTTTGGAGTTGTCAGATGAATGTACCTGCATGTTCACTTTAGGACTCGAAACCAGTACCGTTCACTTCAAATGCCATCACTTTATTTAGTTACATACTGAATTTTGATAGCCAATTGGTTGTGCAATCAGGTGAAATTTTATATTCACTTGGTGTTGTTTACTTGTATCTTCCTATTGTTATTTAGGACTGAAATTGGTCAGAGTGAATATTAACTCTGAGATGCAGGTACATCCAACTGATGAGTCTCAAATAGGAGAAAATGAGCGTCTTGCATTCCACTGCTATCCACAATCCATCTTTACTTAGAATGTTTGAGACTTAAGGCAATATCAAGACAGTCCGTACAGGATACACATATGCTAACAAGAGATTGATCAGTTGCAGTCCTAAATAACAGTGGGAATATACAAATAAACAACACCAAGTGTAAAATGATTTTTTTATTATGAACTATTTCCTGGGTAACCTTTTAATAAGTTATTTGAATTTTATAAGAAATGGATTTTTGTGGATATTATAGTAATTTAATAGTTGAGATCATGAGTCGATTGAAGCTAGATCACCATGGAAAACGTGGAAGCACAGGACGACCATTACATCATAGTACAGGAATCCTCAACAGTGCGCTTCCATGATCCCACTCGCGGGACTCGAACCCATGACGTATCGGTCTCTCACGAACATTTAACCACTGAGCTGGCATCCAACGGTGTCAATATCTAACTTCAACAATTGTGCCACTGTAGACCATTGTCTTCACTAAGTTACTATCTCACAAAACATCTAGTTGAACTCCATATTGGTCTAGATTTAATTGACTCATGAATTCAACTAGTAAAATATCTTTTAGTTTATACAGAATTAAAGGGTTGTATCTAACAATGAAGTCCAGAACACTGATTTCATTCTATTTAGAACCCTTCAAATGGATGCACTTGTATCCAAGTGTTAGTATTTACATTCAAACTAGAACTCAGCAGCTTTCATCTCAACAAGTTCAGTCGTACAGATACTATGAATTAGTATCCAAGCATCAAATTATTGATTTGTTCATGTTGAGTATTGCCCAGTTTCATATGTTCAAAATTGATTAGTAACCAAATAAATGATTTATTGATAACTTGGTAGTTTATAAACAGTTTTCAGATTTATTATAAGTTTATGGTAAAGTTGAACTATAAGGGTGAAGTGGAGGGATTATGTAAATGATCTTGATACTTGTATGATTGCATTAAAGTTGATATCAATACATGATCAAAACAAACTTGTACTTAATTAATGAATGAAATTTCAAAATGTACATTTTAGAAAAGATCAAAGTTATCCATAAATTACAATGTAAACATTAAAATGTGTTTATAAATTAAAATTCAGTCAATAAACAGTAAGTTTTCAGGAAGATCTTTTATTTCACTATCGGTAGATGACATACTGCTTTGTTATGTGTAGTGACTTTGAAGTTATATTCATGTTCATCAATAACTCGCAGTTATAGTCCAGCTTCATCATCATCCGAGTCATCATCCGAATCATCATCATCATTATCATCATCATCATCCGAGTCATCATCATCATCCGAATAGTCACCACCATCATCATCATCATCATCCGAATCATTATCATCATCATCATCCGAGTCATCATCATCATCATCATCCGAATCATTATCATCATCATCATCCGAGTCATCATCATCACCATCCGAATCATCATCATCTGTAATCTTTATCTTCTCATTTTCATCGTATAAATCGAAATATTTCCTGTAGTAAGTATCAGTTTTCTATGGTTTTAACAATAAAGTGACCTAAATCATTTCATGTTATTTTATTTTATTCAGAGAGAATATATTCCATTGAATATTAATTTAATGCCTTTTGTATTATGATCACTATGAAATTTAGAAGGAATCAATCTGACTACGATTAAGAACAAGATTGTAAATTACCTTTAAAAACTCTAACCAGAACAAGTTATTACGTATTTTTATAACTAAGACTAACTTGGACTTGAGAATCATTGAAAGTTAGGTAATGTAGTTTGTTTTGTATTATGCACTTCACCGTATTGATGTAGTTTTATTCTCTGATTTGGAAGGTTTGGTCGTGGAGCTTTCATAGTTCTTCTGAACAACATCATTAGCACAAACTTCAAGTAGAAGTCTATAGGTCATTGATTTTGATCCTCTGCATGTGTATGTGTGTGTGTGTAAATTTGCTTAACAGTTGTGGCTTTGAAGTAATCCTCCGATTTTTTCAAAATATCCTCACAAAATCTGTTCAATACTTTCTAATGTTCAATGGGTTTTTTTCTAGATGATAATCGTTTACTCGCAAGTAATCAATTTTGAAATTAAACATGGAGATCAAGCGAGAACCTATGACCAGTGGAATTTGACCCAATATCACAAATGGATTAAAGTTAGAAATGTAAACTATTTGGTGTTAGGCAATGATGGATAGTGGGTAGCAGTGGAATCCAGAACGCGCATTTCGTCCTATTTGCGACTCGTCAGCTGGATGTGTGGTGTGAGCTACTTATATTGATATAAGTAGTATATAACGTGCGTTAAAAGAACGTAATGTCCGGCAGCAGAAGATGGCAAAGATCAAGAAAGGAAGAGCAAGAGCACAATGCAATTGTAAGAAAACGCATGTACAATGGAATGGGAGACAATGGATTAGTGTTTGCTACGGAAACAATCCAGTTTGATATGATGCATTGATATTTTGCAAATTGACGATTGACTTTATGGTATTCACATTTTATTCAGATAGTCTGTAAGTTTTGTGCTTAATACAATCGGTTGTCGCCACCCGTGTTCTTGTTCACTACAGATGTACCTACATCTCAGAGGTGGTGTTCATTCTGAGACGGGAGTTTGAATGTTAAGTTCATCTTAACGAGAATTTAAAGTCTTACGTTCGATTCATGATGGAGTCGTAGATACATACTTCTGGGGACTAGATCCATCTTATACTACAATTGATTGGCACTTTTTTAGGGATTGTCTGCTCATCATGATCTAAACTTCTGAAATTACTATCCTTACAACTTTACTCATTCTAATATTCAAATTCACACAAGAGCGAAAAAACAAAGTAGAGAAGAAGAAAAGAAAGAAAGAAAGAAAGTGAGCAACATAGAAACGATACATAAAATCAAATAGTGAATTAGAGTTTTTTTTGTGTTTCACAGTTTTTCACATCTATTTACTCATTCATTCATCCGTTCATTCATTAATTTACTGTCATAACACATAACCATGATGCATATATAATGGTTGATGTAAAAAAGAAACCAGTATAGAGAAAAACAAAACAAAAAAACAGAATAAAAAAAAGAATGCTGTTTCATCCTTGAGTAAATTGTGAATTTTCCATTTGTTTGTTTGTTTGTTTTTGCCTAGAATTTTTTAGAATTTATATCGATTAATGGTAGACCACGATTGAAAACTTGGAAGTACTAGATGACCGTTTTGTTTTTCATTGTGGGACTCCTCAACAGTACGCATTTGTAGATTGGTTGATATTAGAGATTAACACTGTGGTCTAGAGATTAAGTGTTCACGTGCGAGATTGAAAACCCTGAGTTTGGATGCTACGAGCAGGATCGTGGATACGGACTACTGAGGAGTTCCATAATAGGACTAATAGGTCGTCCAGTGCTTTCAGGTTTTCAATGGCTGTTTAACATCAATCAATTCATGATCTCAATTAAAAACTTAATAATCTCAACAACCCTATACTGGTAATTACCATGTGCTCACTAGTGACTAGCTTCGTGGGGGGAATTCTCGGAGTTCAGATGAGAAGTCGTGACCAGTGGGTTGAGGCAGATATCTACCTCAGTACATTAGAAGATGGTCGAGCAGTTGCGTCGATTGGTTGAAGCTAGGCATTAATACCTATATTCTAACGGTTTAGATCATGAACCGATTGATGTTATACCATCATGGAAAACCCGGAAGCACTGGACCGCCGTTTCATCCTATTGTGGGAATTTTCAGCAATGAGCATCCGAGAAATTATATTCATTTTTGTATGGGAAGGATTCTCATGAAGAAAATGATGTGATTATGTACAGTTGTTGATAAATAAACAGTACTTTATACAAAAATACCCATTTATATTTGTATACATCGATTTCCCCATATTAACAAATTGACTTAAACTACAAATATGAACCCTTAAATTCTAACTTGGTAATGTGAAGTGAACATAATTGCTGTAGGATTTCGTGATTCTGTTTGAGATTCATGTTGATACTGTAAATTCATACACTTTGGGAATCCCGTGATCAGTTAGTTAGTCATTAGTAATATTATTGCATGGAATATGTGTAGTAGTAGTAATAACAATAATAATAATAATAGTGTTCAACCGGGTCTGTTGTGAGATAATAACTCACTGATGACAATGGTGAACGGTGGCGCAATTTCGTGGATTGGTTGAAGTTAGACATTAACGTCATTAGATGCAAGCTTAGTGGTGTAGAGATTTAGCGCTCGTGCGCGAGACTGATAGATCATGGGTTGGAATCTAGTGAGGCTTGTTCATGGATGCGCACTACTGAGGAGTTTTTCATAATAGGACGAAACGGTCGTCCAGTGCTTTCAGGTTTTCCATTAGTGGTCTAACTTCAATTGACTCATGAATTCAACTACTAAATTACTATGATATCCACAAAACCCCTCTCTGATTATAAAGTTTTAGTTTAGGAATCGGCAGCTTTCGAACTTTTATTGATTTCCAGTGATATCACATATCGATGCCAACGTATGACAAAAAATATCTTCATAACATGAAACCAGTTATAAACGATAGAATATAACATTAAAGTTCATTAGTATTTGAGTGATTTAAGATTAGATTGAAATTGCATAGTGTTCATACAAATATTACAAGTAATTTAGCCTAACCTAATCAAATTACAACTTCATCAGTCCGAGCAATCAGATAATAAGACATTGCTTATAACCAAGTGAACAGTTATTAGACATATTAGTGAACTTCAAGAGATTGGTTGAAACTTGAATAGTATGGCAGTAATCTCATGTGTTTAGCTTGAATCATCAATTTTTTTTCAGTGTTTCAGATAAATCTTACTGACAAGTATCAAACAGTTTAACTAGACCCGGGTGTATTTACCAATGAAAGAATGTGCAACTAAGAAAAAACGTTATTTGGAGTAGACAGTTGGGTTTTTTTCCAAAGATGTATTAGCTAATGTTTAGTCATTAAAGGTAATAGACAGAACTCTCTCGATCTTATCAGGAATGTACATCTTCAATCTTGACAGAACTGGTGTTCACTGTTGTTTAAATATCTCAATAGCGACATCGATTGTCATATTAGAGAATATAATTTCGAATCCAACAAAATACATTAGTACCTTCTGACTGTATACAGCCACCTAGAACTAGAATAAAGTAAACTTTAATATACGACTATTCACCTAATCGAATACATTCAACACCTGGTCGACAAACTTCAAACAATCTTATAGATTAGACATCCGTTTCATTAACCGGGTTGGTGGATATGGAGTTGGAAAACTTTGATTTCAAACCAATAGTGCACATAGGCTCCAGTATCCTGAAGGAACAAATGGCGTATGAATCAATTGTTGATCACCGCCTACCAACAGACTGCATCTCCTGACATTGCCCCACTGCTTTGTTCATCACACCTTTAGGTCGAAGGCTCCGGGTGTGGCCCTCTAAGAAAACCATCTGTTTCGGTCTTGGCACCTGAGCAGTATCACAGCCCATACACAAATCAATTGACTTGTGTGGCACATATGTATTCGGTGCCCCTTCGTATCAATATTTATATGTTCAAATATTATAGATTAGACAATAAGCTTGGTAATTACTGCCTCAATGATCAATGAATACAGACAGCAATTAGATTTTATCAAATAAAAACCTCTTACCTATGGATCCTATTGGTTCATTAACAGTTCAATTGAAAAAATTACAAAATTATTTTAGACATAACAATTCAGGGTAATTCTTCACTGATTGGACTCATTTCAAGTATTATTGAAACTAGAGGATACTGGATAGTTGTTTTGCTCTTGTATGGGACTCCTTACTAATACACTGTTATATTCGGTCGCCGCTGATTGCTGTGCCGGAAAAACAAAAAAGCGATGATCACTTATACTAGGAACGAGGGACTCCTGCGATTCCCACGATGTGAAAGTAAGAACACAAAGATTGGTATAAGTGATGATTTATTAGCCCCAAAACACTATGACGACGACAACTCTAGACTAAAATACACTGATTTATATATTGATTGTACACCCATTCTGATTAATATTTAAGATGAAATCACATACTCAGTTATAACAAATCACAGACTGCGAGCATAGTTCATGTCAAGTGAATACAAGAATATCTCGCATATTATACAGAAGAAAATATCATACTGGGAAAACAATCAAATACTACACTGAATGATCGTCATGTTGAATCAAAACGGATGTTGAATGTTGAACAAAATTCATAATGAGTAAATCAATCGAAAATTGATTTTTCTTTACATCATATCACTTTCATATCAGTTTAACTATACTAATCAACAAAGATTTAATTTTATTTCGCTCTCGTTCAGCTAAATGATTACTCTAAACAATTTTCTTTAATTCCAGTGGTTAAGATCATGAATTAGTTGAAGCTAGACCGTCATGGAAAACCTGGAAACACTAGACGGCTGTTTCGTCCTCTTGTGGGATTCCTCAGTGATGAAATTAGTACAATCTCCACAAAACCCTCTTCTGATATTATTCAACATATGCTCAGTAAAGACTGGCCTCAAGAAGTATATCCTGGAGTTCTAATGAGGAGTAGTGACCAGTGGAGTTCAATCGGATCTGTTGTGAGATAGTAACTCACTGAAGACAATGGTGAATATGTCGCTCAATTTCATGGATTAGTTGAAGTTAAACATTTACACTGTTGGATGCCGGCTGGTTCAGCAGTCTGGAGGTTAAGTGCTCACGCGCGAAACTAATAGGTCCTTTGTTCGAATCTCCCAGGGGGCGAGGTCGTGGATGCGCACTGTTAGGGAGTCCCACAATAGGACGAAACGGCTGTCCAGTGCTTCCAGGTTTCTCATGATGGTCTATCTTCAACTGACTCATGATCTTAACCATTGACATTACTATAATATCCCCAAAACCCATCTGATATTAATTTTCTTTAAGATTATGAAAAGCGGAATCTTTAACATTAAGTTCAGTCTAACTCAGAAGTTTATACCATTTTCCGTTTTGCTACTTGCAAGTAGTCTTAATCAATATTATAAAAGGAAATGTGAAATTTTCAAGATTATTATTTGTTCAGATCATGAGTCAATTGAAGTTAGACCACTATGGAAGCACTGTACGGCCGTTTCGTCCTGTTGTAGGACTCCTCAGTAACTCTCATCCATGAACCCGTCAGGTGGGATTCAAACCCAAGATTCATCAGTCTCGCGGGCGACTGATGATCACAACTATTGAAATCACTACTCTCTCCACAAAACCCATTGTGATATTACTATTTATATCAGAAAAAAGCTTTTGTGGATATTATAGTAATTTCAGTAGTTGAGATCATGAGTCAATTGAAGCTAGATCACCATGGATGCCGGCTCAGTGGTCTAGAGGTTAAGCACTGGGATACAAGTACATCCAGCTAAAAGATCCTAAATAGAATGAAATCAGTGTTCTGGACTTCATTGATAGATACAGTCCCCTTATTCTGTATAAATTAAAAGATATTTTACCAGTTGAATTCATCAGGCCATTAAATCTAGACCAATATGGAGTTCAACTAAATCTGTTGTGAGATAGTAACTCAGTGAAGACAATGGTGGACAGCGGCGCGATTTCGTGAATTGGTTGAAGTTAGACTTTAACACTGTTGGATGCCAGCTCAGTGGTTAAATGTTCGTGAGAGACCGATACGTCATGGGTTCGAGTCCCGCGAGGCGGGGTCGTGGAAGCGCATTGCTGAAGAGTCCCGTACTATGATGAAATGGTTATCATATGCTTCCATGTTTTCTATGGTGATCTACCTTCAATTGACTCATAATCTCAACTATTAAATAATTAAGTAATTAAGTGATTATAAGGTAATGTGCACTAGTTTTCTTTTTGAAGATTATGATTTCAACTCTATATGATTTCATAACAAATCACTGTTAGGATATGGAACTCTTTAGC
The DNA here is from genome assembly GCA_944470365.2 of Schistosoma intercalatum. Taxonomy (NCBI): domain Eukaryota; kingdom Metazoa; phylum Platyhelminthes; class Trematoda; order Strigeidida; family Schistosomatidae; genus Schistosoma; species Schistosoma intercalatum. The sequence goes on along the minus strand of OX103730.1, from coordinate 4,186,353 downwards.
TGACTCTTATTAGATTGTACGAATGATTGTTATCGAAATATACATCGTGACTATCCTCGTCATCGATCTAACACGTGTTGGTGAATAACGAAATTAAAATAAGTCAAATACGAGAATGGATGTTTGAATATATATTTATTTCGACAGAAATCATTCATATGATCTAATTGAAGTCAGATGCCAGGCCACAAAAAAGAAAACTTTCTATTGAACTAAATAGTCTTATAGTAATTCAGTTGGCCATATTCATTTTGAAAAGGGTCGAAGGGTTGCATTCCTACAATTGAAGAATATATGGGACTCAAGACAACAGTTTGTCAACCAATATCAAAGTCATAATCTTTAGTATGAACGTCAAGACAGTTCTGCTGAATGGAGCTGAAACTTAGAAAACCACTACTATAAACATTATCAAAAATGCACAAGTGTTTCTAAACAATTGTCTACACAATATATTCAATGTCCGTTGATCGGATACCATCAGCAACAGCCTACTGATAGAGAGAACAAACCAGGTTTCGTTTGAAAAGGAAATTAGGAAAAGACATTGGAAGTGGATAGAACAAACATTACGGAAATTATCAAACTGCATTACGAAACAAGTGCTAACTTGGAATCTTGACGGTAAACAGTAAAAAGGAAAGCCGAAGAACACACTACATCAGAAATTGAAGGCAGACATTAAAAGAATGCCTAACAACTGAAAACGACTGAAAATAACTCTTAGTGATTTAAGATTTATAATAGTCTATTAAAATATACAATGACGATATTCAAAGATTTCAAAGAACATAAGAAGGTTGCTTAGTGATCTAGAGATTAGGGAATAATAAAATGATGTGATGAAAAAATTGAAAAAAAAACAACAATAGGATAATAAGCAACTGATTGCTAAGTAAAAACTAAATGAATCTAGTGGTTAAGCGCTCGTGCGTGAAACTGATATGTCCTGGGTTCGAATCTCGAGAGGCGAGATCATGGATACGCACTGTTGAGGAGTCCCACAATAAGGCGAAACAGTCGTTCAGTTATTCCAAGTTTTCTATGGTGATCTATCTTTAATTGACTCATGATCTTAACCATTGAAATTACTATAATATCTACAAAAACCCTTCTGATATAAATTAGAAGAGTTGTTAGAGTTATAAAACAATTAGGATTCTATATTTTCTGTTTTTAATTGGAGTTCAATCTTGAACTGTTTGTATTATTGAAACCTTTAAAGTTTTAGTTCGTGCTTACTTTGAACTAGTTTAATTGACCATGTAAAGTAATTTGAAGGATTAATATTTTAAGACAGTTTGCCTAGAATCAATGAGATATTCGTGTTGAGATGGTGGTAGACTTCTACCTGAAGTTTTTGCTGATGATGTCGTTCAGAAAAACGATGAAAGCTCCACAACCAAACCATCAAGCTAAGAGAACAAAACCCCATCAAAAAAGATATTCGTGTATTGAACTATTTACTACCTTGTATTTTTCTTCTTCTAACAAGGGAAGCTATATTGCTATGTTGAACTGAAGGTCTCATATGAGACTGGAGGTTTGTCATTTATATTGTGGATGGTTCAGCATTACTTTGACAAGTTTTGCTGACTATTCATGCACAAAATTCGTTTGCTGGTTAACTGATTAAATTCCTATTAGTTATTGCTTTTCAGTGTTCTCAAGGGACATTGTCATTGGGACATTGTAAGGCATGTTGTCATTGCTAACATTAGTGAGTTTAATTAGGTCAACTTTCACCTGTTTGTGCTCTGCATAACTGATTCACGTGATCATTGATTGGAATAAATATACATGTGATGTGAATGTGTATATGAATGATGTGAATGGTTCACCAAGGTGTTTGATGTTTGGTTCTAATGTAAACCAATGTAAAATTACTCTAACCTACAAGAGTATATTATATAACTAATTAACTATAACAAGGGAAATGTTTCCATCTTAGTATTTTCCCTTTAATTTCTAGAACACTACACTACATTCTCGTAGTCTGTCAAATCTTCGAATATTTCATGAAATATCCTCTTTTTTATACTTCAACAAACTCAATACGATTACTAGATCCTTATTTCTATGATTATACAACTTCAATGAATGATTTCAACGGATTTCATTCATTTACATGAATAAAGTTTAATTATTACAATAGAAGATTATTCATATTGAAGTACATATTCTACAGTCAGTTTGTTTATTAATTTTTTTTATCAAGATCATGAATCGATTGATATTAGACCATAATTGGAAACCTGGAAGCACTGAACGGTTATTTCGTCCTAGTATGAGACTTCTCAACAGTGCATATCCATTACCTCACTCGCGGGATTTGTACTCATGACCTTCAGTCTTCCATGTAAACGTTTAAACTCTAGATCACTGAGCCGAAATTCAACGGTGTTATTGTCAGACTTCTATTGATTCGTGAATGGTTACATAATCATTCATTCATTGTCTAAGGTAGATAACTGTTTCTACCCAAGACGGATTAAACTCTACTGATCATGGCTTTTCACTAGAACCCTAGAAAATCATCTTGGAGTCAATCACTAATAAGGTTATGGAGACTGTAAAGTTTTTGATTAACAAATGACTGTCCAGTACTTCCAGGTTTTCCAATAGCGGTCTAACATCAATCGATTCATGATCTCAATCAACAACAAACAAAAAAGAAAAAACAACTTATGCAATTGGTTCCCTTTATGTATCCCAATAAAGCAAGAAAAAATATTGATGCAGAATAGTATGAATTCATATTATTTCGAGGTTTCTCGTCAGCTGCTTACAAACCAAAAAATGTGATAGAATTTTTACATTGAGATAGAGTGAGAACAATTGACATAGATGAGTGTAAATAACTGGATTACAATAATAACTATAAATGTATATATATGCTAGAACAGGTCAAAGGTCAAACGAGGGGGTTAATCCAGGGTGGGTGGTGTAAAAACGGAATTGAATAATTATAAGACAGGTTACGTAATAATAATTAAATAGAATATGAAAAGTTAAGATAATTTAAGAGGATCAGGTGGTGGAAATGCGTAAATAATAATGTGGTTTAAGAATTATGTAATAGGGGAGGAATATAAATATTTTAAAGTAAATAAAAATAAAATAATAATAAAGGGTTACCAGGGTAGTGATAAGTTAATTAAAGTCTCTCCCCCTGAATGCCCTGGTACGGCCGAGAGTGGGGAGAGTCCGCTCTCCCTCTCGAAATACTCTCACACGGCCACGCGTATATAGCCTCTGCCAGGGAAGTCCTACTCATTGCCTTCTCGTGGCGGGGGTGTTGTTTACGAAAATGAGAGGACGAGAAGCGAATGTCCGGCGCTTTAACCGGATTCCAAACCAATGGTGCACATGGGCTCCAGTATCCTGCGGGAACGAATGGCGTATGAACCAATCGTTGGTCACCGGCTACCATGGGACTGCATCTCCTTACGATGCTCCACTGCCTTGTGGGTTAGACCTTTAGGTCAAAGGCTCGGGGAGTGGCCCCCTAAGATAACCACCTGCTTCGGTTTGGGCACCCGGGCAGTATCACAGCCCACACACAAATGATGAACTGTTTATGTCTATGGAAACTACTTTTGTCGCTTTGAAAAACAATCAATTGATTCAAATTATGATCACTTCAATTATTGTCATTATTAATAATATTATTATTATTACTACTATTATTGTCATTATTGTTATTATTATCATTATTATTATTACTTTCCACATTATTCACCTTCTTTTATACTTATACAGCGGCTCGTCTTTGGTGGAATTCCGACTGTATCTAAACGTTCTCGAGTCACTGTCCGGTTGAAAATTGTATGTTACCACCGAATACGAGGACTGAAGCAGATTTTCTGAAACCACGTGCATCATTCAAACTGGCTGCCTTCAACGTTCGCACATTTATGCAGGTCGGACAACAGATAGGGCTGGCTATGTCTTTGGAAAGTCTTAATATCGACGTGTGTTGTCTATCCGAGACCCGTATTCAAGACTCTGGCGAAGTACTACAAATTCGATCTCCATCTGTCGCTTCGAAAAGCTTGTTTTACGTGCGCTTATCCGGGGACCCTGTGGCATCTTCGTCTGGTTTTGCTGGCGTTGGTGTCGCACTAAGCGCTAGAGCTGAGGCAGCACTAGTCGATTGGATCCCCATTAACAGTCGGTTATGTGCTGTTAGATTAGAAAGTTCCATCAAAGTGAGAAGAAATCGGCGTGAGAAACGATGTCTTTTCGTTATCTCCGCCTATGCCCCGACAGATTGCAGCCCGGATGCAATCAAGGATGAGTTTTACCACCAGTTATCAGTTCTTCTCCAGAAAGTGCGTTCGACAGATATTGTAGTACTAGCCGGAGACTTGAATGCTCAGGTCGGGCGTCTAGGCACAGAAGAGAGTCGTTTAGGTGGCCGATGGGGACTCGTTGGTCGCAGGTCAGATAACGGGGACCGTCTACTGCAACTTTGCGCAGACCACAACCTGTTTCTGGCTAGCACTAACTTTCGGCACAGTCATCGCCGATGTGCCACCTGGCGTCCTCCCTCTGCATCTCAAGCCTGGACTCAGATTGATCACATCGCGATCAGCTACCGCTGGCGTGGTTGTGTACAAGACTGCCGCTCCTTTTGGAGTACCTATCTGGACTCTGACCATGCCTTGGTCTGCGCCAATCTTGCCTTACTTTTCAGTGGACAACGAAGTGAACGCCATCAACGGATTGATGTTAGCAAGCTGGTTGCAACTTCTGTTGCAAGTAAGTATCGAACCGAGCTAGCCTCTAGGCTAGCTACCACTCCACCGAAAAGTATAGATGAGCATTGGTTGCAATTGCATGACGCCATGAAAATGGCGGGAACAGTCAGTTGTGGGTTTGCGAAACGTCCCGCTTTTAAGCACTGGGTTTCTTCTGGTTCCTTACAACTCATTGAAGCCCGTCGGTCTACTCCGGGTAACCGTGAGTTTGACCATAAACGAAGGTTTTTACGTAAGGAAATCGGGCAAAGCTTGCGTAAGGACCGAGAAGCCTGGTGGTCGATGCGTGCTAATGAGCTGGAAGCAGCAGCTGCATCTGGTAACTACCGGAAGCTCTTCCAGCTCATCCGAGCCACTGGCAGCAAGAAGTCTGGTGTGAGTGAAACAATCTGCGAGGATGATGGGATGCCAATCACTAACATCCATCGACGTCTTGGACGATGGGCAGAATTTTTCGAAGGGCAGTTCAACTGGCCTGCTGCTCCGGCAACATCGGTCAGACTGTCCTGCCCTCCATGGCCGGTGACGACTGATCCACCAAATGAGGAGGAAGTCCGCAAGGAACTCCAACTCTTGAAGCGTTACAAATCACCTGGCCCAGATGACTTACCTCCGGCTCTTTTTAAAGATGGTGGTGACTTTTTGACTAAGGAATTGACGACGTTGTTTACAAAGGTTTGGGATCTAGAAAGTGTACCAACGTCATGGAATGAGTCGATAGTTGTCCCTATCTTTAAAAAGGGTTCACGTCGTTCTTGTAACAACTATCGGGGGATAAGTTTACTTCCGATTGCGTCCAAGCTATTGGCTTCCGTCATTCTTCGTAGGTTGTTCAAAACCCGAGAAAGATTGACTCGCGAGGAGCAGGCTGGGTTTCGTTCTGGTCGAGGATGTATTGATCATATCTTCACCCTCCGCCAAATGTTAGAACACCGCCATACTTTTCAAAGGCCAACAATCGTAGTGTTTCTTGACATCAGGGCTGCCTTCGATTCGTTGGATAGGACTGTTCTCTGGGATTGTCTATTGAAGAAGGGTGTGCCTGAGAAGTTTATTAACATCCTAAAAGCCCTGTATAAAAACACCTCAGGCAGAGTGAGGGCATACAACCACCTCTCTCCATTGTTCCATTCGAGCAGTGGGGTTAGGCAGGGTTGCCCAATCTCACCATTCCTCTTCAACTTTGCCATCGATGACATTCTGGAAACAGCTCTGATGAATGTAAGTAATGGTGGTGTGGATCTGTTGCCTGGAGAAAGACTTCTCGACCTTGAGTATGCGGACGATATTGTCTTACTGTGCGATAATGCCCCAGGCATGCAATCCGCACTTAATCAGTTGGCAATCAATGTCCGTAGGTATGGTATGTGCTTTGCACCTTCGAAGTGCAAAGTACTTCTACAAGACTGGCAGGATTCTAATCCTGTACTCACCCTGGATGGTGAGCAGATAGACGTAGTTGAGAAGTTCGTGTATCTGGGTAGCTGCATAAGTGCTGGTGGGGGTGTGAGTGATGAGATCAATGCACGAATAGTGAAAGCCAGAGCGGCTTATGCCAATCTGGGCCACCTTTGGCGCCTTCGTGATGTTAGTCTGGCTGTAAAAGGCCGGATCTACAACGCGTCGGTGAGAGCAGTTTTGCTCTATGCTTGTGAAACCTGGCCTCTCCGAGTTGAGGACGTTAGACGACTCTCTGTGTTCGATCATCGCTGTCTCCGAAGGATTGCTGACATTCAGTGGCAACACCATGTCAGTAATGCAGAGGTTCGGCATCGTGTGTTCGGGCACAGAGATGATAACTCAATTGGTGTCACCATCTTGAAACACCGACTTCGGTGGCTTGGACATGTTCTCCGAATGTCGTCCCAGAGAATTCCACGTCGTGCATTATTTGCCGACTCTGGGACTGGTTGGAAGAAGCGGAGAGGTGGTCAGTGCATGACATGGTGTCGTGGCATGAAAGAAAGCTGCAAAGGACTGGCTTGTGTTGGTCCTTCACGACTCCCTGGTTGGGGTCCGAGAGATGGTGCAACACAGTGGCTAGAGACCTTATCAGATATGGCTCAGAATAGAAGCCAGTGGCGATCCTGCTGTAACCTTCTTTTACTTTCTTCATAAAAAGTGGTTGTGTCTCCTTTACCTGAAAGATTTCTTCTGATTGTACCTCTTCGTCATTACTCTCTTTTTCTTTTGCGTTCCTTAGTTTTTTTTTTCTTTCTACTTCTCTTCGAATTCCCATTGTTTTGTGTGGCGCATATATATTGGCGCTCTCTTGTACCAATATTTATGTGTTCAAATAAATAATAATAATAATTAAAGTCTCTTTTTGAATGCATAAGTCTGGTTTAAGTTTTTTTTATCATAATGGCTTCAGTAAAACGGAGGGTGGTCGTACTTCTTTGTCTATTGATAATTTTGAAAGCATGAGGAATGTCGATGGTGTGCCCTGTGTCAAGTAGATGTCGAGCTATTGCGCTGTTGAAGGCCTTATTCCCTCGCAGCCTCAAGTTTTTTGGAACATGCTCAGAAATACGGACATGTGCTCTTCTCTCAGTTCTTCCAATGTATGTGCTTTGGCACGTACATGTAAATTGATAGATGCAATTGGAGCTACTAAGAAAAGAGGGCTTGTCGATTTTGATTTGTTGAAGTGAGCAGTTCGTTTGCCATACTGTCATAAGTTTTACTTCTGGGTAGGTGACTTTCAACGCAGAGTTTATTCTGTGATTTATTATTCCAGCAATTTTATCACCTTTGAAACGTAAGTGTAAGAAAAAGGTTTTCCTTTCTACTCCATCGTATTTTGTATGAGGATTGCTTTTTGCATATTTCTGGATAAATTTCATTGGGTATTCTTGCTTTATTTAAAAACAACTTAACTATCTCCACAACCCCATACTAATAATATTTATTACTTATTTAAAATAAACTTCAATAGAACAAAGAGAAGATGGAGTTGATCTGAAAATTGGTGATGTATTTACGTTGCACATTCCGAACAAACTGATCACACATGTACATTTATCAGGGCATTTTTATATAAAAATTAATAAAGGTCAATTAAATGGAAGTTCAATTTTTTAAAAAAAAAGGGTAACAAAGAGGAGAGAAACAATTTTACATCGTACAGAAACAATAAGAAATTATTGCGTTATCTTAGGTCATAGAATGACTTAAGGATTACCAGGGTAAATTCAAGGTTATGACAAATTGTTTTTGTACACATAATGGGGGGGTGTGTGTAAATTTACGAATAGTCAAGGCTTCAATAGACTTGAGAATTAGTCTTTGACAATTTCTATACAATGTTTTAAAAGTTGTATTAATGTCAATGTTGTACCCTGTTTCAATGATATGTATCGCTGTCGTTGAACATGGTTTTCTACTTCCCATGTTGATCGGATCATTTGACACTAATTCGTTTTGAAGCCATCTAAACACATGTTCAATGACGCGTGATTGCATTGGTCGATAACTCCTCCATATGTATGTGTATCCACCCAAATATGTAACTTGGTAAGTACGATGGGATGTAACGTAATCATTTGTGCATTGTCTAGGTCCGTTTGGAATCATGGGCTTAGACTTTTCAATCGCAACCAATTGAACAGCATAATAGGTATTCTCGATGGTTGCTTTGAATCTCTTTTAAAACTAAACTAGTGGATTCACCTTTATAAACTTTTTTCATTCGAACTGAATAAACAAGAGGTCTTGGCATTAACTGACTTTTGCACGTTATTAGTAAACTTTAGTGGATAACCATTTTATATAAATGTATCATTGGAATGTTTAAGTAAACCGAATACACCCATTAAGACATTAAATAGGAAAGATTATTTCAACGAAGAGTCTATTCGCCGGAAAGAGAACTCTTCGCTGAACTAATCTTTCTTAATTAATGTGTTAGTCAGTAACTTTTCATCTTTTTCAACCGTGTCAGTAGTGCAAATTCTTTGAATCCTATTAAAGAGGCACTTAATGAAGCCTTGCTTGTATTGTAATGGACAGAAACTATGGAAATTTAAGTATTGCCCCATGCAAGTTGATTTCTTATAAACTGACCATCTTATAGTACCACCCTTCTTCCGACTCAAAAGTATGTCTAAAAAAGCCAACTGGCCGTTATTTTCTGCTTCATAAGTCAACACGACATCGTTTAGAATCCCATTGAGTTTATCTAATGTTATAATTTGTGACCACCGACTAATGTGCAGTGACTTATCGATCGGATCAAAGACACATAAACCCGTATGAGCAGCCTAGAGTCCTGATTGGTCCTGCTTTCCACTTAGCCCAGCCAGTTAAAAGTCCAGAACATCAATCCGAGCCTCCGTGATATGAATCATTATATTTCAAACATACTGAGTCTATATACGAATCAAACAGACCACAACATACCAATAAAATATGAAACAACATTAGTACAAGAATTAGCCAGATGTGGCTGTGAATGTGAGAGGTAGTATTTAATATACTGGGTATAAATCAAGAATGGTAAAACGTATAATTTAAAACAATTAGTCCCTTTGATAAATTTCGATAATGATATTAGAAGACGAAGATTATCAGAACTATGTGATATATTAGCGCAATACATTTCGAACAATCTGGTCACACATATACTTGGTAAGAGCATTTATATATAAAAATAATAGGTCAACTAGACAGGAAACGGGGTAAGAGGAGATAAGGCTAATGATAAGAGTAATAATAATAATAATAATGTGAACACAATTTGAAACCTAATCACTCTGGATAATAAGTCAATATTACCAGGGTAGGTTTAAGGTAAGAACAAACTGTTTTTGAACACATAAAGGGGTTTTGAATTTTCGTATGGCTAAGGCTTCAATGAACCTTAGTATACCCCCTTTTACACTTTTATACAGCACTACAAAAGCTGAATTTAGATCAATCTTGTGACCTGTTTCAATTATATGTTTAGCAATAGAGGATGATGGATGTTTATCCTCTTATCGAGAAAAAGCTTGTCTACATCACCTTACCATTCAGAGGTGATTCAAATAGCCTTTTACTGAAACAACGACTTAAATCAGTCATTAATAAAACCTATTGCGCAGCAAAGGTCATCATCAAAGAAAGAACAAGGTGCATGCTTCATTCAAAACCTAAAGTACATGGAAACGATTGCGTCACATCCCACTGTGTTTACCAATTTAAATGTGTGTGTGGTCACACATACATAGGGAGGAGTAATCGTGATCTCAACATTAGGGTGAGTGAACATGTACCCAAATGGCTTCAGAAACAAATACAATCAAGTGACCCAATAAGAGCAGAGGATCAAAAACAGTTTGTTCTTACCTTAAACCTACCCTGGTAATATTGACTTATTATCCAGAGTGATTAGGTTTCAAATTGTGTTCACATTATTATTATTATTATTATTATTATTATTATTATTATTATTACTCTTATCATTATCCTTATCTCCTCTTACCCCGTTTCCAGTCTAGTTGACCTTTTATTTTTATATATAAATGCTCTTAACAAGTATATGTGTGACCAGATTGTTCGAAATGTATTGCGCTAATATATCACATAGTTCTGATAATCTTCGTCTTCTAATATCATTATCGAAAAACGTATAATAAGGGTTCATAGGTCAAAATAAAACTCATAATAAGAGGGACATGAATATGAACAGTTTAGTTACATAACAATTACACGATAAAAAATATACTCATAGTATTGATCTATAAATGAATCCCAAAGTTACCATTCATTATGTTTCTCGGGTCCTAACATCTAATAATCGAGAAACCTCAAAATCTTTATCACATATAACTAGTATATCATCCATGTATCTTCTATATAAAGTTACCTCATTAATGAGCTCACTCGTCATATTTTCTACATATGACATAGATACACCAGCTAAGAGGGGTTCCCAAGGGCTACCCATAGCAACACAGTATTTAAAATAAAATAAATTACCCAATCAATAATGAACTTACTTTAGACCAGGATAAAATGTATTTTTGTATTTTTCTTTTATGATCTCATAATTGACATTTGAAAATTGTGTACATCACACACACAAAAAAATTATATTATGTCATATAGAACATATAGAACTTTTATAACAATTCAGTAAAATTCTATTTTGTTGTTGCTAACTTAGCAACAAAAGAAATTGGGTTTATTTTGTTCTTTTTATGTTTGTTTGTTGCTTAAATATTAAAAATGTATAAGTTTGACATTATAAAATAATACAGATGATGATAATGGCAAATATGAATTTGATCAGAATAATTAAAGACTACTTATGTGAAGTAAGTATATTGGACTTGATTGTATGAGGTTAGTTTTGTGTGTGTGTGTGTGTATATCTATGTGTATGTATTAGGATGACTGACATAAATGAATGATGGATAGACATATATATATATATATAACTGGACATATCTACATTCTTGTAACCACTTGCTTCAATGAAATATTTTAATCGAATAGATTACATAATACATTTATATACATGAAGAAATAGATGAATAAATTACATGAGTACATGTCTATATATGTGTCTCTTTATAATTATCTCTTGTAACCAAGGTTATCACTATTCCTTTGTGTGTATGCATATTTGGGAATTATATTCATGTAACGAAATAACATGAATGTGTACATACACAAATACATATATGTATACATATATTGAGAGGTAGAGAGAGGGGGGTAGAAAGAGAACAGTAAATGAGATCAAAGGTTTTGAGTTCGAATCCTTTTGGTGAGGGATCATGGATGCTCACAGCTGAAGAGTCCTATAATAAGACGAAACAATCATTCAGTACTTCCAGGTTCTTCAATGGTGATTTATAATCTCAATCAAAAACTTCATAGTTTGCATAATCCCACATTGAAAATGTTCTATGCTCTTTCTATACATTCCATCATCATCATCATCAACAACAACAACAAAAAACACCCCTGCTCAAATGATATTTCGTTTACCTAGATTTATTTTTTCGAATGATTTATTTGTTGAATTTTCATTTTCGATTTTATTTGCTTGTTTTCTTTTTCAAGTTAAATTTTCATAGATTTACATGCCAAATATACTACTATCATTCATAATCTAACTGTTGTATTATATTATGTCTATCCTGATCGTTGTTGCTACCTTATTGTGGTGGTCGGGCTTGCCTATCATGATGAACCAATCGAGCTATAGTGGCTAGAATAATTGTTCCTCAAGATCCTACTATGCCAAATAGATCGTTTGAAGAGTGGTTAGACTAAAAGCAGCTGACCCAAGGTTCCAAGGGCGAAGTCTATAGATTTATTTTATTGCACGATAAAATTGTTATCATGACTTGCGTAATATTAGCCAGTGAAATAATTTAAATTGAGGTAATTAAAAATAGACTGTGATATGTAGTTAGTGAGTTGAGTGTCAAACTTTGCCCTCACATAACCTGGTACGGCCGAGGGTGTAGAGAGTCCGCTCTCCCTCTCCAAATGCTCTTACATGGCCACTTATATACAGGCACTGAAAATGAAGTCATGCTCACTGCCTTTTTGCACCACGGGTGTTGTTTACGAAATTGAGAGGATGGAAAGCGAATGTCCGGCTCCTTAACCGGGTTGGTGGATGTGGAGGATCCACCTAAAGGAGTTGGAAAACCCTGATTTTAAACCAATAGTACACATGAGCTTCAGTATCCTGAAGGAACAAATGACGTATGGACCAATCGTTGGTCACCGGCTAACATGGGACTGCATCTACTTACGATGCTCCACTGCTTTGTGCATCAGACCTTTAGGTCGAAGGCTCTGGGTGTGGCCCTCTAAGAAAACCATCTGTTTCGGTCTTGGCACCCGGACTGTATCACAGCCCACAGACAAATTAAGTGATCTAATAATGCATATGTCTAACTACAATTAATCAGCCGACGTCATCGGTCGGTAATTGTTTCACTTGCGATACAGCTGAAATCCACTGAAAACGTCTTCTTACTAGAATTACAGGAATTACCTCTACACTTTAGTTACTAATGAGCATATGATTATTTATACTATAGAGTAGTTCAGGAAATTGATCAATAAATTCGGAAATTTCTATAAAATACTACTACTCACGCTACTACTACTACTACTACTACTACTACTACTACTACTACTACTACTACTACTACTACTACTACTACTACTACTACTACTACTACTACTACTACTACTACTACTACTACTACTACTACTACTACTACTACTACTACTACTACTACTACTACTACTACTACTACTACTACTACTACTACTACTACTACTACTACTACTACTACTACTACTACTACTACTACTACTACTACTACTACTACTACTACTACTACTACTACTACTACTACTACTACTACTACTACTACTACTACTACTACTACTACTACTACTACTACTACTACTACTACTACTACTACTACTACTACTACTACTACTACTACTACTACTACTACTACTACTACTACTACTACTACTACTACTACTACTACTACTACTACTACTACTACTACTACTACTACTACTACTACTACTACTACTACTACTACTACTACTACTACTACTACTACTACTACTACTACTACTACTACTACTACTACTACTACTACTACTACTACTACTACTACTACTACTACTACTACTACTACTACTACTACTACTACTACTACTACTACTACTACTACTACTACTACTACTACTACTACTACTACTACTACTACTACTACTACTACTACTACTACTACTACTACTACTACTACTACTACTACTACTACTACTACTACTACTACTACTACTACTACTACTACTACTACTACTACTACTACTACTACTACTACTACTACTACTACTACTACTACTACTACTACTACTACTACTACTACTACTACTACTACTACTACTACTACTACTACTACTACTACTACTACTACTACTACTACCAGTACTACTACTACATAGTCAGCGTTTCCCCTAAATTTAGGACCAAGTGATAATGACATACTAGAGTAACTGAATACATATTTTTCTGATGTTTTCCAGTAAAACGGCATGGATCTCTGTCAGTTTTAAGCGCTTTATAGGTTCCACACTCAGGTCTTCAGAGCTATTTCTAGCAACAACTCTCATGTACTGTTATAATCAATACGTTTGTACATAGAACCAATGACTAGACGATTACTCACAGGAAACCATAAATCGCAATAATGATAATAATAATAATAATAGCTTTGTATATTGAAAGTGCAGAGTTGCTGAGATTGTTGAATTTCATTGAAATTCTGAACCGATTTAGTTTAGACAACCATTGAAAACTTGGATGCTCTGAAAGCCCGTTTCGTCCTAATACTAGGTTCCTCAGAAACGCTCATCAACCACCCCGCATGCTTAGATCGAACGAGGGAGCTTCAGTCTTTCCTGCGAACACTTAACTTATAGACTAATGAGCAGGTATTGAATAGTGTAAATGTCTAGCTTCAACCGATACACGATGTTGCCCGACCATCTTCCATAGTCTTCGGTGGGCAACTGTTTCACATCCAACACGGTTGAACTCTCCTGGTCACAGCCTTTAACAAGAATTCCGGGAATTTTATTTCGAAGCTAGCCACTAGTGAGAGCATGATAGTTGTCATTAAGGACTTATGAAGAGTGCTGAAATTCACTGAAATCCTGAACTAATCTACTTATCGAAAATTTTATTCTATGAATGTCTTCTTCAATAGTCGGTATCATTCAGTCATCTTCAGTGACGAAAGTTCGTCATCATTTCATTATTACTCAGAGTTTAAATTATACGGTTGTGGATACCCAAGACTTAATTTTGACCAGTCTTTTTTTGGTATATGTATATCCAGTGCAAATTGTCCAGATCTAGTAATTTTGTTAGGATTTTTACAGAATAGATCAATTTTGGCTGTTAATAGAACCCATAGCATGCATTTTGTCCCACCATGACCTCTTCAGCTGGATGTATTTGTATTCTAATGTACTAGATGCAATAAATTTGTGGATAATGCGTTAGTGTCAAAGTCTTAATGCATATGGTAGGATGGAATCATATCCGGCTGACAAGTTCCAAACAAGATGAAACAGGCTTTGTGGATTCCAGAGTTAAGCGAAATTCACTTTTTCTATAGAAATTAATGCCCCATATTTATCAGCTTCTGATGAACTTGTGATATATCGTTAACATTATTATCTAATATCATCAGTGAGCATTAATCCATTATGCGTATTGACTAGATCAAGAGTTTATTGGCCTTGTAGCGATTCACATTCAATATTTGATATGAACTCAGAAAATGATCAAACAAACCAAAATTCATTCGATCCAGTCAAACTACTGTGGTCTTCTGTATAATGTATTAAGCTTTCTTGAGTCATTTGAAATTAAAGATTATATGAAAGCACAAATTTTGTGCACAAATGCTATTCGCATTCTTAAGAATTCTGTTCACTTACCATATGGTCAAATGTTTATTTGCCACAAGATAACGTATTATTGTTGTTGGGATGGCTTCTCTGAACTACGACGGAGCCTCAAGAGGCCTTAGAAGAGCCAAAAAGTTCTATCCACTCATAACGTAATGGAACTTTCTAAAATATGAACGTGGCATGCTACCACTGGACAGTAGCATAATATGCCTCTTTGTGGATTGGTTGAATTATAATGTTGATATAACAAACGCTAATATCAATAAATACTCTTGATTTTCTGTACATTTTCACTGTTACACAATAAGCACTTTCTCCAGTCTTCTGTCTTTTTATTTGCGACTTGGAGGGTTCTGGTGTTCGAGTGCTCAACTTATACGTGGTATATTCAGAATCTAGGCTTTATATATAACAAATATGCAGAGAAAAACGGTTAGTTATTACAATAGTGAATTACCTAAGACTCTACAATTATATTCTCTACGAAATGGGATCAAAATGTCTCTCTGAAAGTGTCAAACCAAACAACAAACACTTCCAGCAGTCATTTAAAGAACAACAATAAATAATTGCTTGATGCTGTCACATTGAATCCAAATGAACATAAATAATGGTACAAAAGGAGCAACGGATAAATATGCGTCACACAAGTCACTTGATTTGTATATGGGGTTATGATACTTCCTGGGTGCTCAAACCAAATCACTATCAAATCAGATATTTCGGGGGGAAGGGTTCAAAGCATTCATTACAGGACTATCATTAAATATCCACTAAAAGCTACCTTAATTATACTACTCACTAATCTAAATACGAGTAGTGTTATAAATTTCATTACGTTTATTCTTACATTTTATTAGTACTTCACTACATTTTATTAAGTATTAGACAAGTCTAGCCTATTCTTTCTTGGAATTTAGTGATAAGTGATATATACTGGATGGTTTGTGAATAGAATTAATTAGTAATTCATTTTGTTTCAATTGTTTGAATCTTCACATTGATGTTTAGGGCAGAAATTGATTAGTCTCATATTGACATGCTTCTATATTGACATAAGTCATGAGCATTATAAGCAGAGGTGGATGGTGGCTAGTCGGGTACATCCAACTGACGAGTAACAAATGGGATGAAATGTGCGTCCTGGATTCCACTACTCGTCATCATCCATCTTCGCTTGGCATTAAATTTTTAGTCTATCTAGTCGTTTATATATATAATACTGTAACTGATCATCGAAGAAGATCATTTTATAGGTATCAATGACATGGTTGGACTTAATAGTTTCATATATATTGAGAATCGGGCAGAAAGGTTATGATTAATGTTTTTTATGATAATCCGATGAGTAGAAAAACTGTATTTCTGACGTTTCGTAACTTAATATAGAACGCTTCTTCGGAGTAGATAAATAAACGAGACTTGTGTTAACCTATATCGGTTATTTATTTACTCTGCAGAAGTGGTTGACATTAGGTCATCCGCTACCTAAGATTATTGTTGATTAATTGGCCTTGATTTTGACCAGGAGAGGAGAAGAGTGAGGTTCTTAAGCAGTTTAATGAAGTGCATCCATCCACTGAGTTTACATTTGAACAAGAGAGTGATGGTAAGATAACCTTTTTGAACGTTCACTTAACTAAGAGAGCGGATGGATCATTAAAAAGAAATTTAAAGAGAAACAATACCTGGACTGAGTAGTACACACATTTCCTTAGCTTTGTACCTCTACAATACAAACGAAACCTGATGAAAACTCTTAGTTACCCAATACCCACTATATGTTCTACGGATATAGTTGAAGATGAGTCAAACACCTTACGTAATACTCTTAGGAAGACGGTTCCCCAGGAAAGTTTGAATCAGGAACTAATCTTAGTTAATCCGCCACTGTAAATTTATTTTTTTAAAGATAATTTCACATTATGAGCTGACCATAGTTACCTAGTCAATTAAAATGAGGAAGACACATACATAATTAAAGTTGGAATGGTGGGTATCAGCTGAATCCATCAGCCGAGTTTCGTCCTTACTAGAGCTCGTCAGCCGGGTGTTTCTGCATCTCAGTATTATTCTTTATACTAGGATTCGGACCATTACTTTTATTACCAAATGATCATCATTTTATCTACTGAGCCAGAAAAGCATTGTCTTACGAATAGAATGGATAGTATAATAAATCTTTGAAGATATCAACTGGTAAATGAACGAGCTGTAGTACGCGGCTTAAAAATTGATAATAAAAGGTAAGACTGATAAAATGTTCAATAAAAAATGTCCATTATTAATAATAGTTCTACAATCATTAAGAAAATATCACATTAACCTTGTTAGGCGCCGTCTCAGTGGTCTAGAGATTAGGTCCTAAGTTCAAGTCTCATGCATGGGATTGTGAATGAACACTACTAGGACGAAATGATCATCCAGTACTTCTAAATTTTCACTGGTGATCTAAATTAGATCGACACATGAATTCAACTATGATAATGTAAAAAAAAGGTAGATAAAACTTAAGAGAATGATCCCAGATGAGATTAGACATTGTTAAGATGTTCACCAATCCTTTCTACTATGTGTAAAAGACATATGTGTATACCATTCAGTAAATATGATGGAATCTAATAAATCATTCAAAATGGATTGTTTCCATCTATTTATTGTCCTGTATAAAATGAAAACATTTACTCAACTAGATGAGATAATATTCAAGAATATTTGTTCGAAAAATGAATTCGTTTTATCCCATTACAGAAATATTGACTACATTGCACACTTTCAACCCTACTATCCATCTTACTATTCCATGAAGATAATCTCATTCAACAATTGCATTGAATTCATTTTTGTCATAACTTTTGCTCTATTGATGTATAGCAGAATGATACCACCAATTAGAGAACAGTGAATTATCAACTGGATCAATGACACATAAAAGACGTACGAGCAGTCTAGAGTCCTTATTAGTCCTGTTTCTTGCCTAACCCTGACTGTTCGAATCCAGAACACCAATCTCAGCCTCTGTCATATGAATCATGTATTTCAAACATACGGGGTTAATGTACAAACCGAACAGACCACATCGTACCATAAAATAGGAAACAACATTAGTACAAGAATTGACCAAATGTGGTTGTGAATGAGGGAGATAGTAATTGATAGACTGTGCATAACTCAATAATGGTAAACTGTATAATGATAGTTCATAGGTCAAAATAAAGCTCACAATAAGAGGGACACGAATATGAATAGTTTAGTTACTTAGCAGTTATACAATAAAAATATGCGTATAGTATTAGCATATAAATGATAGTTATAGACCCTGAAAGACATGGCTCAAAATCGTTTGCAATGGTGCAGGTGCATCCACTCTTTCTGTTCTGCCAAATTCTAATCTCCTGAATCCTCCTTGTCTCTTTTTTTTTCTCTTTCCAAATTTATTTCACTGGATTATACTCTTTAAATAACATCTTCAAACACTAATTTTCCCGATTACTGCTTATACTCTTACCACCTCTACCACTATGGAATCTGAATCGACAACTGCATCTCTATTCTAATGTAGTGTGGCAACTCAAACTGATGTATGTACGTACGAAGTTCTACGTCGTTACTGACTGACTGATTGGTGTATAAATAGATCCCAATAGTAACCATTCATAATTCTTGTCGGGATATAACAATTTTTCTATATTTTACTCTGATTTATAGAGAAATAGAAAATCTCAGTTGATTTAGATTAACTATGGATAGATACTTAGAGTTTTTAGTGAATGAGGTAGAAACGTATTGAGGGTTGGAGGGGGGAGGGGTGAGGGTGGTGAAAGAGAAGTACAGAATAATCTCTCTTCTATACAATTTAATCAAAATTTGTTGATAAGTTCTATTATCTACAGTCTACACTCTTTGATAAGAAATCAGTTGATGATTATGTCATCTAGGTGAGCAATGTAAAATGTCAATTTTTGATAAACATCTCAAATGAATTCATATAGGGTGATTGATGTAATCATGGAATATATATTCAAGAAAAGAGAACAATTATTAATATAGACAAGTATATTGAATTATGAAGAACTCGAAATATTGAGAATAAACTTTGAAGCTTTGATTCCTACTACGCCTATCACTTCTCGTGGAGGAGCATAGACCGCCTACCAGCACTCTCTATCCAACCCTGTCCTAGGCAATCATTTTCAGTTCTTTCCAGTTGCTATTCATCCATTTCATGTCTGCTTCCAATTTTCAACGTAGTATATTCTTCGGCTTTCCTCTTTTCCGCTTCTTTTCAGGATTCCAACTTAGGTCTTACCTCGTGATGCAGTTTGGTGATTTCCTAAAAGTATGTTCTATCCAATTCCAACGCCTTTTCTTAATTATCTCTTCATTTGAGAGCTACTTTGTTCTCTCCCACAGTAAGCTGTTGTTGATGGCATCCAGTCAACGGATATTGAGTATCTTGCGTAGACAATTGTTTATAAATACTTGTACCGTTATGATGATGGTTGTAGTAGTTCATCAAGTTTCAGCTACATACAGCAGAATTATCTTGACAGTTATTTTGAGTTGCGTATGTTCCTCAACTGTAGGAATTCTGTCCTTGCTTTGCCGATCCTCGCGCTTACGTCTGCATCAGATCCTCCTTATTCATCAATAATGTTGTGCAGGTATGTGAAAGATTCTACATCTTCCAGAGTTTCTCAACCAATAGAAACGTGAAAGCCCTGAACGGCCGTTTCGTCCTAGTATGGGACTTCTCAGCAGTGAGCATCCACGATCCCGCCTTGTGAGATTCGAATCCAGGACCTATCAGTTTCGCGCTCGAGAGCTTGAACACTAGACCACTGAGCCGGCCGGGATCCAACGGTGTTGATGTCTAACTTTAACCAATCCACGAAATTGAGCTACTGTCCAACATTGTCATCAGTGAGTTACTATCTCACAATAGATCTGGTTGAACTCCACTGGTATCATGGATGTGCACTCCTGAGGAGTCCCATACTAGAAAGAAACAGTTGTTCAGTGCTTCCAAGTTTTCCATGGTGATCTAGCTTTCATTGACTCATGAATTCAACTATTGAAATTACTATAATATCCACAAAACTCTCTTCTGAAAATATTTATTTATCTATTTATTGTGGTGAATTTGCATGTTTTATTTTAGCCCCCCCTTCTAGTTTTGTTCTCTCATTATCAATGTATTGTGTTTCAGATAATCTGTTTTCCTGATATAGTTGTTGTCAAGGCAATGAAACATTATGTGTTTACAGGTTAATTTAAGTATAATAACTATTCATTCTACTGCTAACCATTATCCATCGTTGCTAATAAAGAAAAGATCAGTTTCTATTATTCATTTAAAGAGTATTGACCTTTTGAATTTATGTGGATATTTTTCAATTTTTTTCTTTTTAAAAAGTGCAATGTACTTTATAATTCTATATGATTTGAAGGTTATTCTCCTCCGCATACATTTCAACGTATCAGATACAGATTCCTGTACATAATTGTGAGTTACATTTTGAAAAACTTGGCTATTAAGTGTAGAAGATACTCATAACCTACTAGTATTTGACCATAGATGTCTTAGAAATATTGCCAGCATCTGTTTGGATTACCGGGTAAGTAATAGTGAGGTTAGACGTAAGATATTACGGAATGATGTTAAATCAGCTGATGAGGTTGTAAATCTTCATCGACTGAGATGGTTCAGCCATGTGTTGCGTATGCTGAACACCGATTACCACGACGTGCAATGCTAACTGGTGTTGGGGATGGTTGGGAGAAAGTTAGAGGCGGCCAAACTAAAACGTGACATCAGTACTTGAAGACATTAACTTCTGTTCTCAGCCATGTTGGTAGATGCAGACCACTAAGTTGCGGTCCACGTGACTATCGTAACCAGTGGTTGGAGACTCTGTGTGAAATGGCTCAGAATCGATCACAATAGCGTCGGTGTGTACACTCTGTCTTTCATTAAACTATGAGATTAAAATCACTTCATGTCTTTCTATCTACGAACTAAGTCCTTCTTCCTGTATTATGTCCTCATATGTGATCTTTCTTTTATATATTACTACCATTAAGGTAACTACTTCTATGAATCCAGTGTTCATCTTATTTTACTAGTGAGGTATGGCAACTTGAACCGATGCACATATGTGCCTGGGTCCTACGTTGTAGCTAACTGACTGATTGACTAACATTTTAAAATCTAGGAGTTAGTAATACCATCCGACTTTTCAAAAAGAAGTGAAAGAGTAGGACTTGAATGTGCATTTGAGTGATTGAAAGTCAAATGTCTTAACTAAGAAACAACCTCTCCTCATTAATAATCATAATACATAGACTGAGAAGCAATAAACACTGACTTTATACTGATTTGAGATTTTACAGAGATGATGGTTAAGTAATACTATAATTAGTAAAGTTTTGAATTATCCACTTATCAAGATTTCAGGATTGAAATTTGATTAGTTTTTGTTAGCCATGTGTGAATATTTTGCTGATTAGTTCGACACGAACAGTTTATCACAACCATTACAGAATACCTGGATTATGGATAATAGGCGATCCGTTTCTTCCTGTCTGAGTCCTGTAAACAGAATATACCTGCATTTCAGTGTCGATGTTATTCACAAACCTAGAAAGTTTCATTTCAAACGTCAGTCCATTATTCACTGAACTGCTAGGTCCATATGGCCACCAACATGTTCAAAGGTTATGATATTTATATCATTAGTAATAAGCATGATTCTGATGTTTCAATTCAAGACCGAATACTGATCATTCTTTGTTGGCACTATAGGGATTCTGTATGGATCGCCTCGTTATGATGATCGATATAAACTCAGTAGATCGGTAGATAAACGTCAGGCATTTGATTTATAAGAAACTGGCTTTGAATATCAGTGTAAATATAGGCACTAGAATCCAGTTACATCCAGTCAACAAGTTCCAAATGGAACAAAATGCATGTTCTGAACTCCACTGCTGGTTTACATACTTACTCTTGTCACTCTCGTGAAGTAAAGACTATCGGCCGCGATTATCCAACGAGTTATATCCTGAACCATCCTTTCCAGTTGTTTCCAAGTGTTATTTATTCTTTCGACAACTATCTCCGATTCTGAGTACTACATGTACCTTAGTTTGTCTCTTTTACTTTAGCATTGAGGACTCAAAATGAGCGATTTCCTCGTGATGCAGTTGGATTTCCTCAATGTGTGCCCTATCCGCCTTCTGCATCTTTTCCTAATTTTCTCTTCACCTCGAAGTTGGTTTGTTCTGTGCCAGACCAATTTATTGGCAATAGACTCTGGTCAACGGATCTCGACAGATCCAGACAGACAATTGCTTATAAAAACTTGAACCTTTTTGATGGTAGTAGTAATTCTCCATGTTCCAGCTCCGTACAATAGGACTGTCTTGACGTTTGTATTGGAAATTCTGACTTTTGGGTCAGCTGCAAGGCAGTTGTTTTAAGTTCCAGATGTTCCTTAGTTGTATGAATGCTGACCTTGCTTTGCAAATTCATGCGTTCACATCTGCATCAGATCTTTTTTGTTAATCAGTAATACTGCCCAGGTATGGAAACCTTTAAAGCTCTTCCAAAGCTTCTCTATCAGGTGTCATTGGGTTGGTGCTTGCAGTGATGTATTGTAGAATCTTGCCTTTTTCTTTGTGCATTTTGATGTCTATTGATGCAGACGCTTCTGCTACACTGGCTGTCATCACTTGCATTTATTGATATGTATGGATAGAAGAGCTGTGTTATCAACAAAGTCCAAATCGTCCAGTTGATTCTGAGTTGTCTATTGTATTCCGTGCTTCCCCTCAGATGTTTAGGTCTTCATAGTCCAGCCAATCACTAGAATAAGGAGAAGAGTTGAGAGTAAGCAACCTTTTGCTAACATTGATATTCACTTGGAATGCATCTGCCAACTGTACTCTATGCACGAATTTTCAGCGTAGCTCGTCACAAGAATTCCGTATGATGGTGGGAATATTCTCAACTACACCATAGTATCGACGAACGTTCCAAAAGGTTCTCTGATCCACTCTGTCGAATAATGGCTACATAAAACTTCACTGAAACTTATGACATAACACTACATTCCAACAATTCATTCAACATGTACATATTGATAAACATACTAATCATTTGAGGTCCTGAATATCAATGATGGGAAACTATAGACTTTTTGTTTACTTATTTAGATTGTCCCGACTAAATCAACATTATTCATTTCTTTAATAAACAATGTCTTATCATTTCTTTACGTATCCGTTTATATCATTTTTCATTTATTCTAGAATATTGAGATGGCGGCGAAGATTTGTAGCTCAGGTGGATGATTTTGATGAAGTTTTGTTCTCTGAACTGGATGGTTTGGTTGTGGAGCTTTCATCATTCTTCCTAGTAACATCATCAGCACAAAATTCTAACTGAAGAATAAAACTCCATCAAAATTCTAGAAGATATTTACATTTCAATCGCTGATACTAATGACAAGACCATTTTTAAAAATTTAGTTTATGAGAAGTTATTATCAGTACGGGGTTGTAGAGACTGTTAAGATTTTGATTGAGATCATAAATCGATTGATGTTAGACCACCACTGAAAACCTGGAAGTACTAGACGGCCGTTTCGTCCTAATGTTCGACTCCTTATTGGTGCGCATCCACAATCCTGCTTGCTGGATTCGTACAAAGGTCGCGCAATCTCGTGGATTGGTTGAAGTTAGACGTTCACACAGTTGGATACCAGCTCATTAGTCTAGAGATTAAACGCTCATGCGGGAGACCGAAGGTCTCGTGTTCGAGTTCTTTTGGTGAAGGATTGTAGATGCTTATTTTTGGGGAGTCCTATACTAGAACGAAACAACCGTCCTGTGCTTTCAGGTTTCTAATAGGGATCTAACATTGATCGATCCATGAAGTTAATCAAAAATTAATTACTAGCATTTGAAAGAATGGGTATTCAGTAGGTGCATCATTTTGAGAGCCCTGGTAGTATTCCAGTCCTCACAAATAACGAATGATGAAGTTTAGCGCATATATATTAGATTCCTCCTTGTATATAAGTATATGTGTTCACGTAAAGAAACAAAAATACTGAACTGTATACCCATACAATTGATTCGCTTTAAACAAACCAAAACAGTTATCTTGTAAGCAAGGATGGATAGTGGCTAACAGTGGAATATAGGGCGCGCGTTTCGTCCTGATTGTGACTCGTCTGCAAATGAGTGTATCCGCATCCCTGACTTGATGTTCACTCTGACACTCGAACCCATTACCTTTCGCTTCAAACGCCATTGCGTTTTCCACTTAGCTACTGAGTTCCGATAGCCACTTGTTTGTGTAATCGGTTGAAGTTTTTTAAATTCACTTGGTATCTTTTTACTTGAATCTTCCCATTGATGTTTCGAACTTCAGTTGATCAGTCTCTTATTGGCATATATGCATACTGTGAGCATCGTCTCAATATTGTCTTAATTCACAAGCATTATAAGCCATAATACATAGTAGTTGGCAGTGGAATTCAGTTTGACGCGCGTTTCGTCAAAAATAACAATTCAATTTATCATAAATAGGTCATACATATCATCATTAAGATGATAACAACAACAATAAATAAGAGAGTTGAGGTCTCAAAGAAGAAGAAGAAGAAGAATTAGATGATGATGATGATTTATTAGTTCAATAAAGTTCATCGTTTCGAACAATTCAATCTTCAACAATAAAATCAATATCTATTTCATATTCTCAAGTATAATTTATTCATGCTTCTTGACCGAAGTAATATCTATTTTTGACATTTATCCTATTCATTTCAGGTCATGTAACAATAATATGAATCCTTTGCTTTTGTTGAATTGATATATATACATCTGTATATGATCTTATTTTCAATCAAGAAAAAATCATAAGTTTTCAATAGTTGAGATCATGAGTCAATTGAAGCTAGACCAACATGAAAAAATTGGAAGAATTGGAAGGCTGTTTCGTCGTATTTTGAAACTCCCCAGCAGTGCGCATCCACGATCCCGCCTTGCAAGATTTGAACAAAGGACCTATCAGTTTCGTGTGTAAACGCTTAACCACTAAACCATTGAGCCAGCCGGTATCCAATGGTATTAATGTCTAACTTTAACTAATCCACGAAATTAAGCGACACATTCACCATTGTCTTTAGTGAGTTTACTATCTCATAACTGACCCGGTTGAACTCCATTGGCCACTACTTCTCACTAGTACTCCAGGATCTACATCTTGAAGTCAGTCACTACTAAGCATATGTTGATTAATATCAGAAGAAAGTTTTGTGCAGTTTGTAGTAATTTCACCACTGAGGAATCCCACAATAGGATAAAACAGCCGTCTAATGCTTCCAAGTTTTCCATGATGGTCTAGCTTCAATTAATTCATAATCTCAACTATTGATATTCTACTATTCAATATTTTTAAAAAAAATAATTATTACTGTTGTTCTTATGTTTTTTCTTCTTGTTATTATTATCATTATTATTACTGTTATTATCGTTTTGTTTATTTCATGTTTTTGTTTGTTTGTTTGGTTTTTTGTTGTTAATTATCTCAAGGTCATTGGTTGATTTATCGATAGATACACGTTGAATATTGACTACTTTCAATAGTTACTGACTTTTTCCCCTCTCTCTCTCTCCCTTCTCTCCCTCATTCTCGCTCACTCGCCCTCTCTGTAACCATATTATGCATCGTATCCTAGAATTTCAATTGTTTTCAACGGAAGTTTATCAAAATGTCTCTCCAATAATAAAAATAATAATAATAATAATAATAATAATAATAATAATAATAATAATTATTATTATTATTATTATTATTGAGTTGATAAAAACAAAACCTCAT
The DNA here is from genome assembly GCA_944470365.2 of Schistosoma intercalatum. NCBI lineage: Eukaryota > Metazoa > Platyhelminthes > Trematoda > Strigeidida > Schistosomatidae > Schistosoma > Schistosoma intercalatum. The sequence goes on along the minus strand of OX103730.1, from coordinate 4,160,241 downwards.
AATCCTCATGTATCCATGATAATTTCGCGCGGAAAATTTAAAAAATATTCTTGTTGGTTTGTTTGTTTGCTTTTCTTTCGTGTCTTCAATGTTAAATAGTTTTTGTCATGCAACGACTACTTCCTTTTTCTTTTCCTTTTCTTCTTTCTTTTTCTTTCTTTTTTCTTCTTCTTTTTATTTTTATTATTTTAATCATTATTTTATTGTGGAAATGAATTTTGTGATTTATTCAAAGAAGATTATGAGTTTTGTATTAATAACAAGAACAAGAACAACAAGAACAACAACGAAATATTCATCAAAGATGTAATGGATTTTTCTTTCTTTCTTTTTTCTTTCTTTTTTTTGTTCTTCTTTTGATTCCTTTCTGAAATATTTCTCTTTGTATAACTAAGAAAATGTAAAATATGATCAAAAATAAGACTTGCAGAGAATGATTATTGATTCAGTGAGTTGTCATGACTAGATTTCATAGTATTATGAATCGATATTAGTTCATAGGTATAGTTGAACATGAAAAAAGAAGAATTGAATACACATTTCATTATGATTTAGGATCACTTTTTCAGTAGTCAGATGTTTTCATTATTGAGTATCACTGATCACAGTGAATTTATATTGTAACTTAATTGGAGTTATTAATGAGGATCATTCACTATCGAATTCAATGGTTAGAATGTAATGCGTTCACTGTAAACTCTGTGAATATTGGCCTGTGTGCCCTGCTAATGTATAACGTAATGATACCGCCAATTAGAGAGGAGTGAATTATCGATCGGACTAGTGACGCATAAAACTCATGAGAGCAGTCTAGAGTCCTTACTGGTCCTGCTTCGTGCTTAACCCTGACTGTTCTAATCCAGAACACCAATCTCAGCCTCTGTCATATGAATCATGTATTTCAAACATACGGGGTTAATGTACAAACCGAACAGACTACATCGTACCATAAAACAGAAAACAACATTTGTACAAAATCTAGCCCAAAGTGGCTGCGAATATGGGAGGTAGTAATTAATAGATAGGGCATAATTCAAGAATGGTAAATCGTATAATGATGGTTCATAGGTCAAAATAAAGCTCATAATAAGAGGGACATGAATATACAGATAGTTTAGTTATTTAACATCAATGGATCTCTAAAGTTACCGTTCATTATTGTTATCAAGAAATAACAAGTTGGTATTAATTAACAATGGAAATTATCTTTACATTGTTTTTATATATATCTAGAACTAAGATTCTTGATATGCCGCATATCACTTGAACACCCTAACGCTAGAACTATCCAAGTTGTAAATGAGAAAACAGAAGTTGAGTAAGAAGAAATACTATTCTAAACAGTACCAATTATGGTACACAATTCTCAGGTATTTATTTATAATCATCCAATCCTCATATATTGGGTTTTAGCATTTTTCTAATAGGAAAAGCTACACATCAAGATTCTGGAATATTCTTCCAAAAGATCATTGGATGGAATATCTACGGTTCTTTCTGAGCTTCTTAGAGCTTCCTTGAATTCACCAGTGGGTGATCCTCACTTACATTTTTTTAAGTTTAAAACACGCAAATATATAGGTGTATTATATTATTTTTTGTAAGTTTTAGTCAGGTTTTAAATTCGTTGGCTCCAATTTAAAAATTGGGCAAATTTAAGGTGGATATATCTTACAAAATATACGACGTCAGTCAATGAATATAAGTGTTTATAATGAGCCTGTTAAGCTTAGACAGTTTCTAGCATTATAGTTCAGGTGCTCATTTCATTCAATTTAGGACGCGCCAATTGCGTATACCTTCGATCCAATATTGATTCTTACATCGAGAGTTAAACTCATCACTGCTTGCTCGAAATACCACAGCGTTATCTACTGGGATACTGAACTCATGTGTCAATTAGGTTTTATAACATACATGGATTTTATTTCAAAGAGTTTGTATGTTCCCGTTATTGCTCAAACCCTGTGCTTCCTAGATACCACTGCTACCCACTACTCAACTTTACTAAAACGTCTGACTTTATAACAATAATTAGGCATGTCGTTAGAGTTGTATATAAGAAAAAAGAGACGGATCACTTGTTATCCTCAATATCAATGATGAAAAGTTATGAACCTTTATACACAGAAGAGTTCATTGAAGTGATTATTACCTAACGTATGTCTACTTCAATTAGTTCTTAATAACATTGAAATGATTAAATTATCAACCAGAATGAATTTATATCAATCAAATTTGACCTCTTTGTAAATAGAAAAGCCTATTCATCTGTATGTATATTTAATGGTTAAGACTGAAAAGACTGATTTATTGTCATTTAGCTTCTAACTTAAGGGAAACACGGAATACAATAAACAACTCGGAATCAACTAGACGATTTGGACTTTGTAGATGGCATAGCTCTTCTGTCCATACACAAACAAATGTAAGTAATGATAGCCGGTGTAGCAGCAGTCTCTTCATCAGTAGGCCTTAATATACAAAACGGAAAAAAAAACTAGATCCTCAAATACAACACAGAGAACACCAACACAATCACACTTGACTGAGAAACTCTGGATGATGGGGAATTTTTCATGTACCTGCGCAGCATCATCGATGAACAAGGAGGATCCGATACAAACGTAAAGCGAGGATTGGTAAAGTAAGGGCTAGATTCCTACAATAGAAGAATATATGAAACTCAAAACAACTGTCCATCAACCAATATCAAAGTCACAATCTTCAGTACGAACGTCAAGACAGTCCTACTGTACACAGCTGAATCTTGAAGAACCACTGCAATTATCATCATATATATACAAGTATACACAAACAATTGTTTATAGAAGATACTGAACGTCCGTTGATCGGATACCATCGGTAACAGCCTACTGGTGGAGACAACATATCAGCTTCCAGCTGAAGAGGAAACGAGAAAATGACATTGAAAGTGGATAGAACATACATTACGGAAACCATCACACTGTATCATGAATCCAGAAGGGAAACGGAAAAGAGGAAGTCCGAAAAATACACTGCGTCGGGCAATGGAAACAGATATGAAAAGGATGAACAGCAATTGGAAAGAACTGAAAAGCATTGCTCAAAATAAGGTGGGATGGAGAGTGCTGGTGGGTGGCCTATATGCTCCTCCATGAGGGGTAACAGGCGTAAAGAAATAAATAAGCTTCTAACTTAAGACTGAAAAACATTCTTGTAAATTAAATGAAATATCTTCATTACTTACCTACATGCTCACTCACTCAATCACTTTTTGGCTCTCCCTCTTTCTCTCTCTTTCTGAAATTTTAACATTCCTTTCAAACACAACTATCACATCGAATGTTTAAAATATTCCGCTTTATAGTTTACTTTATGAACAAATCTTAGTTACATAACCATTGAAAACTGGAAATTAGTAGAGAGATATTTTGTTGTAATATGTCACCTCTTAAGATTTCTTATGTACGACCTCATCACATGTTGAACCCAAAAATTTGTTTATCATTGATACAGTATCCAATGGCAATATTGCCCAATCATTTTTTTTTCAAATACTGTTTGTGATTAAAATGCCTTATCCAATATATAATTGAACTTCACTGATCACGACTTTGATATTAGTTGACAAGCAGTTGTTTTGAGTTGCAGATGTTTACCAGTTATAAGAATTCTGTTCTTATTTGTTATGTTCATTAACTTGAATGCTACTACTGATTCGTCTTATTCGGAACGGAACGAAGAATCAAGGATTCAGAGACTCGATAAGCTTGCTAGGTTTGAAGCTATCACGACTTCACTTAATCGACGAACGAGAACAAGACTCAGTGACCAAAAACCAGTAAGCTAGCTATTGATACGTCCCAGCTTCGCTAACTAGAGGGAGAAGTCCAAATTTGGAATGGGAAGTATATTCTGCAAATCAGCCAGAAACGAGCGATAACAACAAACACAATTCAAAACGTATATATACAGTTCAAAACCGTCCTTGGAGAGAGTTACCGAATAGCATTTAAAAGACGCAACAAACCAATAGCATTTAAGATATTTTCCAGTGGGAAATACGACATGAAGGTGACAAGAGTGCCTTTGGCGCGAAAACAAAGAAATTCAAATTTTCAAGATGAAATCACAAAAATAGGTCCTTTCCAAAGTGAGTTCTGGGGATCTAACGTCCCCAACATTATTTTACCAATCTTCACCTTGATGTCTGTATCGGACCCTTCTTGTTCATCGATAATGTTGCTGTCAAGGTACATGAAACTTTCCACCTCTTTCAAAGCTTCTTCTTTAAATGTTGATTGTATTAATATTCTCCGTGTTGTATTTCAGGATCTTGGTTTTTCCATAATGTATGTTGAGGCCTACTGATACTACATGTTGTATGCTGTACTGAACTTAAAATCATATAAGTATATTCCATAGTGGGTTATAAATTAGTTTTGCTCATTTTTTTTTGTTTAAATGAATAAAGTGAAATGACCTAAATTTGAACTTTACTTTTTTCAGCATAATGATTTCAGAAATTTTTTATTTTACATACATTATCAAATCAACTTCAATATAATCAATAAGTAGAGAGATTCTAGGAGAACAACAACAATAGTGTTGTTGTCAACGCGAACACAAGTGTATGTGTGTGTGTGTGTATGTGTGGAGGGGGTGTGCTACAGAATCAATTAATAAAATTTGAGTATAAATATTTCATTTGTAAAATGTTGATCAATCGTCTCAAACTTGATTGTTCTTTCAATTTCACACTGATCATCATTGTTTGTTCTCGTTCACTTTTGTTTGATCTATTTAATCTTTTGCTACCAAACATTTCACTTTCAAGTGATTGGTACATACTACTTATGTCTGTTGATATCAGTAGTATATATTACAGTATTATTGATCATTTAATGGTAAATTTTAATGATATGGGATGAAAGAAAAGAAAAAGAAGGAGAGATCAATAATCTATACAGTCCATAGTGAATATCAAATAATCATAAAAATGACTTTAACTGTCATTCAAATTGATTATTCTTTTTTAGTTGTTTTGTTTTGTTTTGCGTTTATTTGATGTTACTATGAGAAAAGTTGTGTTCATTAGTTAATAGACACCTTATTCCAGTTTGTACCGATAGTTAAAGTAGATAACGTGATGGCATTTGAAGCGAATGGTACTGAGTTCGAGTCCTAGAGTGAACATTAACTCTGGAATGCAGGTATATCCATATGACGACTCCCAAATAGAATGAAACGCGCGTCCTGGATTCCACTGCTAATTACTATTGATCTTTGCTTATAATGCTTGTGAATTAAGGCAATACGCACAGTATACACATATGCTAATAAGAGACTGATCAATTGCATTCCTAAAACATCAGTGGGAAGATTCAAGTAAATAATATCAAGTGAATTTGATAGTTAATTTGTAAGTATTTTTGGTTGATATTACGAAATGTTTCAAAGAAATTATTGACTTCAATCGTTGACATCAACAACAGTACGATTCAATTCCCTATGAATTCATTTGTGGTGCATAAACTGGTGGTCACTTAAACTTTCTAGTCAAGCGGATAACGAGTTCGGAGTATCAAGAAAAAAGGACTGAGTTCTAGTTTCGAAGCGAACATAAAACCTGAGATAGTGGTACATCAATTCGATCAATCCTAAATAATAAGAAAAACTTGAGTTCCGGGTACGTCACTAGCGATCATCAGACTTTTATAAGGTACGCTTGTAATATCAAGGCAGTCTGCTAATAACGTACATATGACAAGGGTGGCTGATTGAATGTAATCATTAAGATCAAAACAGCAAAGATTGAAACCCATACAAATGAAATTATTATTTGTTGAATAGGTCAGGTAGATTATAGAACAAGCAATAGAATGATTAGCTTTTCAAACGTTTTGTTAGCCCATTGCACACAATGTGAAACTGCTATATGTGTACGTTAGTAGTAGTAGTAGTAGTAGTAGTAGTAGTAGTAGTAGTAGTAGTAGTAGTAGTAGTAGTAGTAGTAGTAGTAGTACTAGTAGTAGTAGTAGTAGTAGTAGTAGTAGTAGTAGTAGTAGTAGTAGTAATAGTAGTAGTACTAGTAGTAGTAGTAGTAGTAGTAGTAGTAGTAGTAGTAGTAGTAGTAGTAGTAGTAGTAGTAGTAGTAGTAGTAGTAGTAGTAGTAGTAGTAGTAGTAGTAGTAGTAGTAGTAGTAGTAGTAGTAGTAGTAGTAGTAGTAGTAGTAGTAGTAGTAGTAGTAGTAGTAGTAGTAGTAGTAGTTATACCATTACATAACCTCCTGACCCATATCGCACAGCATCTTTAGTCCCTAGTTTAGCCGATTGCATAGACCCCAACCACGTAATAGCATCTAGCAATATGGTTTAATTGAAAAGTTGATAAGATATTATTGTCTTCATTTGATTATTCCTAACTGTTTTTCTGTCTAACCTATTCCTGAATGTATTAACATGCATATTCCAACCTCATAGATCAATGAAAATTCACAATTTCATTAGTATTAACTAATCTAAATAAGAAATTCACTTGGTATTATTTGGCTTGTATCTTCCCATTGAATTTAAATTCACCTCATTGCACAAGCAAGTGGTTATCAGGATTCAGTAGCTAAGTGGATAACGCGATGACGTTTAAAGTGAATGTTACTGGGTTCGAGTCTCAGAGTGAACATCAACCTTGAGATGAAGGTACCTCCAGCTGACGAGTCCTAATTAGGACGAAATGCGCGTCCTGGATTCCACTACTAATCACTATCCATCATTGCTTACTAAAAAAGAAATGATGATCAAAAGTTTTCCCAAGAGATGAAACTAAATTAATTAATATATGAACAGCTGTTCTATTAAAGAAAAAAACAAAAAAACACTATTAAGAGAGTAACAAACCAATAAGGGGAAAAAATAGATAGTTTCTTATAGTTTTAATCAAATAAGTAATAGATTCGATTGTTTCATGAATTTCCGAAAGGAGAAATAAAAATAAAAATTCAATTCTATGAAATGAGAGGTAGAGAGAGAGGGGGGGAGAAAAACACCAGCACAGCAATAGGAACAACAACAGCGTAGCTTTGAGCGATCGAAACATTCTCTAATATACATACATCTAACAAGTTGTTGTTTTCTTTCTAATATATAAAGTTTTATCAATCATTATGACTTAGTTATGTAATCTTGTCTATTACATAATACCACAGATTGAAATCATGAGTCAATTGAAGCTAGACCACCATGGAAAACCTGGAAGCACTGGATGGCCGTTTCGTCTTAGTATGGGACTTCTCAGCAGTGCGCATCCACGATCTCGCAGCCAGCGAGATTCGAATGCAGGACCTATCAGTCTCGCGCCAGGCGCTTAATCAACTACATGACATAATATTACAATAACAGATAGAAAAATGTTCACAGATCATATTCCATCTTATCAATTCATCATATTATAATCATCAATTGTAATTTACTTGATAATAACACATCAAATAATATGTATTTATCATTCAATCGGAAATACTGACTCGCTTGAATACAAACAGACTGATGATTATAATGATAGAATGATGATAATTGGAACAATACAAGTAGAATTAAATAGTAAAGGATAGAAGAGAATAGGGAATGAATGAATGAATGAAAGGAAGGAAGGAAGGAAGAAACAAGAGAGATAGCCAGTGAAAACAATGAGAAAACTATGCGTGATTAAATGATAATTATTCAATGGCAAAGAAATTCTCATTTGTATGCTAAGATATAATATTATCAGAATGCGGGGGGGGAGGGGTTGTGGAGATTGTAATAATTTTAATGGTTGAATTTATGAATCGATCTAAGCTAGATCACCATTAAAAATCTGGAAGCATTGAATGTCCGTCTCGTCCTAGTATGGGATTCCTTAACAGTGCACATCCAGAATTCCACACATGGGGCTCGAACCCAAGACCTACGGTCTCGTGCGCGAACTATTCATGATATCAGCCTAAACTCAACAATCTCTATAACCCTATACTGATAATTATTATGTGTTCAATAGTGAATACTTGGAATCACTGGAGAGTCGTGTTGTCCTAGTATGGTAGTTCTCATGTGCTCACCGGTGAGTGGCTTTAAAATGAATTTCTTGGAGTTATAGTGAGAAGCCGTGACTAGTAGAGTTCAGTCGTGTCTGTTGTGAGGCAGTTAATCACTGAAGACAATTTTGAATGGTCGTGCAACATCGTGGGTTGGTTGAAGTTAGACATTAACACTGTTAAATACGGGCTTAGTAGTATAAAAGTTAAGCGTTTACTCGCAAGATCGAAGGTCCTGTGTTCGAGTCCCGTCGTACGAAATCGTGGATGTGCACTATTCAGTAACTCCATACTAGAACGAAACGGTTGTCTATTGCTTTCAGGTTTTCGGTCTTGGCCTAACATTGATCCATTCATGATATCAATATTAACTTTATTTGTATTAGTGGTTAGCAGTATTAGTTGTACCAGTACCAGTAGTAGCAATAGTAGTATGAGTAGTAGTAGTAGTAATTAGGAATACAGAATATTTCGACGGAGATGAATAAGGAAGAATGATCGAAACAAAGTTATTTCAGTGCTATCAAAGTAGACCATATGTAGTAGGTATATTTCTTGCAGATCTTATCTAAACAATTATGGATTTAAAGACCATAATAAAAAAGTTTACATAAGTTCAAACCACCAGTTTTTTTTCTCAGGTCAGATTTTGAAAGTACGATGGATTGTGATCAGTAGTCGATTGAATTTATTCAGAATTCCAGGAATAATGAATCATGTTAGATTATTTCATTATATACTATCCTTATTTACTGTCTATATATGTATGTTTGACTACGAAGCATTGGGTTAGGGTTTATTTGGTTATGTATTTTATCTAACTGTTACTTACTTACATATTGACTTACGCCTATTACTCCTCGTCGAGGAACATAGGCCACCCACCAGCACTCTCTATCCAACCCTGTCCTGGGTTATTCTTTCCAGCTTTTTCCAGTTGTTATTAATCCTTTTTGTATATGTGTGATGTCTCAAAGAGACAGCCGATTATATGACAGTGACTTATCGATCGGATCAAGGATTCAGAATCTCGATAGTCTATTCTGGTCCGTTGTCCCCAGCTCTGCTAACTCGATCAAAAAGTCTGGGTAAGGTGTAGAAAGTGTATTCTACAGACAAACAGCAGATAACAAGTCAAGTCAAGCACACAAATCAAGCGTATTTATACAAATATTTATAATCGATATTGTCATGGAAGATTTTTGAACATTAATCAACAATTGACTGCTATTTGAACATTTAATCGATAGTTCATCAATTGACCTATTTGTATGTTTAATCGATAAGTAAATTACAAAATTTGAGTTTTGGGGATCTATCGTCCCCAACAATATGTTTCCATTTCCCGACGTAATGTGTTCTTTGGTCTTCCTCTTTTCCACTTCTCTTCAGTTTTCCAACTTGGGTCATGCCTCATGATCTCCGTAATGCATGTTCTATTCACTTTCAATGTCTTTTCCCCATTTCCTCTTCAGCTGGAACCTGATTTATTCTCTCTCACAGTTGGCTGTTGCGATCATTAATATGTAATTAAAACACAGGAATAATGAAATTATTCATAATAATTAGTAACTACTTGTTAATTGGATTAATGTAGTAGTATCAACTCTTCATACAAGTTCCAAATTGTCTTAAATAAAGTGAACAATTAGCTCAACTGTTTCGTACTGTTGGCAATCATGTTCAACACACTCTTAAATCACATTCAATCAATCTATCATCTTGATAGTAGATACATATATATATATATATATATATATATATATATATATATATATATATATATATATATATATATATATATATAAGTATCAGATATGTTTGTAAAAGTTTTTTTCTGGTGTGTGATTGTTATAACTTGTGGCCTGTGTGCCCTGCTAATGTATAACGTAATGATACTGCCAATTAGAGAGGAGTGAATTATCGACCGGACCAGTGACGCATAAAACCCATGAGAGTAGCCTAGTGTCATTCTCAGGTCTGTTTCCCGCCTAGCCCTTACTGTCATTTCATGAACATCATTCTCAGCCTCTGTCATATGAATCATGTATTTCAAGCGTATTGGGTTTATATACCAACGAAATAGATCACATCGTACCATAAAATAGGGAACAACATTAGAACAAGAATTGGCCAAATGTGGTTGTGAATGAGAGAGATAGTAATCGATAGACTGGGCATAACTCAAGAATGGTAAATTGTATAATGATAATTCATAGGTCAAAATAAAGCTCACAATAAGAGGAACACGAATATGAATAGTTTAGTTATTTAACAATTATACAATAGAAATATATGTATCGTATTGATCCATAAATAGATCCCAATAGTAACCATTCATTATTCACATCGGGATATAACAGTGATGATGAACACAATGTGTGTAATCGTATAGTGATTACTTCAATGCAGATATCGTTTGTCTCAGAATCTAAATTCATAAAACTGTTTCCTATCAAGTTTTACCAACAGATACAAATGTTAACAGATAATTCAGTATTTAGTGGCAATGGAAATGACAGTATACCGAAATATCTATAATTCGTTGAAACAGAAATGATCAGAAGTCATCAGTATTCAATAATAAGGAGTATGTTTTTTTTAGTAAAGATCAGTTATCTTCTTAAAAGTGCTGACAGATGGAGTTGATACCACTTTTTTGGGCAGGGCATTCCTGAAGTTGAACATGCAGTGAGAAAAATGGAATTCTATCTATGGTATTTAAACACTTTTGTTGTAGTCTCAGAGATGATTAGTTTAAAAGCGATCGGTGAGGTAAGACATACTAACATTCGTATCATTATTTAAGCTATAGAATGCCATTATCAAGTCATTTCACTTTCTACGATTAGTTGAAATGTTTTTAAGATCTTTAATGAATCTTCGTAAGAGAGTTTAGAGAGATCTGTCGCTAAATTAGTCCCTCTACACACACACACAGTTATATTAACATCCCTAATAAGACATACATGGAGTTTTCTTGACCATTTGTAAATGGTTTGATGAAATATGTAACCAGATAAATGTAGTTTGGAGATGTTGGTGATGTGATACCTCAAAAACAAGTTAAGTGTAAGATTATTGATTGATTTTAATTATGATTTTCGCAGATTGAAATAATGAGTCAATGGAAGCTAGACCACCATGGAAAACCTGGAAGCAATGGATGGCCGTCTCTTCCTGGTATGGGATTCCTCAGCAGTGCGCGTCCACGATCCCGCACTCCGCGAGATTCGAATCCAGAACCTAACAGTCTCGTGCCAAGCGCTTAACCACGAACCCCTTCTGATAATTGAATAGGAATATTTTATTAGTTAAATAAGAAGTTTCACCAATAATTTCACAGTTGAATTCACGAGTCGATCTAAGCTAGACCATAATTGAAAAACTGGAAGTACTGAACTCCCGTCACGTCTTAGTACGGGACTCCTCAACCGTGCGCACCTGCGACCTTGCATGTAGAATTCGAATCCAAGACCTTCGGTCTCGAACGAGAACACTTAACGTCTAGACCACTAAGCCGGGATCCGATGGTGTTAATGTCTAACATTTTAGTGACCCGGAGATCAGACACCAGGTAGATCGTCTGTAGTTTGTTACCGAAATATACATGTCGTCAATCGTCGTATATAATCATCGATCTAAGTCGTGTTAGTGAATAACGAAATTAAATAAGTCAAATACGATGATGAATTTTGAATACGTGTATTTCATATAATCGTTGATTCAGACAAACGATCAAAGAAACGAAACTTTGCGTGGTGGAGAAGGTGAGTGAGCCAACTCGACTTAACCAAGTGTGAATCGATATTTATAGTTAGACAAAAGTAAGTTACAGACATGGGATGAGTAAGATAAGAAATGCAAACACATACGCTCATATACAAAATAGTCACGATTAACAACTAAATAAATGACAGGGTAAAAATGTGGTTTGAAAAGAATGAATAGATTGATCTGTCCAGAGACTGGAATAATCTATGTAAGCTTGTCATAATACCAGCCGCTACAACTTAAATCGACCCATGATCTTGGGCAATCTTTCATCTATTGTCTGAGATGGATAACTGTCTCAAACCAAACACAGATTAAACTTCAGTAGTCTTGTCTTCTTACTAGAACTCCAGAAAATCCTTCTCGAAGCTAGTCACTAATCAGCACATGATTAGTACTAGTATGGGGATTTGTAGAGATTGTGGTATTTATACAGTTGGATTCATCAGTCAACTTTCGCTTCAGTTTATTTCTTAAGTATCATACAAATATCATATCAACTTCAAATAATACTAGGATATTCAGTTACTTCAATAACTAAACTCTCATATTTACACATAAAACTAATGGTCTATCGATACAGCTTACATAGAGTATGTTTTCTATTAAACACTAGTGAGATGGTGGAGGCGATTAGTAGCTCAGGTGGATGATTTTGATAAAGCTTTGTTCTCTGAGATGGATTGTTTGGTTGTGGAGCCTTCATCGTTCTTCTGAACAACATCATCAGCATAAAATTCAAGTTTACATGATTACAATGTAATAACTAAACATATTGATACAATCTAGGTAATAATTGATAATAAGAATGTGTAAACAATCATTTGAAAGCACTTTCTATTATATATTGCCATTAGAAAAGGGGAATAGTAAAGAAGCGTCCGCGCGCGACCCCGATGGGTCGGTCCTAGGTTCGAGTCCAGCGGGCGGGATCGCGGATGCGCACTGGTGTGGAGTTCCATACTAGGATGGAACAGCCGATCATTGCTTCCAGGTTTTCCATGGTAATCTAGCTTTAATTGACTCATGAACTCAACTAGAAAAAATTAGATTGTATTTGGAAATAATTCCAAATCAATGTAGATAATGATACAAATGTGGGTCAGCCCAAGTTGGCATACCATAGTAAATGATGAAATTAACACGATGAGTAGCGAGTGAGTCATAATAATATAAATATTAATAGATGTATGTTGTGTTCGGTCGTCGCAATTTTTGTGCCGGAAAAATGCTGATCACTTATACTCGGAACGAGGAACCTCGGCAATTCCCACGATGTAAAAGTGAGAACACAAAGACTGGTATAAGTGATGATTTATTAACCCCAAACACGACGACGAACGATGATCAAAGTAGTCTAAAATATACTGGTTTATATATTGATTGTACACCCATTTTGATTAATAATTAGGATTAGATCACATACTCAGTTATAACAGATCACTAACTGAGCATAGTTCATGTCAACTGAATACAAGAATATCTCGTTTATTATACAGAAAATATCACATTGGGATAACAGTAACAAATACTACACTGAATGACCCTCATGTTGAATTAGAAGGGAAGTAATGTTGAAGAAAACTCATAATGAAAAAATCAATCGAAAAATTGACTTTAGTAGCCCGGGTTCTGATTCCAAGGAGATTGTAATGATGATTGTTGTTGAAATATATATGTCGCCTATCCTCATATATTATTCATCGACTTTAATCGCGTTAGTCAATAACGCAATTTAATAAGTCAAATAACAAGAATGGACTTTTGAATACATATATTTTGTATATAGAGTGAATGGAATAGAACGAAGCAAAACGACGCGCAGTGGAGAATGTCGGGTAATCAATATTTATAGTCACAGAAAAGTAAGTTACAGACATATGATGAGTACTGGGATAAGAAATGCACACACACGTACCCGCTCATATAAAAACAGTCAAGATTGATAAGCGGATAAATAACAAAGTCGGAATGTGACTCAAGTAGGATGAATAGAATGGGATGTTCGAATGCTAGAATAAAGTATATGTGCTTAATATAATAACCGACACTACCACTTCTTTTGGCTGCTCTTTTAAAATGAGGTCAATCAGAGGGTAAAATTTAAATTATTGGATTTCATATCGTTTGCTTAGCGATGAATTGATTTCTGGGAAACCTATATGTTCAGCTATATATTTTTAAGATGAAATGGATTCCTATGGTCTTCTGGTTAGGGTTATAAATTATCTATCAAACTTTGATCAAATACTAACTAGAAATGAATGTCTGTATGGTATGTGATATATAAAGAGCTTAGATTCTTGATATACCGCGGACTACTTGAACAGTCGAACACTAGAACCCTCCCAAGTCGCAAATGGGAAGACAGAAGACGAATGAGAAGAAACATTATTCCAAACAGTGTCAATTATGGTACAAAACTGTCAGGTATTTATTGTATTTAGTAACAGCGAGATCATCATTATGATCATCCAATCCTCATATAGTGGTTTTTAGCATTTGTCTAATAGGGAAGCTACACGTCGGGATTCCAGGATGTGCTTCTAAAAGATGATTGGATGGAATGTCTTCGGCTCTTTCTGAGCTTCTTAAAGCTACCTCGAGTTCACCGGTGGGCCGTCCTCACAGTATGGTTTGCAAAACTGCAGAAAAATATGATTTTTCTGTTTCTAAAATCTGGAATAACGAATGCTGTTTAGAAAAGGCAAAGAATATTAATTATTGTGATAATGTAAAGTGAGAGCTTGTTTTCATTGAGCTTATTTGAAAACAATGTTTAAATGTATCTTACACTTGTTGGAAGAACATGCTGACGAAGACACTCATGAAGAAAATACAGTTTTTCTCGAGTGGAAGCCTACCTTTTGGCGAAAGTCTCCCATTTTCGAACAACGAGCAGCGTACTACGCTCATATGATTTTGAGATGGTGAAGATTTGTAGCTCAGGTGGATGATTTTGTTCTTTAAGTTGGATGGTTTAGGCGTGGAGTCTTGATCGTTCTTCTGAACGACTTCATCAGCACAAACTTCAGGCAGAAGTGAAGTGTCCGAAGTTTGTGCTGATGATGTCATTCAGAAGTACGATGAAAACTCCACGACCAAAACCATCCAGCTCAGAGAACGAAATTCCATCAAAAACAATGTTTTAATTCATTTAGTGTTGTTAGAGCAACATATTTGGATTTTTTTAAACCTAGACAGAAGACAATATATTGAACGTATTTGATAATCAATGGCTTGTATAATCTGTTTGATAACTACTATTGAACTTGGTGTAAACTATTTACGCAGGTTAATAGAGAATGGCATTTGACGATAAGTCTCTATAGAAATTGACGCAAGCTGAAGACGTAATAGAACTAAGGGTCATTGAATTTATGTTACAAGATTGTTTTGAACTCCTTAAACATGCACACTCAGGAATTTATTCAGCATCGAGCGTTGAAGAAGAAAACAATCTTGCAAACAGTAAATCTTTTTTAAAAATTTAAAACCAGTGATGCATTTGATACATTTAGTATGTAGCCAACAGTGGATTCCAGGATGCCCATTTTACCTATCCAGGATTCATCAACTGGAACCAAGTGTTAGAGTTCACATTGAGAACTGGACCTATTACCTTCGGAATTAAATTCTCGATGCGTTATCCGCTGAGCTACTGAGGGTCTGAAAATGTTAGTAATCATTTTCGATTTCTTGTCCTCAACATTTGAAGGGAAAGGCACTAGGTCCGAGTTTCGATGTAAACAACACAGATGCTGGCATATACAACTGACGAATCACGTACCGAATATACTAAAACGTATACCATAATGCTAAGTAAAAATAAGCCGATAAAGATGAGCACATATCAATAGAGAATGATTTATTTAACTCAAACATATAAACATTGGTACAATAAGGCACCAAATAGATAAGCGCCACATAAATCATTCGATTTGCATGAGGGCTGGGATACTGCCTGGGTGCCCAAATCGAAGCAGGTGGTCTTCTTAGGGGGCCACACCCGGAGCCTTCGACCTAAAGGTCTGATCCACAAGGCAGTGGAGCAACGTCAGGAGATGTGGTAACATGGTAAGCGGTGACCAACAACAGGTTCATACGCCATTTGTTCCTTCAGGATACTGGAGCCCATGTGCACCATTGGTTTGGAATCAGGGTTTTCCAACTCTCACAGGTAGAGTCTCTGTATCCACCAACCCAGTTAGAACGCCGGTCATTCACTTTTCATCCTTTCAAGTTCGTAAACAACACCGGTGATACAGGGAGGCAGTGGGTAGGACTTCCCCGACAGTGATTGCATGCACGTGGCCAAATGAGAGCATTTTGAGAGTGCGGACCCTCTCCGCTCTTGGTCGTACCAGGCCATTTGGGGGTTAATCAATTGCAATCATGAAATTCGACAAAGGGAAGTTACAAACCATTATCAATGAAATGGAAATGTTTAAAAATGATCAATCTTTCGATAATTTGTCAAATCCCAAGGGAGTTTAGTATATACTGATAAAGGGTTTATCATTTTATAAACTACATATCGTTTCACTTAATATACGGAGGACCTATGACGACTAACAGTAGTATCTAACTAAATAGGACCAGTTATTTGTCTGTTGTTGTTTTTTTAAAGAATAAATGAAATTCATTTTTTTAGAAACGCAATTTTATTTTGATATTCAAATTAATCTAATTAACTTATTATTTAAAGTATGAGAGTTTAAAAATATGTATTGAGTATGAAAGCCATTTATTTTACAAAATGATTTAAGCTACTTATAAGTAGTGTAAAGTAAAAACAAACAAATAAATATGTGGGAATGTTACATAACAGCATGAACAGATGGTTATTATTACACAAAATGTTCACTGAAAATAGTTCAACGGTAATGAACTCAGATTGTGAAGAGTTTTGTTTTTAAAAATCTATAGGGAATTAGGATAGGGGAATATGTTGGGAAAAACTAATTCCTATAAAATAATTATACTTTAAGTGTTTGTCAATCAACTCTTATCAATTTCATTAGTGTATTCATTGTTTTACCTTGAGGTCCAAGACCACCATGTAACCAAGCTGTACCATCATTACTACATACTGCAGAGACTGCATATGCTCTTGGTTCATCGATTGTACCAATTCTAAAAGGATAAGGATATAAATAGTGGTTTTGCATTAGTGAAAACGAATTATAGGTAGCGATGATGATGGAGTCGATTATAAATGGAACATTGAATTTATTTTTCAGACTAGAAATATTGAGTCACAATTTGTCAAATTGAGTTGACAAGTTTACTTTCTTCAATCAGCTTCTTTTCTATTACCATCTATATGTGTTAACGCAGATGTATGAAATATAATTTATCCAACTGCTATTCTTGTATTTGACTTGTTGCCTTTTTTCGTTATACATTAACGCAAATTAAGTCGATGAATATGTACGAGGTTAAGGTCGTGTGTGACCGACCTCAAGCAGTTGTCCCTTGGGCACTGCGGTCACGCTCTCAAGTGACTAAGACCACCCTCTAACCCAATTTCCTTTTCAGGTACCTCCAGAAGACCCCTTCCATGGTATGGGTAACCGGGAAGTGATAACTGCCCTCATACCTCTAACAGCACCGAAGATCACTGTCACCGTCTTCCACACAATAAAGGGAAACTATTACATTCATGTTGCTTTAATCAACACACGTGAAACAGTTGTGTTTCAACTATTTATTTAGTATTTTAAAGTCTAAATCGTTGTTAAATGTAACTTTGATAGTGATACAAAGGAAAAGATTTGTAGATCAGAAGGATGATTTTGACGATCAGTCATATATTCAGGTTTGTGACAATCTGTTACTTTTAATATACTGATAATGGGTACAATGCTGACATTTGAAAACTTTTCAAAATAGTTAATGAATGAACAACTTGAAATTTATTAGGCTTTGATGAAACCGTCGCCAGTGAAGGATTTCACACACGCATGTCTTCTTTCGTTGAATCAGTCTTCTTCGACCTTATTATTATAATAGTTTTTTTTTGTAACATTATGGCTCGAAGTATCTGGGGCTAAGAGGAGAATGGGCATCAAAACTAGAATGTATCTCTGTGATAAGCTCAAAATGGATTACTTTTATCTTTACATTTCATCTATTCCTTTGGAACTATACCTGTTATAATCAGTTTTGCCTTAATTTCCGTGGAGTTGTGATTCATCGGTTAAGGCTATTAGGTTACTGGGATCAAAACCCACTCAATCTACTTCGGTTTACGCAACTGGTTAGTATAACTAGCCCTTACACTTAAACTGTGGTTCAAAAGCAAGCACATGAACCTGTATCTGGTAACGAGTAATGATAATAATACTGACAATAATAACCGTTGGTATTATTCTGGCTCGCTTGCAATTCATTTTGTCAATTCCCTTTCTAATAGCGTTTTGTGCTAGACCCCATGTTGACGTTCACAATCGAATGAATAATGAAATTTTGAAAAAAATGGTCATGTTTACGCCCATTCATTAATAAAATCTTTACAAATACTAGATGCTTGTACTAACGTGTCAAGAAAAAACCCAACATATTGAAACCTACTCGTAAATTGTCGGTTTAATACTACTATCGTTTTCAGTATACTTTAAAAGATATGCTGAATTAAGCGGACCATGTCTTAATGCATTGAAACCTTCTCCTGTTCCAATAAATAAACCACCAACACCTGGTATTATACAATGACCACGCCAACCACTGAAATAAACAAGTGTTTAAAACATAAATAGTAATAATAATAATAATATTGGGAGAAGTTCAGTTAGGAAAAATGCAACCAGAAACAATTCTTTCAGTTAACGAAGTTACTCTCACTTTTAATGCATAAAGCAAAAGAAAATTACAGCAGAATTTCCACTGGCCTCAACTCTGAGCCATATCTGATAACGTCTCAAGCCACTGTGTCGCACCATCTCTAGAACCCCAACCAGAGAGTCGTGAAAGACAAACAGAAGCCAGTCTTGTAGAGCTCTTCTTTATACCACGACACCATGTCATACAATGACCACCTCTCTGCTTTTTCCAACCGGTCCCAGCGTTGGCAAACAGTGCACGGCGTGCAATTCGCTGGGACGACATTCGTAGGACATGTCCAAGCCACCGAAGTCAATGTTTCAAGATGGTTATAACAACTGGCCCCCTGAATGCCCTGGTACGGCCGAGAGTGGGGAGAGTCCGCTCTCCCTCTCGAAATACTCTCACACGGCCACGCGTATACAGCCTCTGCCAGGGAAGTCCTACTCATTGCCTTCTCGTGGCGGGGGTGTTGTTTACGAAAATGAGAGGACGAAAAGCGAATGTCCGGCGCTTTAACCGGATTCCAAATCAATGGTGCACATGGGCTCCAGTATCCTGCGGGAACGAATGGCGTATGAACCAATCGTTGGTCACCGGCTACCATGGGACTGCATCTCCTTACGATGCTCCACTGCCTTGTGGGTTAGACCTTTAGGTCAAAGGCTCGGGGAGTGGCCCCCTAAGATAACCACCTGCTTCGGTTTGGGTACCCGGGCAGTATCACAGCCCACACACAAATTGATGAACTCTTTATGCCTATGGAAATTACCTTTCTCGCTTTGAAAAACAAACAATTGATTCAGATTATTATTATTACAATTATTGTCATTATTAATACTAATATTATTATTACTACTATTATTGTCATTACTGTTATTATTGTCATTATTATTATTATTTTCCACATTATTCACCCTCTTTTATACCTATACAGCGGCTCGTCTTTGGTGGAAATCCGACTGTATCTAAACGTTCTCGAGTCACTGTCCGGTTGAAAATTGTATGTTACCACCGAATACGAGGACTGAAGCAGATTTTCTGAAACCACGTGCACCATTCAAACTGGCTGCCTTCAACGTTCGCACATTTATGCAGGTCGGACAACAGATAGGGCTGGCTATGTCTTTGGAAAGTCTTAATATCGACGTGTGTTGTCTATCCGAGACCCGTATTCAAGACTCTGGCGAAGTACTACAAATTCGATCTCCATCTGTCGCTTCAAAAAGCTTGTTTTACGTGCGCTTATCCGGGGACCCTGTGGCATCTTCGTCTGGTCTTGCTGGCGTTGGTGTCGCACTAAGCGCTAGAGCTGAGGCAGCACTAGTCGATTGGATCCCCATTAACAGTCGGTTATGTGCTGTTAGATTAGAAAGTTCCATCAAAGTGAGAAGAAATCGGCGTGAGAAACGATGTCTTTTCGTCATCTCCGCCTATGCCCCGACAGATTGCAGCCCGGATGCAATCAAGGATGAGTTTTACCACCAGTTATCAGTTCTTCTCCAGAAAGTGCGTTCGACAGATATTGTAGTACTAGCCGGAGACTTGAATGCTCAGGTCGGGCGTCTAGGCACAGAAGAGAGTCGTTTAGGTGGCCGATGGGGACTCGTTGGTCGCAGGTCAGATAACGGGGACCGTCTACTGCAACTTTGCGCAGACCACAACCTGTTTCTGGCTAGCACTAACTTTCGGCACAGTCATCGCCGATGTGCCACCTGGCGTCCTCCCTCTGCATCCCAAGCCTGGACTCAGATTGATCACATCGCGATCAGCTACCGCTGGCGTGGTTGTGTACAAGACTGCCGCTCCTTTTGGAGTACCTATCTGGACTCTGACCATGCCTTGGTCTGCGCCAATCTTGCCTTACTTTTCAGTGGACAACGAAGTGAACGCCATCAACGGATTGATGTTAGCAAGCTGGTTGCAACTTCTGTTGCAAGTAAGTATCGAACCGAGCTAGCCTCTAGGCTAGCTACCACTCCACCGAAAAGTATAGATGAGCATTGGTTGCAATTGCATGACGCCATGAAAATGGCGGGAACAGTCAATTGTGGGTTTGCGAAACGTCCCGCTTTTAAGCACTGGGTTTCTGCAGGTTCCTTACAACTCGTTGAAGCCCGTCGGTCTACTCCGGGTGACCGTGAGTTTGACCATAAACGAAGGATGCTATGTAAGGAAATCGGGCAAAGCTTGCGTAAGGACCGAGAAGCCTGGTGGTCGATGCGTGCTAATGAGCTGGAAGCAGCAGCTGCATCTGGTAACTACCGGAAGCTCTTCCAACTCATCCGAGCCACTGGCAGCAAGAAGTCTGGTGTGAGTGAAACAATCTGCGAGGATGATGGGATGCCAATCACTAACATCCATCGACGTCTTGGACGATGGGCAGAATTTTTCGAAGGGCAGTTCAACTGGCCTGCTGCTCTGGCAACATCGGTCAGACTGTCCTGCCCTCCATGGCCGGTGACGACTGATCCACCAAATGAGGAGGAAGTCCGCAAGGAACTCCAACTCTTGAAGCGTTACAAATCACCTGGCCCAGATGACTTACCTTCGGCTCTTTTTAAAGATGGTGGTGACTTTTTGACTAAGGAATTGACGACGTTGTTTACAAAGGTTTGGGAACTAGAGAGTGTACCAACGTCATGGAATGAGTCGATAGTTGTCCCTATCTTTAAAAAGGGTTCACGTCGTTCTTGTAACAACTATCGGGGGATAAGTTTACTTCCGATTGCGTCCAAGCTATTGGCTTCCGTCATTCTTCGTAGGTTGTTCAAAACCCGAGAAAGATTGACTCGCGAGGAGCAGGCTGGGTTTCGTTCTGGTCGAGGATGTATTGATCATATCTTCACCCTCCGCCAAATGTTAGAACACCGCCATACTTTTCAAAGGCCAACAATCGTAGTGTTTCTTGACATCAGGGCTACCTTCGATTCGTTGGATAGGACTGTTCTCTGGGATTGTCTATTGAAGAAGGGTGTGCCTGAGAAGTTTATTAACATCCTAAAAGCCCTGTATAAAAACACCTCAGGCAGAGTGAGGGCATACAACCACCTCTCTCCATTGTTCCATTCGAGCAGTGGGGTTAGGCAGGGTTGCCCAATCTCACCATTCCTCTTCAACTTTGCCATCGATGACATTCTGGAAACAGCTCTGATGAATGTAAGTAATGGTGGTGTGGATCTGTTGCCTGGAGAAAGACTTCTCGACCTTGAGTATGCGGACGATATTGTCTTACTGTGCGATAATGCCCAAGGCATGCAATCCGCACTTAATCAGTTGGCAATCAATGTCCGTAGGTATGGTATGTGCTTTGCACCTTCGAAGTGCAAAGTACTTCTACAAGACTGGCAGGATTCTAATCCTGTACTCACCCTGGACGGTGAGCAGATAGACGTAGTTGAGAAGTTCGTGTATCTGGGTAGCTGCATAAGTGCTGGTGGGGGTGTGAGTGATGAGATCAATGCACGAATAGTGAAAGCCAGAGCGGCTTATGCCAATCTGGGCCATCTTTGGCGCCTTCGTGATGTTAGTCTGGCTGTAAAAGGTCGGATCTACAACGCGTTGGTGAGAGCAGTTTTGCTCTATGCTTGTGAAACCTGGCCTCTCCGAGTTGAGGACGTTAGACGACTCTCTGTGTTCGATCATCGCTGTCTCCGAAGGATTGCTGACATTCAGTGGCAACACCATGTCAATAATGCAGAGGTTCGGCATCGTGTGTTCGGGCACAGAGATGATAACTCAATTGGTGTTACCATCTTGAAACACCGACTTCGGTGGCTTGGACATGTTCTCCGAATGTCGTCCCAAAGAATTCCACGTCGTGCATTATTTGCCGACTCTGGGACTGGTTGGAAGAAGCGGAGAGGTGGTCAGTGCATGACATGGTGTCGTGGCATGAAAGAAAGCTGCAAAGGACTGGCTTGTGTTGGTCCTTCACGACTCCCTGGCTGGGGTCCGAGAGATGGTGCTACACAGTGGCTAGAGACGTTATCAGATATGGCTCAGAATAGAAGCCAGTGGCGATCCTGCTGTAACCTTTTACTTTCTTCATAAAAAGTGGTTGTGTCTCCTTTACCTGAAAGATTTCTTCTGATTGTACCTCTTCGTCATTACTCTCTTTTTCTTTTGCGTTCCTTAGTTTTTTTTTCTTTCTACTTCTCTTCGAATTCCCATTGTTTTGTGTGGCGCATATATATTGGCGCTCTCTTGTACCAATATTTATGTGTTCAAATAAATAAATAGTTATAACAACTGAATTATCATCTCTGTGTCTGAACACACGACGCCGAACCTCCACTGTGCTAACATCTTGTAGCAACCGGATGCCATCGATCCTTCGGAGACAACAGAGACAACACAAGAAGCCATCTAACATCAACTCAGAGGCCAGGCCTTACAGACATAGAGGAAAACTGCTCTCACTGGAGCGTCATAGATCCGACATTTTACAACCAGACTAAAATCATGAAGGTGCTAGAGATGACGCGGATTGACATAAGCCGCTCTGGCTCTTACTATACGTGAATTGATCTCATCAATC
The DNA here is from genome assembly GCA_944470365.2 of Schistosoma intercalatum. NCBI lineage: Eukaryota > Metazoa > Platyhelminthes > Trematoda > Strigeidida > Schistosomatidae > Schistosoma > Schistosoma intercalatum. The sequence goes on along the minus strand of OX103730.1, from coordinate 4,137,046 downwards.
ACGCCACCACCAGTACTTATGCAGCTATCTAGATACATGAACTAATTCTAACTCCTCACTACCAAGTGTGAGTGCAAGTACAGGGTCCTGTCAGCCTTTTAAAGTACTTTGTACTTAGAAAGTGCAAAGCACATGCTATACCTATGAACACTGACTGCCAACTGGTTAGGTGCGGATTGCAAGGCTTGTATATCATCTTACAGTAAGACAATACCGTCCGCATACTCAAGGTCAAAAAATTTTTCTCCAAGTAACAAATCCACGCTATTTATACTTACTTACTTTTGATAGGATGGTGAAAGTTGAGTTAGATCTGACTTTTGTTTTTGTTCAATATTTTTAATAAAACTTGTTACAACTGTACATGATGGCAATGGAAAGTCAAGGCGACCAGGCCAATTGCATGGTTCTTTCTTCTTTTTATTATGGATTATTTTCCATTTTAATAAGTCGACCGAATTACTTTTACACCCACCAATGGTAACTAATGTACATGGTGTGATCGGTGTCGATGTATGATAACTTCTTGACGATACCGTTAAACTGGAATCGGCTTCGCAGTAAACATATTTCATTCGTTGTTGAGATGAATCCATATCAATCAAATTACCTGTTAATAATAATTTGTGGAATATTTGTCACAAAAATAGTCAAAACTATATTACGTAACGATGAACCGGTCGATAATCCAATGAGCTGAAATAGAACCTGGTTGTATCATTAATAGTGGAGGTTCAAATGATCCCAGTATTGATATTCAAAACCAAATTTTTTTACCAGTCTCTGTTAGCATGTACGCGTCCAGTAAGAATTGCCTTGATATAGCTATTCTTAAGTTTTCTTTTACTTAGAGCAAGTGAATTGTGATTAACAGTGAAATTCAGGAAGTGCGTTTCGTCCTATTTGAAACTTGCCAGCTGAATTTATCTATACCTCAGTTTTGATGTAAACATTAGGACTCAAACCTAGTTAACTCTATCATCTGGGAGGAAAGGTGATTTGTGGGATAACCAAGTCTGTGGATGAGCTCCAATCGCTAGATGTTTGATAAATATTCTGCATTTTATTTTGTAGATTTTCTCAACTACATCACAATATCTCCATCTATGTTGATGCGAAATGATGGAAAAGAAAAGAAAGTAGTTAACTGATAATTAGATAAGTGCAACTAATTGGTATTAAAACGAGTCATCAGCTTGAATGTCATCTACTATTTCACTCTAATTCTATTGACTATTCTTACTTTTCTGTCTTCATATAATCTTCCCTTAATAGAAATTGTTATTAACTGGAGAAGACACTGACAAAAAATGTTGAAAAGTAGTTAACCTACCATATAGTAAGTAAATATTCCCTGCCTTTCTTTGGCTTCGTAGAGAACCTTCTCGGCCGATAATAATAGCTGAAAACGTATTCTCATCATCTAGTGAACGAATTATTTGAGCAGAATGAGCTGACAACCCAGCTCCCTGAGGAAACCCTGTAAGCAGTGGTTCATTCAAAGCAGGAGGTAGCCAAGTATTCGATTGAGTATCATATGTATGTATACCTGGGATCCTGATATGTCCATTCCATCCCCCTTTATTAAAATATGCATCACCATGAAGGTTGAATAAAAATGGCAACAATTAAATAGGACAGATGTTTTGTATATGTATCCAGATCTAAGTATGTTGTACAATACATTTAAATTTTGATGTTAAATGACTGAAGGAAACCAGTGGAAAGCATCGGGCCTAGATTTTATATTAGTTGACACTTATCTGCAAAACAGATCCTTGATGTTGAGAGAACTGTCTCCCCCTGGGGGTTCGAACCCGCGACATTGACTGTAACACTAGTTGACATAAATTCGAATAGCACAGAAAGTGTCGGCCCCCTTAAAACCATGAGTTCATCTTGCTGACAAGTGTAGCCTAGCAACAAAATATAGGTGCATGGTTTCTTTGACTATGAAGCCTCAAAACATACTTTAGACGTTAAATTACCTCAACTAGCAGAAAAATTGAAACTTGGTCAATAGAACTCTACTAGCAATAAGAACAAGATAACCTCTGGGCATGTCGAGATAAATCCAACCCAGTAACTTTGAGGGATAAGGTTGACCAGTTACATGATGAGACCTACTCTAAAAGACAAATAACAGGGTTAATAAGATACAACTGATAACAAGCAGTGATTAGAATCTACTGATTTTACACTCGTGGGATTGTTCTATGAGGCCCACTACCATTTTCGGCAAGCTTTGATCTCATTCAGAATGCTAATTGAAGCTCAGTAACTGAGCCCTAGAGTTCTGAGAACGTGACACCGCCAATAATTATATCGTGTTTTGACATGCTACCGAGTTTAATCCAAGTGTTATAAATATAGAATGACAAAATTAGGGAATTCGTCTCCTGAGTGAGCAACTACGATCAGTCGACAAGAGAATAACAAAAACGATTGGCCGGATGATAACCCTACCTACAGTTTCAATTAGTCTCTAGTTGAGAGAAGATAGGTTAGGAAATGTAAGTAACTACTATTCCTGACCCGACAATCCACTATAGATACCCCTAGGGACTTCAGAGATGAGAATTACACAACTACAATGTTACTAATTAACATACTCTCATATTAACAATCATTAAATGTGATTGATACAAACTTACCAATAAAAACAAGATATCTATCCTTGAAAACTAGACATGTATGTTGACTAAGAAATGGTGAGTCTGAAGATGTAATTTCCATCCACTGGCCTATTGTAGGATAAAGCTGTATCTTGTAAAAACAGTTGCTCGGCGTTTTACATGATGCATCATTAGAAGTTATTCCGCCGTGCAGATAGAGATCTCCCCTTATAATGGCACCTGGAATATTTTGTTCAGAGCATACAAAAATATGTTATACCAGTATGACTTCGTAGCGCAGGACCAATCGTGCCATTTGTTGCATTAACCCACTGAAGAGAACATCGCTTTGTCATTTACTAAAGTTTAATATTATGTAACATATGTGAAGTGAACATTTTTAGCGACTTCGACATAATCCCTTTTATTAGTGTATACTTGTAAATGTAATGGCATTAAAAGTGAATTGAATGTATTAGTAGTAGAAACAATCAAATTTCTCATCCTACTCTTTAAGTTTAAAAGCTAACCGATTGAAATGTGAACAGGCGAAGCTAAAATGGTAACATTACAATCTCGATAGTTTATTCAAAATTTAAATAGGCACTAATATGATTTTGTCGAAATGTAGACTGCAAAATAATTATTAATTCTTAAGAATGGAGGCTAAGACTGTGATTCATAGACGGTCTGATGAGATCGAAGATGGTAGTTCTCAGACCTTAACGCGGAATTTATTCATATATGGGTTTTTTGTGCCATTTCCCCAAAAAAATTTATAACGGCTTCCCCAAAATTGGGAGATTGGGTATATATGGCTAAATATTTAGTGAACGGCTAGCCAGGTTTAGTCACTGATATAAAGGAGGATGGACCACCAAAATTTAGGACTTTCACTGACCCACGCAATTACTTTGATGATCCTTTCCCACCTAGTGATATTGGAATCTTTAGGTGCTCCGTAGTTAGCCATGAACACACCTGGATCTCGGTTAACGACATAGATTGTAAATGTATGGCCATAAATTGTATGAATTATCTAGTTCTTATCCCATTGCTGCATACTTGGCTGCAAATGCATTTTGTTTCAATAGTATTGAATAAATGGCGACAAATAATTTACTTACGTCTTATGTTATTTTCAGCCCGCTAACAAGAAGTACGTCATTGTTGACGTCCTAAAAAAAACTTATGATAGCATCCAAGGAGTGGATAATAGGCAAGGAACTTTGCGCTTATCCGAACGACCTTGTCGATATACACCTGCAGAAGTGCGACCAACCGAATGAAAATTGGTCACTCATGAAATGTAAAGTGATTCACGAATTAGGTAGGTTACATACACAGAAAGCATAATTCACTATAGATTCTCTGCAGTCGGCAAAAGATCTGTTAGTTGCCCTACAGATACTGGAGTCTCAGCGGAAAAACACCTCAACGGATGAAAACACTTTGCCACTTAACACTGAGAAGCCAAAAAGGTCTGTACAATAATCTTACTAACATTTCCTAGAGGTGTAATGAAGCGTAAAGAAGATTTTCTTTACAATTCAGTCGACATGGATGTGGCTGAGATGCAGGCTGGGAATAGCCGCGTACAATATCCCAAATTCCGTGTTTTCGAAAAATTAATATCGCCAATCGCCAAGTACGTTTAATTACTATTTAGATATTCACTATTTAGTTCAACACAATTAGAGACATCACCATCCACATCGGAATGTATGCATGTTGGTGGCGCTGTAGTGGACCAGTAAGTAACCTGCATCATCTAGTGACCTTTTTCACCTGTGATAGGTTGTATACTGTGGTGCTGAACATGTCGTCAGCTATCAATGACTTGACTAAAACGATTAACAACATGTCGTCCGCCATTATGGACTTGAATGTTAATGTAAACCAATTGCTTTCAAAGTCTAATGAGCGCGAAAGACCGCATCAATTCGATTGCGGACTGTCAAGTCAGCAGTTCCCTTTGTCATCTGAAGAGGAACTACAGATGCTAGATACTGGTTTGTCGCAGAAAGAAACCAGGGACAGATTTGTAAGTCATTTACATGAATTTAATAATTTGTTACTATTACAGATGGCAATGGTCACTAGGTTATCCAAAAACGTCCATGCGTTTTGTTCTGTCGCATCTGCTGACACCGGAGGTTGCCAGTAAATTCACGTTACTTGGCACCCCTTCAAAACGAGCACTACAGAAATGCACGTCTTACAGCTGCATACGAAGTAACCTATATCTATTACTTAAACTTCAGGTGCCTTAACTCATCGCTTTTTGTCATCCTCTGTCAACGAGAAAGACCTTGGTAAGCTCTACGACATCGCGACACATGTAAATGACTTACAAATCTGTCCCTGGTTTCTTTCTGCGACAAACCAGTATCTAGCATCTGTAGTTCCTCTTCAGATGACAAAGGGAACTGCTGACTTGACAGTCCGCAATCGAATTGATGCGGTCTTTCGCGCTCATTAGACTTTGAAAGCAATTGGTTTACATTAACATTCAAGTCCATAATGGCGGACGACATGTTGTTAATCGTTTTAGTCAAGTCATTGATAGCTGACGACATGTTCAGCACCACAGTATACAACCTATCACAGGTGAAAAAGGTCACTAGATGATGCAGGTTACTTACTGGTCCACTACAGCGCCACCAACATGCATACATTCCGATGTGGATGGTGATGTCTCTAATTGTGTTGAACTAAATAGTGAATATCTAAATAGTAATTAAACGTACTTGGCGATTGGCGATATTAATTTTTCGAAAACACGGAATTTGGGATATTGTACGCGGCTATTCCCAGCCTGCATCTCAGCCACATCCATGTCGACTGAATTGTAAAGAAAATCTTCTTTACGCTTCATTACACCTCTAGGAAATGTTAGTAAGATTATTGTACAGACCTTTTTGGCTTCTCAGTGTTAAGTGGCAAAGTGTTTTCATCCGTTGAGGTGTTTTTCCGCTGAGACTCCAGTATCTGTAGGGCAACTAACAGATCTTTTGCCGACTGCAGAGAATCTATAGTGAATTATGCTTTCTGTGTATGTAACCTACCTAATTCGTGAATCACTTTACATTTCATGAGTGACCAATTTTCATTCGGTTGGTCGCACTTCTGCAGGTGTATATCGACAAGGTCGTTCGGATAAGCGCAAAGTTCCTTGCCTATTATCCACTCCTTGGATGCTATCATAAGTTTTTTTTAGGACGTCAACAATGACGTACTTCTTGTTAGCGGGCTGAAAATAACATAAGACGTAAGTAAATTATTTGTCGCCATTTATTCAATACTATTGAAACAAAATGCATTTGCAGCCAAGTATGCAGCAATGGGATAAGAACTAGATAATTCATACAATTTATGGCCATACATTTACAATCTATGTCGTTAACCGAGATCCAGGTGTGTTCATGGCTAACTACGGAGCACCTAAAGATTCCAATATCACTAGGTGGGAAAGGATCATCAAAGTAATTGCGTGGGTCAGTGAAAGTCCTAAATTTGGTGGTCCATCCTCCTTTATATCAGTGACTAAACCTGGCTGGCCGTTCACTATTACTACATTATCAGGCTGACGTGAAGTGATTTCACTGTTGTTAAACATAATTACTTGTTTATTGGAGACATCATTAACGCCTATTGGGGTAGTATTTGTTAAGCCACTAATTTGAAGCCTATCGCTGAAGGATATTCTCTCAGCATAACGCTGTGCTGCTTGCTTAGCTACTGCAAACGCACTACGCACGGAATCCTTAATTTGTCTCATATATGACTCGAATGGAAAGGCTGAAAACTATCTAAAGGTCCATGTGCACGAACGTCGTCAGGTAGGTGCTGTAACGAATGCACATTGTGAATCAAGTGTTCACACCCATAACACCATTCGTATTCATTCAGAAAACTTAGTAAATCTATTTTGGCGGTTTCTACAAAAGTTTTATGTAATTTGGGATGTGCAAGCAGATACATGGATAACGCTAAACGCCGGAAATTAAGATAAAAAGGTTGTGGCAATGTTTGTTTTTTCAAGAATCACCGGGCCTAAATACAGAAGGAACAACCTACATTCAGAAGCTTTCCATGCCGATACAAAGTCTAGTGTACGGCATTTACGGGGAAAGTCAGAAGGAGTACTTGCCAAACAACCAGATATTAAATTATTTATGTCCCGAATTGCACATGAGTTAAAGTTCCGCAGTCTTCGGTGTGCTAAATCTATCCATAAATTAGCTAGTTTTTTGGTAACACCAAGGTACACCATGTGCATAGGATCTAGAGGAAAAGTAACAATCATATTAATAGAAAGCGTTTCCATTATAGAATGTTCTTGATGGTGAATTGATTGAGTCAGACGACGGAAGTATATACTCCTTTTGGAAAGGTCGTTTTCCCCTCCAGCCGTCTCCCAACTACAATACACCTTTCGCAACCTGCCTTACCGTTGTGGTTTGCCATGTACCTAACAGAAGAACGAGCAGGTGCGTCACATATAACAGCCGCCAACCTAATAGCTATACATCTATTAAACTTAACACTAAAAAGACCCACGTCAGTCATTTCTTTTATTTCAGAAATTGTGTCCGCAGAAAATTCGTTGAATTCTGCCGGCTTACTATTCCCTCCGTAGATCCCTATCATGAACACGTCACTAAGCCGAGGGGCAATGATCCGTCCAAGTATAGGCCATAACTGTTGATTGGAGCTTCTAGACATAGAAAGTCCATCTATATTGAGATATAAGTTTAAAGAGTCAAAATCACTAGTACACAACCAAAGCTCAACGTATCTTAGCAGATTGGTTTTCAACCCTAGATGGTAGTAAACCCCAATGCCGATTACCTTTGGTTGAACACTTGGACAGGTCTTCAGAACGCCTCTGATGCTTTTCGGTATGTCCGGGATAAGAAATCTTAGACCATACAGAACCCGATCAGCATCTTTTATGCCCAGAGATGTATTTGACATTAGATACATCATAAAGTCGTTCATCTGTTCTTTGCGATTCACGAACTTTGGAGAGCACAAGTTCACTTTAGTATATCCTATAACATAGATATTTACGTACAAATTTAATGTTCATACCACTATTATGTGAAAGCCTTTGATTGATGTTGCTAGTGGACGGTGTACTAATCGAAGTACTTTCATTACAACTGACTTCTCTCTTTACTCCTATCAATTAAGTAAACATTGTTAAACTCAGTTACCTTTTACGGTGCTTTCATTAGCAAACTCACTGAACGAAAGAAAGTGATATTTTTTCATTAAAGCAGCTCTCATTTTATTCCACCACACTGACGCGCGCTATCTAAAAAGGACAGTGGTATTGCTTCTCGTTAAATTTTTAAACTGTTTTGATCGTAAATTACGTATCAAAACTACGATTTACACTTTAATTGAATCTACTCCAGTTAAGGTGATTTTTTACTGAGTTTTTTGGCTTTTGTGTATTTATTACATTCGAAAGCACTCTTGGTCTGTATCAATTGATACTTTAAAGTACTTTAGTTAAGGTTTGACATCTTGCTAGAGTTTGTCTTGTGGTTCATACTGTGATCATATTGTGTATTACACCTTAATCAGACTAAAATGGTTGGTAGTACCCACAAATGTGGACAACCAAACTGTTTGTTCCCTGTGGAAGAGGGAATGCAGTGTGACGAATGCAATAAATGGTTCCACAAAATGTGCACCCGTTTAAGTCCCACTGCATATAAAAGATGTTCGAAGCCTAACTCACATTGACTTTGCATGTTTTGCTGTGCCAACAAGGCATTGCTAATACAGGAGGCTATGAGCCTATTGGCTTTGGCCTGTAAGAAGAATGATGGCATATGCGCCGACAACACGGGCACTGACAGTGACAAATGTGTCAGTGTTGTTACGCGACGCCTCAAAAAAACCGACTCTGACCGACGTAAAAGTGAAATCTTCGTTGATATTAACAGGGGGAGTAGTACCACCTAGTACTGACATTGTTAATAATGCACCTTTAGTGGGAACCGTAGATCTGGATAAAACAGTCACCGTTCCAAATAGTCCCAGTGTCATGAGGGATGAAAAATGGACTACGGTACGTAGGAAACGAAACGAAAAGAAAAAAGCTGTAAGCAGTACACAGGCAGTTAGTAACTCACTGGTGGACTCAAATTGTGAGCCACAAATTGCAATACCAAGATCTGATCGTAAGAGTGAAACCTATCCTGGCGTAACTGAGAAGAAAAATATAATAACATCGAATATTATTGTGAGCAAATTGCGGGAGTCAAATGACCCTGATCCGAAAATTAGACACGCGCGTGACTTAGAAAAGCTAGGAGAATACATTCGTAGTATTTTACCAGATAACTCCAAAGGAGTTCAGGTTAAAAAGTTGGTAAGAATAAGCAAGAAGACCGAGGACAATGTTGAACCCCGTCCATGCAGGCTCCTTAACGTAATCCTAGGATCGGAGAAGCAACGGGATCTCTTGTTAAGTAGCGCTCGTTGTCACGACAATTCTGACATCCGAGTTAGACCTGACATATCTCTCGAAGATAGAATAAAAAGGAAGAAAGCACTAGCTGAGCTTGAAACCCGTCGGCAAAACGGTGAGGAAAATCTCCGGCTAGCGGGTTTTCGGACAGTCAGGTCTTGGAAGCGAATGCTACCAAGGCCTGTGTGGATAGGCTGTTCTACCTAGGAGTTTTATATGCCAACGCTCGTAGTCTACGAAATAAGTTCTATGAACTAGAAGCACTTGTGGACAGATTAAAGCCACTCATTGTAGCAGTGACAGAAACTTGGTTAGTCGATGACTTAGACATTACTCCAGAATTATCCGGATACCATTGCATCATGAGTGATAGACATAGATATAGGAAAGGAGGCGGCGTCCTGTTATACATAGCCAATAGCATAAATATCCGCTCCTCTATTAGCGAATCCCATGATAACGGCACTTGTGAAGTCATTAGCTGTAAGTTGGCTATAGGATGTAGTACATTTATGCTAGGTGTCATCTATCGCAGCCCAATCTGCCTAGCTGATGACTTTGTTTTAGAGCACATTCATCTTTGGAGTGAAAATACCAGATGTTTGGTAATAGGAGACTCTAACGCACCTGATATTAGTTGGACTGATATGACCACAGAAGGATCTATAAACTCCTTTGATAGTAAGTTCCTGATGACAATAATGGAGCATGCACTAGTACAGCATGTATCCCAACCCACACGTTTTGGTGTTAACCAGGGTTCTTCTCTGATGGATTTGGTAATCACTCATGAGACTGAGGATATTTTCGACTTAAATATTCTCCCGCCGTTAGTGAACAGCGATCATGCTGTTTTGTCATTCACGTTTCGAACTAGGGGCATGTTATACGATCAGGTTACACCTCGCCCAAATGTATGGAAAGCTAACATATCAGCCATTCAGGAATGTGCTGCTAAGACAGATTGGTTAGTAGATACTAGCATATCAGTTGAAGAAGCATGGTCTGTATTTAAAGGTAAATTTAGACTAGTTACGTCCCCGTTCATACCATACCTGGTATCGCGAAGACCGAATAATAGTCCACCATGGATAACTAAAACGGTCAGGAAACTCCTTAGAAAAAGGAAGAATCACTGGGATATGTTCATCTCTACTGGCTTAGGACAATACAGATCCAGTTACTGTAAGATTAGGAATGCCTGTAAAGCGTTAATAAGTAAAACTAGACTATCATACGAAAAACAGTTGATTAGGGATTCTAGATATAGTCCGAAACGGTTATTCTCGTATATAAAAAGGCGAACTAAGAGAAGTGATGGAATTCCATCACTTTTGATACGAGAAAATCCGTTAATCTTAGCAGAGAATGATGCCGAAAAAGCTGAAGCTTTATCGGAATACTTTAGTAAAGTGTTTTCTATCGGTAATGAGGAACGACCAATGATTCGTGGCGACCGTGACGGCTCGCTGATGGATCCTGTAGTCATTGAGAAAGATACTGTTTTAAGGCTACTTCAGCATCTCAAACCTGATAAGTCGTGGTCCCGATGATATTCATCCTAGGATTATGAAAGCCATATCAGATGAAATTGCTGAACCATTAGCGATACTATTCGACATGTCTCTGAGACAGTCCAGACTTCCCAGAGACTGGAAAGACGCCATAGTAAGTCCGGTGTATAAGGCTGGGAGTAGGGATCTAGTTAGTAACTATAGACCCATTAGCTTAACTAGTGCAGTTGTGAAATTGATGGAGAAAATCATTCGGATAGCTGTTATAAACTATGTTGAAGGGCAAAATCTTTTCTCCAGGGCACAACATGGTTTTCGGAAAGGCCTATCTTGCTTGACAAATCTTCTCATTGCACAAGAAGAGTCCCGATCGAAGCTGCTACCTTGACGCGGTGGTCGGGCTTGCCTATCGTGATGAACCAACCGAGCTATATTGGCTGGAACATATGTTCCTGCAGGTTCTACCATGCCAGGCAGGTCGATTGGCGAACGGTAAGACTAAAAGCATAAACTCAAGGTCTGAGGGCGAAGTCGTACTGCTGACTGTAGAGAGGTGTGACAGCAGTAAGGTGTTTCCCTCGGACAACCAGCATGACAGCGATGCTGCCTTCCCACAAGGAGGGATGGGGTTAGAAAAGGTCAACCCTAAAAATGCACACCTCACCTTACCTCACGGATTTCCGTCTCCGGCGGTAAGGCCCTTTGAAGAACGGAGCTAACACGTCAAAAACCTTCCACAAAAAGGCCGTGCGCGACCGGCCTCAAGCAGTTGTCCCTTGGGCTCTGCGGTCACGCTCTCAGGTCGTCAAGACCAACACTAATCCAATTTCCTTTTCAGGTTCCTCAAGAAATACCCTTCCACGGTGTGGGCAGCCGGGAAGTGACATCAGCCCTCATACCCGTAACAGCACAAGAGACCAAGGTGGTCACATTCAAATCCTTCCTACACCTCCTAATACCTCTCTTATCTCCCCGACTAACCCTCCTCACGTCTCTTTATCACCTGGCACCGCTAGGGCAAACGATTCGAGTACGTGGAACGCCATTCCTGGTGTCCTGAAACCACGCTCTAAACTACACGTAGGAGCTTTTAACGTACGAACACTTTGCCAAATAGGACAGCAGGCTTCATTAGCTAAAACTTTAGAATCCCGCTCCATCGATGTGTGCTGCGTCTCCGAAACGCGCATACAGGATCCGAGTAGCGTCATTCATTTGACCTCACCATACCAAAATAAAGAACCGACTCGATTTACGCTTCGTGTATCTGGAAGCCCTGATTCCGCTTCCCGTGGCCTCGCCGGCGTAGGTATAGCATTGAGTCCTAGGGCAGAACTAGCTCTCTTAGAGTGGATCCCAGTAGACAGTCGTTTGTGTGCTGTCCGACTGAACGGAACAGTAAGAATCCGGAAAGATAGGGATACTCGTCGTTGCCTCTTCGTCGTCTCTGCCTATTCTCCCACTGACTGCAGCTCAGATGATGTAAAAGATGAGTTTTACAGAAAGCTTTCGGACCTTCTCCGAAAAGCTAAGCGCTCGGATGTAGTAATAGTGGCCGGTGACTTTAATGCTCAAGTAGGTAAACTAAGCGATAGGGAAAGACACCTAGGTGGATCTTATGGTGTCGTGGCTCAAAGAACAGATAATGGCGACCGTCTGTTGCAGCTATGCTCAGATAACCGCCTGTTCCTTGCAAATACTAACTTTAAGCATAAGGAAAAACATCTTTTAACATGGCGACCCCCTAATTCGTCCCAACGATGGACCCAAATAGATCACATCGCTATCAGCCACCGATGGAGGGGCTCGATAGAAGACTGTCGCTCATTCTGGAGCACATGCCTAGATTCAGATCATGCTTTAGTGCGAGCGCGTATTTGCTTGCGTCTTACTGGACGTAGGAAAGACGCTGCAAGGAAACCTCTTAGGGGCCTACGTAATGATAGTCAAGCTAAGAGTATATTTCAGGAACAACTAGGCAGCCATGTAAGTGATGCCCACCCCGATGCAGCATGGAATGATATCCGAAAAGCTGTGGAAACAGCAGTGATATCTGCTAGTAAGGTAAACCAGAAGGTTAGGGAGCAACACTGGATCTCACAAGCATCTATCTCACTGATAGATGCTCGGAAACTCATTCCACCTGGCTCTGAACATAATGAAGAGCGGAGTCAGCTTAAGCGCAAGCTGACAAGAAGTCTACGCAATGATCGCGAACAGTGGTGGGTAGCGAAAGCAAGAGAGATGGAAAAGGCAGCGGCAATAGGTAATAACAGACAATTGTTCAGACTCGTTAAGGAAACCGGAATTAGGAACCCGACCGTTAGCGAAACAATCTCAGAGAAAGATGGACATATTATTCATTCTCAATCCAGGAGATTGGATCGATGGGCAGAACACTTTAGGGATCAGTTCAACTGGCCTTCAGCCACACTTCGGTTTCCCGCGATCTCCAGTCAACCTGCATGGGAAGTTAATGTAGGTCCTCCGTCCCTTTACGAAGTTGAAAAAGCCATAGGAAATCTGAAACGAGGGAGAGCAGCAGGCCCTGACAGGTTTACTCCTGAGATTTTTAGGGATGGTGGTCCAGTATTAGCAATGAGATTAACCGAGGTCTTAGGTAGAATTTGGGAACTGGACGTAATCCCATCTGACTGGTCTCAATCACTGATTGTGCCAGTCTATAAGAAAGGACAAAAGTCCTCTTGTGACAATCACAGAGGAATCAGTTTGACTAATATAGTGTCTAAAATATTAGCTTCAATAATACTTCGACGCCTAACTAAAGCTCGTGAAGAGCAGACTAGAGAAAACCAGGCTGGTTTTCGACCTGGACGTGGTTGTATAGATCAGATATTCACACTACGTCAGGTTCTAGAACACAGACACACATTCAGACGCCCCACAATGGTAGTATTTCTCGATCTTAAGGCAGCATTCGACTCTATTGATCGTGAGGTTTTGTGGCAGTGTTTGTCACTGAAAGGAGTACCAAAGAAGTACATTAACCTTATACAGGCTCTCTACTCGAACACAACTGGTAGAGTGAGAGCTTATGGCGAACTGTCATCAGAATTGATTACCTCAAGTGGTGTTCGTCAGGGCTGTCCACTCTCCCCATTCTCGTTCAACTTTGTCATTGACGTACTTTTAGAGATAACACTCTCCTCATCTAAATTCCCAGGGGTTGAACTTCTACCGGGAGGTTCACTTGTTGACTTAGAATATGCAGATGACATAGTTTTATTTGGTGAAGACGCTGACAAAATGCAGTCTTCTGACCACTCTAAGCAACAATGCAAGCATGTTCGGGATGCGATTCTCTCCCTCGAAATGCAAAATGTTGCTTCAGGATTGGGTTACATCGACACCCGAACTAGTGATAGGGAGTGAAGTAGTTGAGTGTGTCGACCGCTTCACTTATCTTGGAAGTCTCATCAGCCCTTGTGGTTTGGTGTGTGACGAAATCTCAGCACGGATACAGAAGGCTCGACTAGCTTTTGCCAACTTGCGTCATTTATGGCGTAGGCGAGATATCCGTCTATCAACCAAAGGACGTGTTTACTGCGCAGCAGTTCGTTCCGTCCTTCTTTATGGCAGTGAAACATGGCCGGTAAGAGTAGAGGATATTCGTAGGTTACTAGTATTTGATCATAGGTGTCTTCGAAATATTGCTCGTATATCCTGGGACTATCGAGTAAGTAATGCAGTTGTTAGGAAACGGGTACTAGGTAAGGATGGCAAATCAATTGATGACGTAGTGAAACTTCATCAGTTGAGGTGGCTGGGACACGTGTTACGTATGCCCAACGACCGACTGCCTCGACGTGCTATGTTCAGTGGTATAGGAGTAGGTTGGAAGAAAGCTAGGGGCGGCCAAACCAAAACATGGCACAAGTCCATGAAGTCACTGACAAGTGGACTGAGTCATGTTGGTAGGTGTAGACTACCTGGTTGGGGACCGCGAGATGATAGCAACCGATGGTTAGAGACCCTGAATGACATGGCTCAAAATCGTTTGCAATGGCGCAGGTGCATACAGTCTTTGTGTTCTCCCAAATTCTAATCTTCTGAATTCTTCATGTCCCTTTTTTCCTCTTTTTCCAAATTTATTTCACTGGATTATACTCTTTAAATAACATCTCCAAACCCTAATCTTCCCGATTACTGCTTATACTCTTATTACATCTACCACTACGGGATTTGAATCGACAAGTGCATCTCTGTGCTAATGTAGTGTGGCAACTCGAACTGATGTACGTACGTACGAAGTTCTACGTTGTTACTGACTGACTGACGAGAAGAGTGGGCTGCGGCAAAGTATCGGAATGCTCCTGTGGATGTAATTTTCATAGATCTAAGTAAAGCCTTTGATAAGGTTTCACACTCGTCTTAAATTCAAGCTGAAACGTTTTGGAATCCATTATACAGTCGTCGATTGGATAAGTAACTTTCTCCATGACAGGAGACAAAGGGTAAGGGTTAATGGGGCTCTCTCCTCGTGGGTACCTGTAAAAAGTGGGGTTCCCCAAGGTACAATCCTAGGTCCTCTTCTCTTTTTACTTTATGTAAATGAATTGCCAACTGTAGCAAAATCACCCGTTCTACTCTTCGCTGATGACAAAGATTTGGAGACCCATACATAGCATGTCGGATAGGATAGTATTACAGGACGATCTTAGCTCATTGGTGGCATGGTTAGATAGGTGGTCACTAGAAGTAAATCGTAATAAGAGTGAAGTGATGCAGTTAAATAACTCTGATGAATCGTATGACTATACACTACGTGGATTCGTGCTACCCAAAGTAAGAAACTATAAAGATTTAGGAGTCATATTAAGCAATGATCTCAAAACGACTAGTCACTGTAAGGCTGCTGCTGCGAAAGGCTATAGGGTATTATGGTCAATTCGTAGGTCTTTCCAGTATTTAGATGATGAAATGTTTAGATTACTATACCCGATTTATGTGCGACCACATTTAGAATACGGGATTCAAGCAGCGTTTCCTTGTTTCAAATATGAAGCAGATATGCTAGAAAGAGTCCAACGACGAGCTACTAAGATGGTACAAGGTCTATCTGGCCTATCTTATGAAGACAGACTGAGACACCTTAACTTATTTCCGTTATCTTACCGTAGAATAAGGGGTGATCTAATATTGGCCTATCGTATACTGAACAATGACCTTGGTATTAACATGTCTTATCTTTTGCTTCCGTCTAGGACTGATCATTTGAGAGGACATTCGAAGAAAGTCCAAAAACCGAGATCAAACCGTTTACGTTTGGAGTTCCGTTTCTCGCACCGAGTAGTGAATTACTGGAATTCTCTACCGGAACACGTAATATCAGCTCCATCTGTTAATATATTCAAAGCGAAATTGGACCTCCACAGTATTACAAACTGCAAAGATTAATATAGGTCGACAGACCTATCCTTATTACTGAAGACTGATTATATGTGGTTCTGTGACAACCAAGGGAACGTGACAAGTTCACAGTTGCCCTACGTCTACGAACATTCTCACTGACATCAGAAAAAGTCATATTATTGGCCTAAGAAGGTAATCAGTCACAACGAACCTAAAATCCTGAGAGCCATTCACCCACCTGCACCACGTAAGTTTTTTGTGATGGATCCAAAGCATGTCGGAACACTTTAACTAAACAACAAACGAAGTCACTCTATATGCGTATCAACCGAAAGCCTGGTTCCGTATTTCGTACATTGTTTCTATGACAATACTTTTGTTTTTTTATTTTGCGGTGCCTAAATTTGTCGAAGTTTATGAAAACTTCAGTTCCCGATGCGGTTCATTCAAACACTGGACGTTACGTAGAACTGTCGACAAATTTCCCCCAAATACACGACGTAAGGGGTAAAAAGCGACATTTCCCCTAAATAACCGACGTAAAGGCGAAAAAGCTACATTTCCCCTTTATTTCCCCTTTTTGTGTTGCTTGGGTATGCATAACAATCGATGCTTAAGCTTGTGCTCTACTGTTGTACAATAATACGCTTTTCTTTTTAAATAAAATTTTGGAAAAATTTACCGCTTTTCCACTGCATTGCAGATATATTTTGGTCTGTTGTTGAAAATAAAGGCGAACATAGGAGACCTTTGGGGTTCTGTCGATGGATAGAAAATAGAAGGTAATGTGTGTATTTAGGCGAAAAGTAGACAATTAAGCGCATAAGTAGGTAATTTGGCGGATATTTAGGCGAAAATGCGACAATTCGGCGGATATTTAGGCAAAAATGCGACAATTCGGCGGATATTTAGGCAAAAATGCGACAATTCGGCGGATATTTAGGCGAAAATGCGACAATTCGGCGGATATTTAGGCGATAAGTCGGTAATTTGTCGACAAAAAGGCGAAAAAGGAGAAAATCCGCATTATTTCCCCCGGACAGGAGAAAAAGGCGACATTCTGATGCGTTTTCTCCTTTATTTCCCCTTTGTTCGCCTTTATTTCCCCTTTTTGTGTTGCTTGGGTAAGAGCAAAGGGATATCCACTTGAAATAAAAGAAAAATTTGCTTTCGCTATGCACATTTTAATGACTAGCGGACAGTATCTATCAGATACAACGGAACCATCTTCTTTTAATTACCAAAAAGCACTGGGAATAAACTCAACCGTAGCTACGGTTTGTAATTTCGGCAAACGACGTAGCAACCAATCAGAATAAAGCGGTTCAAATGGTTTGAATGGTTCTGCTGTGTTGTGTCTCCAGTTTCTGAGTTTTGTCCCTATGGTTTTCGTTGGGGCTAAGCTTAAGTAGGTGTTTAAGGGGACGTCCAGAAATTCTTAGTATGCTGTAGGCCATTAGAAGGTCACTTCTAAGACATCTGTACTCTAATGGGTAAAGGTTCAGTGATTGGAGGCTCTCTTCATAAGGCTTTAGTTGGAGTCCACGAACAGATTCCTTTGCTTGCCGTCGAACACCTTCCAGAGTGCCTTTATCCTTTTGATATGAGGGCGGAAATACTATTTTTCCGTACTCTAAGTGAGGACGAATTAATCTGTTCAAGATTATGTGGAAAGTTCTCCCGTCGAACTGGCCGAAAATGCGCCTCAATTTTACCAATACAAGGTTTTCTCGAAAGGCATTTTTGTCACAGTTGGCGTGCCGGTTTATCCTCTTAGTTACGTACTTTCCTCCAGAGTTTCTCATCACCAGCGAAAAGTAATAAATCTGACGACACCTGCTCTGGAAGTAGAGATCCCAGTACTGAAGGCTGGGGACCCCAGGCAGGTAGAATTATCATTTCCGCCATCTTTGTAAGCAGTGGTGGTCAACTTGCTTCATTCCGTTTGTCATCTGACGTTTTCTTGTCGCTGTATAATTTGATACTTTCGTGTGCTGAAATTCCGAAATTTATGTGATACTCTAAGTTTTGGTGCCAATTTTTTGAGCAAGTTTCGTTTTCTCAGTTTTCGATATTGTTGTTCAGGTCAGTGTATTCATTTCGGGGTGCTATGATAATTAGAAGTATTCGAATCCTTGTATTAACTAGGAATTCACGAAACAGTACAATTTCATCCTAATAGGACTAGATGACCACAAACAAACGTACCTTATTTAGAATTCGAAGTCAACCAGGGACCAAGTACAAAGCAATCATTAGTTGACACAAACATCACAGTCACTTCGTGCTTTATATGATATAACGATGAATATTTGCGCCAAATCTTTATTCGCATTTTGATTGCATCACTTTTGTAATCATTTAAACTACGGTCAGTTCCACATAATCTTTCACATCCACGTGGTCAGAGCGTTTCTAATTGAGTCCTGTACGTTGTTGTTGTTTATTTCACAGGATTATTTAGTATCTAAAAAGGTAAGTTGTTTTAGTCCTCCACGATCTCATAATACAATTAAATACTGCTGACTTCGAATTCTTCGTTGACGAGTTGTCATCATCGCTAATTGGAACCTGTAGTCTCATCGCATTTTGGAAAAATAGTAGTAATTAACATACTATCTGATAATACCCTATATATGCACCGAGATCATGTGTTTCCTTACTAATCTGGAGACTAAGAATAGTGTATTGTATATGAGTAAATAATATTACTAATTTCGTCATTTCGCCCGAGATCGTTGGAATATTCGTGTGTATTTATTGACAAATGTCTACCTTTTGATCTGTTTTGAACGTGTAAATCAAGTGATTCTAGATTTATTGAAAGCGCATTTGCCCAATAAAACCACTGGTTCTGAACTAACCATATCGAATATCAAAATTATAACTTTCTAGTGATTTTTTGAATTTTTTGAAGCATGGAAATAATCGATATGTAAATGAGTAGTAACGTATTTGAACTAATAACAGTCCCTTTCCTTACAGCAGCGACAACCTCATGTAACGCTAGAAATGACCTCGAGGTTTGTGGTACTCTTCCTGACCCGACATATCAGATGTAAATTTGTTACTAAGTAATTTAAAAACTTGTGGTACTTGTACGAACTAATGATTGCCAGTTGATCAATAATTCCAAATATAAAACGTTCGTTTGTGTTCGTCTAGTTCTACCTCCTTAGTTAGAACATTAGTTCGAATACTTCTAATTATCATAAAACTGATCAATTTGCTTCTGGTTCTTCGATATGACAGTGGAAATAAGTTTAGTTTAACCATTCAAGCATCATGCGGGAGCTTTGTTATTTCGGAAATCAGCTTGTTTGTTGTTCTTTAAGCCCTATCCAACAGCTCACTATTTCCTTAGGCAGAGGTTAACTGCTTGTATGCAGCACTCGAGTTTAGGGTGCACGAATACTGCATACAAATTCAAAAATATTTTTGTATCGACATGGCTGAAGGCCCTACGTATTGACCATAGGGTTAAAAAACCTTTGGCGGCTATCGCACGGCAGTGCGCAGTAGTTCTTAAGTCTTGGCTAATGATGATTCTTAGGTCACTGTGTTTCTGGACAACATGTAGCTCAATGTTGTTCGTCGTGTATGTATCTACAGTGGCACTGAACCCCAATCACACAACTTTTAAAGCCGAGCATAAAATTACCGAAGAGATTTATATTTAACAGTCAGCACGAAGAGACGGTTGCTGTGACGACGGACCACGGGTGGACTCGCGAAAGCTGTAGGAGGCTTAGAAGGAGCCGAAGACATTCCATCCAATCACCTTTCAGAAGAATATTCTAGAATTCTACGTGTGGCCTACTGATTGGTCAATGCTAATAATCCCATGTACGCGAATTGGTGGACTGTAATGATGATTTCGTTCTTACTAAAATCTATAAATACCTAACACGTTTGTACTATAATTGACACTGTTTGGAATAGTATTTCTTTCATTAGTCTTCTGTCTTCTTACTTCGACTTGGAAGGGTTTTGGTGTTCTAGTGCCCTGTTATACGCGGTACATCAAGGAACCAACCTTTAAGACATAACAGTTGCCAATGGAGAACGCGGGAACATTCAATTCATTTCAATCGAATGACATGGCTAGTCCTTGAAAACGTGGTCATTCTGTATGTCCTGTCTTTATTCGCTTTCAATACATTACTCTATCTTTGGCCTAAACGTGTTCTTCAGAAGTACTAAGTATCAGATCGCTAATTATCACGATACGATAAGTCAGTGCTGACAATGACTAGACTTCCACATAAGATCTTATGGATTAGGTAGTCAAATCATGACAAATTTACCATTTTAAGATTAGGTTTATTATTAAAGCAGTACTAATATTGAACTTAGATCATAATTTTGCATATCTGTACCTTGGTGACCAATATGCATCATAATGCACTTGGAATAATTTATCAACGACTGCCAAATTTTACACCATTAAGATAGTTTCTTTAGGTCATTTTGAAGCATTGAGCTACCACCCCTACTTTTGATCGCTCTTCATATCTTGACGTCCCCAACATATGATAAAACCGATGGTAATAGGAGAGGAGGAGGGTAATTTACACGCAGTAGGAACGACCATAAGTTGCCTTTGCTTTCAATATTTCTTAGCTTGCATAACAGCCGGATGTGAGGAACTTTGTCAAGAGCATTGCGGAAGTCAATGTAAAGTGTATCTACAAGTAATTATGGTTTTTAAGAGCCCGTCAATTTTCACAAGCCACTAATAAGTTAATGAGACAGGAATAACATATTCTAAAGCCATGTTGCTTTTCAGAAGGAATCCGGTCTTAATCGAGATACGTAAACAGCTCCTTCCGAATAATTTTTTCTGGAGTTTTTACAACAACGATGGTGAGGCTAACAGATCGGTAGTTCTCAGGTTTATGTCTCGTACATGTTTTAAAGACAAGACTTACTATGGCGTTCTTTCAGCCGTTTGTTAATCGGCCCTGGTTTAAAGATAGATTAAGACATTTTCTTAATGGATTCGCAACGAAATTCGCTAGTTACTTCAGTAACCTAGGATACCTTTCACCAAGTCCCGTGGATTTTTCCATATCAAGCTTATTTGGCAGACCAAAGACACCAAGTACTCTAATGGCCATATTGTCCAGTGTGTGGGGCTTTGTATAAATTGACGGGAAGGGTGTCTCTGAGATATATACATTGCTAAAGTAGCTTGGAAATACTTCAGCTTTACTATGGTCGTTCTCCCCCAATGATGGAGTATTACTATCTCCCCGCAATACTTGAATATTTTTTCATCTTTTGTCCTTTGGTTTATACACAAGTACAATCATTAAGGGAATTCTGTAGATTCATTAGCAGTTTTTTCTTCCTGCAACCTTCTAGACTTACGAAGGGTTGAGGCGCTAATACCTTGAGCTTCTCGTTATTGAGATTTTGTATCATTAGTACCCCTTATGCTAAATCTTCCCCACATTCTTCAACTCTTGCGAAGAAGGGTGCAAACCTCCCTACTGAACCATCGTGGAGAGTTTCTCGGACACCTTGGTGTAGTCCAAAGGATATGGGGTGAGGTAACTTTTAACCATAAATTTCGAAAAACATTCCAATCAGTTTCAGCTGAAGACTCTGGCTTTATTATTCAATCTACTGAGGATGTTGAATGCATAATATCTTTTACATTTGCTTTCAAGACATTAGGTCTGGGTCGGGCTTACGCGTGTTTGTTTTTGACAACTATGTGGAAGTCAAAGTTTAGAACTGAATGATAGCTTTCATCTAGAGATGGTATGCAATCGAGGTTTGTGACGTCATCCTTATAATGGATCAATATGAGATCAACTCAGGATGATTCGAAGTCCGGGTCGTAACTAGTTGCTTCTTTCACATGTTGCACTGGAGTCCATGTGATCACCGCATCAACTAGTTCATATTCGAAAGAATTTTCTAACAATTGAGTCCTCAGGTTTTTGTAGTCTACCGTAGGTGAATTAAAGTCTCTTAAGATTAAACATCGACCACTTCCTAACCAACTATTGAGACCATCCAGCAAGACGCCATCCAACTCATAGTTTGAACTGAGGCAAGTCAAACCAATCAGCATCTCTTGTCTCTGCATTTCAAGCGATAACTAATTCACAAAGTTCGCTTTCATTGAATATGTTATCGACAACGCTAAATCGGAGTATTCTTAGTAAATAGAGCCACTGCATCTCCTTTGCGCTTCTGGATTCTGCCGGTTTTTACTAATGTGAAACCTCCCAAATCAAGTTTTCTACTGCCTGTAGACTGCGTTATCTGACTTGTTGTGGCCATGATTACGTCAGGCTTGATAGTCTATATGTACACCTAGCCTTGATTGCCCATTGAGCAAGCTTTCGGCATTTGTGTAACAGATCCGAAGTCAACTTAAATGGTTTCGTGCTACACACAGAGTGACTCCGGCATCATTTGCTGTCGAAGCCTCACAACCCGAACATTAACAATTTTCAGGCCCATTTTCGCCAGCATCTAGACTAAGTTTTAGTTTTCTTTCAGCTTCTCGTCTCTTTACACGGTTCACGAGCGGCAAGTTTTTACGGACAAAAACTTCTGACCCGTTTCGTTTATGCCCAGTCTTCAGTATTAAGTCTCGTTCATTGGGAGTCCCGAGTACTACTTTAAGCAACCTGATTTGATTATGTTTCAGGTCTATTTGAATACCTACTCTATAAACCTTTAGCAAGGTGACTCCGTAGATATCCTAAAGCATTAACTGGTTCAGTAGCTGTTTTATCAATCCAATGTCGTGCCTAAAACGAGTTCCGAATTCTGAGCTTTCATTCTCCTTGACTCGATGAAAGACAACTGACCTGTCACTATGATCAGTCATTAACTTCTCAAACACTGTTGTGAAATTGGTTTTTCTTTAGCAACATCAGTTAGCCTCTTACTTTTGATCTATGCCTATCTATTGACTTTCATTAAAGTAGCAATAATAGTAACGTTGCACATATTGTGGGGCCCTGAATGATTGTTCATGACCTGGGTTGTCGGTTTCCTATTTTTCCTTCCAGAAATAGACCTAGCCCAGCAATTATGTTTTCCAAGTGTTTCCTGCTCGCTACCATTTGGAAGGTTGGTGACAGAGGAAACTTCCTTTTTTGAGCTTTTATTACTAACAAACCTCATTATAGGCTGTTCTTCCCTCACTGGCCTATGTAAGTAGTTGCGTCTAAGGACTTCCAAACAATTCATTTCGGCTGGGAAGAGAATAATATATTTAATGTGAGAGAAAGACACTACTTTTAGTTCTATCTGTTGATGAAGGAAACCACATAGTTCTGTCATTCAAATTCATCTAACATCTTATCGCCAGATGTAGTTTCTTTGAAAACCAACATTTTTTCACAACAGTAGATGGTACAGTTAAACGAAGCAAATATTTTCGAATGCTTGCATCAATTTCGGGTCAAGCTATAGTAATAATTACTAAGCGTTTCCAGTGGAACCAGTCGCTGGTATAAACGTTGAGGACAACAGCCGCTACATCACCAAACGTGTCCACGTTTACACAAATTAAAGGCTTATTTAGCAGTGGATAATATGGATTGTCCTAAGTGTTTGGATTTTGGATGCTAGGCAACTGCATTCAGCCTGAGTTTCTATAATTTTTCTTGATCAGTTGATCAAGTTGTAGGGTTAAAATATCTTTATGTTCCAAAGACTTTCACTGGCAAGCGTCGTAAAATATCTTCGAAATGGGAGATTTGTAGGGTTTATTAAATAATTATGTCCCGATCTCGAATATACGTCTCACGAGGTTCTTTTGAGTAATTTTAATCAGGATGCATCTCAAGAGTAGTGTTTCCGACACTGTTCACATGTGTTACTCGAACTTAAGTGAGTAATTAAGTGGTGAGGGATTCTCCACATTTTTGGCACCAAAAAACGTAGCGCAGAGTATCAGTTAATTTAAACCTCAAGAACCTATGATATGGGTCAGAATTGCAAGGTTTGATATCAGGGGGTTTGAGTATAAGACATTTTCTCACAATATTTTTAGATTTTTCACCTCAAAAGTTGTAGGACAGGTCTAAACTGTTTTCCAGACTAATGATAAAGGGATCCCCACAAGCCTTTGTTCTTTATCCCACGTTTTTAAACTCTGTTAAGGTTGTGGTGGATTCCAGCAGAAGAGCTTATTCAAAATATAACAGTAGGCAAGTTTATCAATAATATACCAAAAGAGTTGATACCGAAACCCTAGGTGTCTGTCTATGATTAAACCAAAAGGTAACAAATTATAGTTACAATACAAATGGTTCTGGAGATTGTTAAGTTTTCTGAGGTTAAGCGTTCGCGCGCAAGACTGAGGGCCCTGAGTCCTAATCCTGCGAGCGGGATCGTGGATGTTCACTACTAAGGAGTCCCACAATAGGACGAAACGGCCATCCATCGCTTCCAGGTTACCAAGGGTGGTTTAACATCAATAGGTTCATGGTCTCAATCAAGATAATAACGGTTGTTATGAAATGAATGTTACTTGTAAGCTGCTCTCTGTGATAACAACCACCAATGAGTTTACTTGATTAACGAATATTCCTCTACATGTGGTGGAACCAACGGCGTAATGAGAAAGATTGAATCCAATAGTATTACTTAATAATAATCCGGGCCAAAATTCCAGCACAGTATGGGAGGGCCTAAAAGGATGTCATAAAACCACTATAATCTTCAATCAAAGGCCGTGGCGACTAAAGCAGGACAGGCGGTGGAGATAGCGTTTATATTTCAACCAACGCGGTAGTATATCAATATATATATATCCAAACAATTATAATCGTTTAGTTTACAACTGATACGGAAAAACAATAGATATTGAATAAAAATGTAGTTACATAAAAAGTGTGACCTTGACTTCCATTCCTTCATGTGAGCTTACTCCAACTTGTTAAACGACACAACTCAATGTTCTATATTAATATATTCTCTAATATGGAGCCTATGACTTAATTTCACTTTAACAAGGGATAATATGAATTTAATCTAATTTATTATACCTCTGTTTGTTCTACTATACGATGTTATGCAACGTTCGGCCTTCATACTGCTCTTCTGTTTCTCTTTTTTTCTTCTTCAGAATCTTGCTTTTAGGGCATAACTATGAAACTTCTGACGTCTGGAACAAACTTGATGTACGCGTCTCCTCAAGGTCAAGGTTTACAGAGCCCTGTGGGTCTACTTTATAACCACTATAAACTCACTAAGTTGGGAAGCATGTTGTGCACTAACAAATGTTGTAATTTATAGATCATGCCTGTAAAAATGGCGTGCACCTGTACATGCAGAAATATATATTATTAAAGAAAAAATGTGGTCTTTATTTTGCCGTTACAAAAATTACTGAATACGCGTGTCACTATAAGGTTCAGGGTGTTCAGGCCTGAGCGTCTGTTGTTACTTGCATGGCCTTTCGACGTTTCGACGTTTTTTGATCTTGAGATCAGATGTTTGGGTATAGGTTGACAAAAGAAAGCTTATGGTTATCACATAAAGAGATCATATTCATTATCTCTTCGTAACATTCATACTGAAGATGTCACAGGTATTCGGAGTTTGACAACGCTTTACCCAGTAACACCCAATATGAATCGTGCCCACCAAGTGGATTCAAAAGGCAGAAGCTAGGAGGTTCGAAGATATATTTGATAGGCTATCAGTATGTTGAGGAAAGTCTGACCTAATCTGGCTAGCGATTGCAGGGGTTGTTGAGCACGGCGTCCCCACTCGTGATTTGGTGCGGATGCATGACCGAGCGCCTTCAGCTAGGTGAGTCCATTAAAACTAATGTGGTCAGCATGCGATGTCGAAAACTTACAGAGCTATTTATTTACCGCTAGAATACCATCTGGATTGAGGTGTACTAGTTTTAGTCTAGGTTACTCTGAATTCTAAATCTCAGTTCTTCATTTGGCTTTCATTTATAACCCGTGTCATTTTCAGAGTTTCTTCGATGATCTTTGTCTTTAGTTCATGAATGCAGCCTGAAGACTTTCACATCTGCTCATTCTACTGTCTTGTAGCAACGTAAATTTTGATAACTTGATGAATACCGGTCTTTATGGGTCTTTATGAGATTTCTACCCGATTAAACAACTGATATGATACCATGGTGGTATAAATAGTGTTCAACCAGGTATTTGTTTGTGGCATAACTGAAAACTCTTAAAAACTGTCTACAAATTAAACAAATTTCGGAACTTCAGACGTGAACATAAACAACTTTCCATCAATTAGCTGTCACTGGCAAAATGTAACTATAGTCTCATTATTTTGACCATATATTAGCCTCACTATCTATATCTCTATCAATATTTTCTTAATAAAGAGTCTTAAACTAGTTATACTAATTCATTTCTATGAGTTGTTTGAATCTTCCCGTTGATGTTTAGTGCTGCAAATAATCAGTGCCTTTTCGGCATATGTGTGAAGCGTGGCGTCGAGTCGCGGTAGACTATGAACACCACTACAAAAGGAATGCATGCCAGGATATCCATAAAATCCCCCTGAAGCCAAATATCAGAATGCAGTTAATGGACCAAGTCGAGATATATTTGCCGGCGATCTCGTGGTATCGAAAGAATACCGAGATCGTGCCAGGATAAAAGCTTGGTTACAGGGCGCAACCGAATTCGCGCAAGGTCACAATCAAAGTGTAAGAATAATAATGGAAACATAATATAGCTGTCATTAGCACAGTTAAACAAAGGGCACATTAAACAAGCACAGGTACAATTGGCTATAATAATAATAATAATAATAATAATAATAATAATAATAATAATTGTTTTCATTAAACCTATCGTGTTCTCGTGATAAAAGTGAGTCACTACATGTGCATCATTTGAAGATTTCCTCAATATTGTCACCAGGTCACAATAACTATGGACAGAGTGGAATGGTGCAGGTACGTTTAGCTTACACGGGATTCCACCGCTAGTCACCATCTATCTCTGTTAAGACATGCTTGTGACATGACCATATCGAGGATATCCTTACATGATGTATATATGTGCCAAAAAAGACTAACTAGTTGCAGTTCTAAACACCAATGGAGAAGTGAAAAAAACGATAAAAATGAATTAAGCTTCACCTCATTACACAAGCAAGTGGCTATTTTAACTACTTAGGCTTGGCTTCAACATAAAACTGAGGGGTAACACCCAGAAACTGGCGATACGACATGACATAATAAACTGTAGACAACACTTCTATTCCCTAGGAATTGTCAAGTGCTGGAGCTCGCTGCCGGCTGAGCTAGTCCAGGAAAATTCCCAGGAGTCCTTTAAGAGGAAACTTGACCTATTCTTAAAGACTAAGGATATTATCTCATTATTGTCTACCAATTTATTTCCCCCTATTATCGTTAACTTACCTAGGTTCTTGTCTGGAGCTATTAGTGATCCATTGTTACTAGACACAGAAGCTTGTTAAGCGAAAGCTTCTATTCCGTCCACAGTTTTTTGAACCACTTAACACAGTAGACAAACAGATGGCGCGGTATTTGAACCAAACGGTGCTTGGTAAACATCAATCACGGCATGTGGTAAGTACATCCAGCTGACACTGGACTCTACTACTAAACACTACTCATTTCTGCTTATAATACTGGTTATATATCATTAGATGTATATATTAGTGAATTTACACTTTTGAATATCTGTAGATGATTTTGCACTACACAATGTACACTTGTTTTTCTTATGAGTTTTATAAATATTCCAGCCTTTCTACCAAAAAATTCTTGTTCCTTAATGGGTTGATCAGTTAATGTTTTGCTGCCATTTGAAAATACCTTAGCTTTAGACAACTAGCGTAATGGGGATGGTTCAAATGGTTGTGGACGGAATAGAAGAAGCTTTCGCTTAACAGGCTTCCGTGTCTATTAGCAATGGACCACCAAATCCTCCAGGCAGGCACCTAGGTATGTTAACAATAAAAGAGGAAAAAAAAGTTGGTAAATCATAATATAACGCTGTCCTTGATCTTTAAGAATAGGTCAAGTTGTCTCTTGAAGAACTCCTGGGAAGTCGCTCGGACTAGCTCGGCCGGCAGCGAGTTCCAGCATTTGACAACTCTTAAGGAGTAAAAGTTGTGTCTACAGTCCGTTCTGCCATGTTGTGTCTACAGTTTCTGGGTGTTACCTCTTAGGTTAGTGTTCGAACTAAGCTTAAGTAGGTGTTTAAGAGAATGTCCAGAAGTGTTAAGAATACTAGGCGAGACTCTAATTTAGCGACGAGCCAATCAGAAGCGTTTGAGCAATTTTAAGGTCACGGAGCCAAGTTCAATACGCGTTGCTAACATACGGTCGGTTCACAGCGGATTTTAGAGAGGAGGTGATTAATGAGAGGTTAAAACAGATGGGATGGGGAAACTCTAATTTAAGGACGAGCCAATGAGAAGCGTTTGAGCAATTTCAATTATTAGCCAATCAGAAGACAGTATAAAGTGAAAATATATATTACAAGAAAGTAATGAATTACAGTAGATATTCTTCTTTTACATGATTTAAAAACTTGTTGAGGTTTGATAAAGGCTCAGAAGTTCTGAATTCATAATGCATATTGTATAGAAACTCGTCCATAGGGTTAGGGTTAGAATAGGGTTTAGGGCTAAGGTTAGGGTTTTGGGTTAGATTAGGGTTTAGGGCTAAGGTTAGAGTTTGGAGTTAGATTAGGGTTTAGGGCTAAGGTTAGGGTTTAGGGTTAGATTAGGGTTTAGGGTTATGGTTAGGGTTAGATTAGGGTTTAAGGTTAGGTTAAAATTAGGGTTAGATTAGGGTTTAGGGTTAGGTTAGGATTAGGGTGCTAACATGCGGTCGGCTTACATCGGATTTTAGAGAAGAGGTGTCTATTGACAGGCTACAACCCTAACCACTAACCCTATGGACAAGTTTCTATACAATATGCATTATGAATTCAGAGCCTCTGAACCTTTATCAAACCTTAACAACTTTTTAAATCATGTAAAAGAAGAATATCCACTGTAATTCATTACTTACAATATATTCTCACTTTATACTAACTGTCTTCTGATTGGCTAATAATTGTCAAGGTCATTTAAGATTCGTTCAAAGGTCGTCGCTAAATTAGAGTCTCGCGGAATACTATAAGCCACTAATAGATCACCTCTAAGACGTCTATACTCTAATGGGTAAAGGTCTAGTGAATGGAAGCGCTCTTCGTAAGGTTTAAATTTGAGTCCTCGAACTGATTCCGTGGCTCGCCGTTGGATACGCTCCAAAGTGTCCTTATCCTTTTGGAGTGAGGGAGGAAGTACTATGTTTCCGTACTCTAAATGGGGACGGATGAAACTATTGAAGATTATATGTAAAGTTCTTCCGTCAAACTGTCCAAAAATGCGCTTCAACGTTACCACTGCAAGGTTTGCTCGGAAGGCATTTTTGTCACAGTTAGCGTAAGACTTTAAATCATGGAGCACCAGGACTCCTAAATCTTTTTAGACTTGGGATACTACTGGAGAGGAGTTTCCTAAGTTATAACTTTAGTCTGCGACATGTCGCAGATGGACCACTTTACACTTTGAAGTGTTAAAGGTAAGTCCGTTATCGTCTGCCCAACTTTGAAGTCGAGTCAGATCCTCCTGAAGTGCCTGTATATCGTCTTGATTGCACATCTCTCTCCAAAGTTTAACATCATCGGCAAAGAGTAATAATCCTGACGTTACCTGTCGAGGAAGATCATTTATGTAGATCAAGAAGAGAAGAGGTCCTAGTACTGAGCCCTGGGGGACCCCACTAGGACATTCCATAGCCTGAGATAAAGTGAAATTAACCTAAACCTTAAAGTGTCGATTTTTCAGGTATGAAGTAAGCCAATCAATTAAAAGTGGTCTGACACCCAATCGTTTGAGCTTATTGATAAGACATGTATGGTTAACCTTATCAAAAGCTCTTGAGAAATCTAGGCAGATGATACCAACCTTCCCCTTGCGATCGAGGATGCTTGTCCATCTGTCCACCGCAGTCAGCAGGTTGGTTATACAAGAGTAGCCTTTCCTGAAGCCATGCTGTTGGGGTGAGAAGAAATTTAAGGACAGTAAATAGTCATTTATACCATCGCATATCAGGGACTCCATGATTTTTGAAGGTATTGAGAGAAGAGCCACCGGTTGGTAACTTGAAGGTTCGCTGCGCCGACCTCCTTTGAAAATTGGTGTGATATGAGCCAGCTTCCAATCTTCCGTTAGTTTTCCTCGGCGTAGCGAGTGGGAGAACATCACGCTAAGCGGCGTTGCCAGGATTGAGGCTGCTTCCCTCAGTATGGCAGAATGGACCATATCCGGACCAGGAGAAGTGTCTAATCTTAAGTGCTGCAGTTTCCAGAACACCAGGTCAGCGCTTAGGTTCACTTCGGAAAGTCCTGTGAAACTGCAGATGACTGTCATCAGTAAAGTTGATGTCGGTCGGTTGAAATGTCTGAGAGTAATGTTCAGCCAGAAGGTTAGCGGCGTCGCCATCGTTGTTGGTCGGGCCGTTAAGACCTAGCAGTTGGAAAACTCCAGTTTTGGCTTGACGAAGAGAGGCTGCATAACGGAATAAGCTTTTTCAGAATAGAGACAAATTTGTCCATAAGCTTTGTCTGGTACTAAAGCCTGTCTTCTCTTATAGCCTTCGTGCATATGTTACTTATATGTTTATATTGCCTGTACGCTCCGTCGTTGTCAGTTCGTTTGTATTGCGCCCAACAGTGCCTTTTGCGGCTTAGCAGGCGAAGGGTACGGTTCTTGATTATTGTAGATGGCTTGCAGCTTTTGGGAACCGTTTGAGGAACTGAATAGTTCGTAGCACATAAGAGCGTGTGCAGTAAGAAGTCTCAATGAGCATCCACATTGAGTTGAGGGTGAACATCCCAATCCACCTGTTGTAGATAGTCGCGTAGAGCTGGCACATTCAACCGTTTAAAATTCCAACGCAAATTATTGGTGGGATACCTTAGCTTAGTTTTGCTGACAAAACTGAAGGCTATGACGGCATGGTCGCTTTTTCCCAGGGGAGCCAGGATTGAGAGGTTGTCAACTAGGAATTCTTCGTTTGTGAATACACAGTCTAAGCGCGACGGTGTCTGACTGTTTCTCCAACGAGTTGCCGACCTCACATAACCCTAAGTCCTCAATGAGGTTGAAGAACCGAGCTTCAAATGAGTTATCGCCTCCAGTATACGTATGTTCTGCGAAGTTGATTCTAGGGAGATTAAAGTCCCCTAGAATCAGGATGTGTGTGAAACCGAGACGAGTAGAGCGGGATAGTTCTTCCAGCATACGACTGTTGTACTCGATGTCGACGGTGGGCTTCCTATATATGAGTCCGACTAGACACCTCGAAGTAGCAGACAATCTTACAGAGCACCACATGGATTCCTCAAGATTGTTAAACTCGAGGTTATGAACTTGGTGTACCTCCAAGCAAGAACGTATGTACATGGCTACTCCACCCCCAATTCCTGATTTTCTGTCGTTGCGAAACAAAGACATCCCAGGTACTGCTAACTCCTGGTCCGAGAACTGGGATGTCCAAGTTTCAGTTATTCTTATCAGATGAGCCTTATGAGTATTGCTAAGTTCACGTAGCTCATCCATTTTGTTTGGTAGACTCGCGGCGTTCATGCTTTCAATTTGAAACGCGTGAGCTTCTTCCTGTTTGTCTGTTTGAGCCTTACGTGAATGGACAGGTAGTCTACCTATATAATGTTTGCCGAGTTGGTAGGCCCTGTCATTTACACGTTTTTTTGTCATCGAGACAGTCCACAAGTGGAATGGTCAGCTCCAACTTGTTTTTGTGCTTGGTCCTAGCTTCATATGGCCTATCCGGGTGCATGTGGATTCCAGCTGGCAACCGACGTCTATTGGCACGAAAGGCCTCCAGAGTTGCAGCTGCCATGTGGGAGGATGGGAAAGTTATCTTCATTAGCCGGGGTCTGAAATAACCGTCCTTCTTGGCTAGTCTCGTCACATGCTGAGTCAGTATGTTTTTGAGCCTCAAGGACTGTTTGATGAATTTCCATCCCCTGATATCGGAGTTTGCTTGATTAGGGTCCGTGTATTCCGGTACACCTTGCACGATTATATTCCTTCCGCGGAAAAACTGCTCGCGAGATTCCTTGGGGATGTTCCGGATAAGATTGTGCTCAGAATACGGTATGTCAAGCAGTATTCTTACATTCCCATCTGATTTCAGTAAATGACTCGCTAGCAAGACATCCTCTACGTCGGTAGCGTTCTTGAGTGCTACACGAAGTAGCATCGGGTGATTTTGATGCTTAGATTCCTTTCTCCGAGTGAGCCGTGTGATCGTCAAAGGCTCTATTCTTGGAAGTTCGAGCTTCTTGTTCAATTCTCTCCAGAGCATTCTATCATTTTTGTCCTGCAATCTGAGAGGAAGGTCAGGATTGTCAACGAGGTTCATGATTATGAGATAGTCATCACGAACCGTTATTGTCGTCCCAGGTTTTCCGGTGCGTTCAGGTTTAATACCTTGTTGTTTGGAGGTCGAAGCACGTTTATGAATCCTTGGCTCTTTGGTGACCGGACGGACATTCTTGGGGGTAGACTGTGCGACCAGATCACCAGTTGTTTTCCGTACAGCAACACTTGGGATGCTCAGTTTAGGCGGTGACACCTGGTTCTTTGGGGCTCTGTTAACGTGGGTCGAGTCACCTACAGGGTTTTTGGGAACCACTGTTGTGTTCAGGGACCCTGAGCTGGGAGACCCGAGTTTGCTTAGGGAGTCTAGTACCGTCGACGTAATGATGGTGCTGAGCCTCGACACGTCATCATTAGTGTTGACGAATGCTCCATCGGTGGTATACCTGTCGGCATCCCTATTTTTGTATCCGTCGCACGCTCTTGTTTGTCTACCGGTTTTTTTACTATCGTTATCCAAGTTAACTGACAACTTGTTCCGAAGACCTGTAAGTAGGACGATGATGTTACTCAGAAAGACTACAGCGTCCGTGCTGCACGTGACACATACCCACTTTTGGTCCGACTTGCTGAGTCTATTGTAAGCAGTTGCTGTGAGATCTGTGCACGCCTCGTGGAACCAACCTTTGCAGTTGTCGCACTGCATGCCAGATGTAACAGCGAAACGAAGAATTCATCCAAACGACCTGGATGCCGTTTCGCTGTTACATCTGGCATGCAGTGCGACAACTGCAAAGGTTGGTTCCACGAGGCGTGCACAGATCTCACAGCAACTGCTTACAATAGACTCAGCAAGTCGGACCAAAAGTGGGTATGTGTCACGTGCAGCACGGACGCTGTAGTCTTTCTGAGTAACATCATCGTCCTACTTACAGGTCTTCGGAACAAGTTGTCAGTTAACTTGGATAACGATAGTAAAAAAACCGGTAGACAAACAAGAGCGTGCGACGGATACAAAAATAGGGATGCCGACAGGTATACCACCGATGGAGCATTCGTCAACACTAATGATGACGTGTCGAGGCTCAGCACCATCATTACGTCGACGGTACTAGACTCCCTAAGCAAACTCGGGTCTCCCAGCTCAGGGTCCCTGAACACAACAGTGGTTCCCAAAAACCCTGTAGGTGACTCGACCCACGTTAACAGAGCCCCAAAGAACCAGGTGTCACCGCCTAAACTGAGCATCCCAAGTGTTGCTGTACGGAAAACAACTGGTGATCTGGTCGCACAGTCTACCCCCAAGAATGTCCGTCCGGTCACCAAAGAGCCAAGGATTCATAAACGTGCTTCGACCTCCAAACAACAAGGTATTAAACCTGAACGCACCGGAAAACCTGGGACGACAATAACGGTTCGTGATGACTATCTCATAATCATGAACCTCGTTGACAATCCTGACCTTCCTCTCAGATTGCAGGACAAAAATGATAGAATGCTCTGGAGAGAATTGAACAAGAAGCTCGAACTTCCAAGAATAGAGCCTTTGACGATCACACGGCTCACTCGGAGAAAGGAATCTAAGCATCAAAATCACCCGATGCTACTTCGTGTAGCACTCAAGAACGCTACCGACGTAGAGGATGTCTTGCTAGCGAGTCATTTACTGAAATCAGATGGGAATGTAAGAATACTGCTTGACATACCGTATTCTGAGCACAATCTTATCCGGAACATCCCCAAGGAATCTCGCGAGCAGTTTTTCCGCGGAAGGAATATAATCGTGCAAGGTGTACCGGAATACACGGACCCTAATCAAGCAAACTCCGATATCAGGGGATGGAAATTCATCAAACAGTCCTTGAGGCTCAAAAACATACTGACTCAGCATGTGACGAGACTAGCCAAGAAGGACGGTTATTTCAGACCCCGGCTAATGAAGATAACTTTCCCATCCTCCCACATGGCAGCTGCAACTCTGGAGGCCTTTCGTGCCAATAGACGTCGGTTGCCAGCTGGAATCCACATGCACCCGGATAGGCCATATGAAGCTAGGACCAAGCACAAAAACAAGTTGGAGCTGACCATTCCACTTGTGGACTGTCTCGATGACAAAAAAACGTGTAAATGACAGGGCCTACCAACTCGGCAAACATTATATAGGTAGACTACCTGTCCATTCACGTAAGGCTCAAACAGACAAACAGGAAGAAGCTCACGCGTTTCAAATTGAAAGCATGAACGCCGCGAGTCTACCAAACAAAATGGATGAGCTACGTGAACTTAGCAATACTCATAAGGCTCATCTGATAAGAATAACTGAAACTTGGACATCCCAGTTCTCGGACCAGGAGTTAGCAGTACCTGGGATGTCTTTGTTTCGCAACGACAGAAAATCAGGAATTGGGGGTGGAGTAGCCATGTACATACGTTCTTGCTTGGAGGTACACCAAGTTCATAACCTCGAGTTTAACAATCTTGAGGAATCCATGTGGTGCTCTGTAAGATTGTCTGCTACTTCGAGGTGTCTAGTCGGACTCATATATAGGAAGCCCACCGTCGACATCGAGTACAACAGTCGTATGCTGGAAGAACTATCCCGCTCTACTCGTCTCGGTTTCACACACATCCTGATTCTAGGGGACTTTAATCTCCCTAGAATCAACTTCGCAGAACATACGTATACTGGAGGCGATAACTCATTTGAAGCTCGGTTCTTCAACCTCATTGAGGACTTAGGGTTATGTGAGGTCGGCAACTCGTTGGAGAAACAGTCAGACACCGTCGCGCTTAGACTGTGTATTCACAAACGAAGAATTCCTAGTTGACAACCTCTCAATCCTGGCTCCCCTGGGAAAAAGCGACCATGCCGTCATAGCCTTCAGTTTTGTCAGCAAAACTAAGCTAAGGTATCCCACCAATAATTTGCGTTGGAATTTTAAACGGTTGAATGTGCCAGCTCTACGCGACTATCTACAACAGGTGGATTGGGATGTTCACCCTCAACTCAATGTGGATGCTCATTGAGACTTCTTACTGCACACGCTCTTATGTGCTACGAACTATTCAGTTCCTCAAACGGTTCCCAAAAGCTGCAAGCCATCTACAATAATCAAGAACCGTACCCTTCGCCTGCTAAGCCGCAAAAGGCACTGTTGGGCGCAATACAAACGAACTGACAACGACGGAGCGTACAGGCAATATAAACATATAAGTAACATATGCACGAAGGCTATAAGAGAAGACAGGCTTTAGTACCAGACAAAGCTTATGGACAAATTTGTCTCTATTCTGAAAAAGCTTATTCCGTTATGCAGCCTCTCTTCGTCAAGCCAAAACTGGAGTTTTCCAACTGCTAGGTCTTAACGGCCCGACCAACAACGATGGCGACGCCGCTAACCTTCTGGCTGAACATTACTCTCAGACATTTCAACCGACCGACATCAACTTTACTGATGACAGTCATCTGCAGTTTCACAGGACTTTCCGAAGTGAACCTAAGCGCTGACCTGGTGTTCTGGAAACTGCAGCACTTAAGATTAGACACTTCTCCTGGTCCGGATATGGTCCATTCTGCCATACTGAGGGAAGCAGCCTCAATCCTGGCAACGCCGCTTAGCGTGATGTTCTCCCACTCGCTACGCCGAGGAAAACTAACGGAAGATTGGAAGCTGGCTCATATCACACCAATTTTCAAAGGAGGTCGGCGCAGCGAACCTTCAAGTTACCAACCGGTGGCTCTTCTCTCAATACCTTCAAAAATCATGGAGTCCCTGATATGCGATGGTATAAATGACTATTTACTGTCCTTAAATTTCTTCTCACCCCAACAGCATGGCTTCAGGAAAGGCTACTCTTGTATAACCAACCTGCTGACTGCGGTGGACAGATGGACAAGCATCCTCGATCGCAAGGGGAAGGTTGGTATCATCTGCCTAGATTTCTCAAGAGCTTTTGATAAGGTTAACCATACATGTCTTATCAATAAGCTCAAACGATTGGGTGTCAGACCACTTTTAATTGATTGGCTTACTTCATACCTGAAAAATCGACACTTTAAGGTTTAGGTTAATTTCACTTTATCTCAGGCTATGGAATGTCCTAGTGGGGTCCCCCAGGGCTCAGTACTAGGACCTCTTCTCTTCTTGATCTACATAAATGATCTTCCTCGACAGGTAACGTCAGGATTATTACTCTTTGCCGATGATGTTAAACTTTGGAGAGAGATGTGCAATCAAGACGATATACAGGCACTTCAGGAGGATCTGACTCGACTTCAAAGTTGGGCAGACGATAACGGACTTACCTTTAACACTTCAAAGTGTAAAGTGGTCCATCTGCGACATGTCGCAGACTAAAGTTATAACTTAGGAAACTCCTCTCCAGTAGTATCCCAAGTCTAAAAAGATTTAGGAGTCCTGGTGCTCCATGATTTAAAGTCTTACGCTAACTGTGACAAAAATGCCTTCCGAGCAAACCTTGCAGTGGTAACGTTGAAGCGCATTTTTGGACAGTTTGAC
The DNA here is from genome assembly GCA_944470365.2 of Schistosoma intercalatum. NCBI lineage: Eukaryota > Metazoa > Platyhelminthes > Trematoda > Strigeidida > Schistosomatidae > Schistosoma > Schistosoma intercalatum. The sequence goes on along the minus strand of OX103730.1, from coordinate 4,100,130 downwards.
GGAAGAACTTTACATATAATCTTCAATAGTTTCATCCGTCCCCATTTAGAGTACGGAAACATAGTACTTCCTCCCTCACTCCAAAAGGATAAGGACACTTTGGAGCGTATCCAACGGCGAGCCACGGAATCAGTTCGAGGACTCAAATTTAAACCTTACGAAGAGCGCTTCCATTCACTAGACCTTTACCCATTAGAGTATAGACGTCTTAGAGGTGATCTATTAGTGGCTTATAGTATTCCGCGAGACTCTAATTTAGCGACGACCTTTGAACGAATCTTAAATGACCTTGACAATTATTAGCCAATCAGAAGACAGTTAGTATAAAGTGAGAATATATTGTAAGTAATGAATTACAGTGGATATTCTTCTTTTACATGATTTAAAAAGTTGTTAAGGTTTGATAAAGGTTCAGAGGCTCTGAATTCATAATGCATATTGTATAGAAACTTGTCCATAGGGTTAGTGGTTAGGGTTGTAGCCTGTCAATAGACACCTCTTCTCTAAAATCCGATGTAAGCCGACCGCATGTTAGCACCCTAATCCTAACCTAACCCTAAACCCTAATCTAACCCTAATTTTAACCTAACCTTAAACCCTAATCTAACCCTAACCATAACCCTAAACCCTAATCTAACCCCAAACCCTAACCTTAGCCCTAAACCCTAATCTAACTCCAAACTCTAACCTTAGCCCTAAACCCTAATCTAACCCAAAACCCTAACCTTAGCCCTAAACCCTATTCTAACCCTAACCCTATGGACGAGTTTCTATACAATATGCATTATGAATTCAGAACTTCTGAGCCTTTATCAAACCTCAACAAGTTTTTAAATCATGTAAAAGAAGAATATCTACTGTAATTCATTACTTTCTTGTAATATATATTTTCACTTTATACTGTCTTCTGATTGGCTAATAATTGAAATTGCTCAAACGCTTCTCATTGGCTCGTCCTTAAATTAGAGTTTCCCCATCCCATCTGTTTTAACCTCTCATTAATCACCTCCTCTCTAAAATCCGCTGTGAACCGACCGTATGTTAGCAACGCGTATTGAACTTGGCTCCGTGACCTTAAAATTGCTCAAACGCTTCTGATTGGCTCGTCGCTAAATTAGAGTCTCGCCTAGTATTCTTAACACTTCTGGACATTCTCTTAAACACCTACTTAAGCTTAGTTCGAACACTAACCTAAGAGGTAACACCCAGAAACTGTAGACACAACATGGCAGAACGGACTGTAGACACAACTTTTACTCCTTAAGAGTTGTCAAATGCTGGAACTCGCTGCCGGCCGAGCTAGTCCGAGCGACTTCCCAGGAGTTCTTCAAGAGACAACTTGACCTATTCTTAAAGATCAAGGACAGCGTTATATTATGATTTACCAACTTTTTTTTCCTCTTTTATTGTTAACATACCTAGGTGCCTGCCTGGAGGATTTGGTGGTCCATTGCTAATAGACACGGAAGCCTGTTAAGCGAAAGCTTCTTCTATTCCGTCCACAACCATTTGAACCATTTAGCGAAAATCGAGAAATCAGTTACATATCTGAGTACAGTGTAACAGATTGGTTTATGGAATAAATCCACGCCAATGCTGCTTTATTAGACTTGAATTTCTTCGAAAAATCAGACGCATTATTTATGTAGAATTTAGTTTTTCTAAAGTGTCGGTTTATGTTGTGTAGATATGTTTCTACTTTAAGAACTACATTAGTTGCCGTTTTTTATATATGGGTTTGTATTTTGCTATTGCCAATTTATATCCGGCGCTTAAACCGCGTAAGTGGGCACGGAGGATCTACCTATTGGGGTTGTGAAACCCTGATCTCGAACCAATGGTGGGCACGAGCCTGAGGAACAAATGGCATCTGAAACTGTTCTTGTTCACTGGTTATTATGGAACCGCATTAGACGTTATTCAAACCTGTGGGCCAAAATCTCGGGGTGAGGTGGTCCCCTAAGTAAACCATCTGCTTCAGTTTGAGCAACTAGGCAGCATCCCAACACAATCTCAATGATTTGTGTGGTTCGTATATACTTTGATGCCCCTTTGCACCAATGTTTATGTGTTTAAATAAATAAAATAGATATCAATTAGTGTCCTTTTCTGTTATTAAAGACATGTGTTTTGAACCAATGTTGTTCACTAGTTAACAAGCACACCATTTTCTGATGTCCACCTGTAGATTAAATTGCTGCCGAATAAATGAGCATCAAACCATGCCTACGTTGAGTGAACAGGTATGTTTGGTCTTTGGGCAATGGTAATGATAATTTTTTTTAGATAGTTATACAAGAAACTGTCCAAAACGAATTGAAACAAACTATTCCCTCACAGGTAGCCTAACTACTTGATTTCCTGTTTTAACCACTCTTTTCGTAGCCTATATACGAACGTTTCGGCGGCAATATCTTTCTTCCTGTTTCTCGTACAAATGCTTTAATCCAGTGTGAAGGTATTAATATGATTGCTTAACTAAACAAGTAATTATTTTGTAGAAAAACTTGTAAGGCTGCGTAAAAATTCATCTGAGTTAAAGACGGATAAGGACTAATGCACGATCATTATTATTTATCAGTCTTCTGAAAGAATAATAACACAAGAGCATGTTACTTTTCTAATTATGAAAACGAAGCTTTATAATTAAATGAATAATTTATATGTTCATCTTTCTGATTACTTTCATGTATTACTTACTTACTTACGCCTGTTACTCCTAATGGAGTATAGGCCGCCGACCAGCATTCTCCAACCCACTCTGTCCTGGACACTTTCATGTATTACCAATGATAAATATGTATAAGTTCTTTTCGTAGACTAGACAATTCATAATATCAGGTAATAACGAATTATCTGCAAAATACACGAAGAAGTGATACAGGGCAGGAAATTCGACTTGTCAGGTGCTTACTATTACTATAGGAAATAAATGAAAAACCTCCGAAGACTCTATCAAAACAGAAGCATTAGTATTTTCCAAACTTTCTGTGTATTGAGAGAGAATAGATCAAATGGTCAACTGAATATATCCGGATCATTGTCAAGTTAACTATTGCTTTAAAAATGTTGAATATGAATTTCACATATTGTCTTTACGCAATTATTTCACAACCGAGTATACAGGTTTACGTGGCTATAGACATAACTAGTCTTTTTAAAGTGAAATAATAAAGTGGGGAGAGTTTTGAACCTGTTACGCATACCGGTTGAAAGTCATCTAGTGGTCTAGATTGCTGACTCCTAACCACTGATGTTGAGAAGAAATATAAGCCAATTTAGTTATAAGATTACATAATCTTATCGATAGAGGTAAGATAACATTTGGGGAAAAAAGACCATATAGTATATGTGATCTAATTGAGTCATTTTCTCATCTTCTATCTTCAAAAAAATGTTCAGAAGTAGTACTAACAGGTGAACACCTTAAGTAGACGAAAGTAATGCAGTAAAATTTAAATGTATAATTAGTCAAGACAGTTATTATTTGGTGAGAAGTAACTTAATGGTGAATTAAATCGATTTGTGTGCTAGGGAATTCGCAACATGCGAGACGTAGTTTAAGCAGCAAAATCCGACTAAAAGCCTCCTTGAGATCCTGCTGGGTAGTGAGGGTAATCTCACGATCTAACTTGGGCGTTCGGAGGATATCGAATTAGTCAACCACTCCATATGCTGTAACTTCGGTGGCCATTCATCAAGGTAACAAAAATCATTTACGACTGTCCTTTATATATATATATATATATATAGATAGATAGATAGATAGATGTAAGTCTAGACCTGTACCATTGTGGTATGTAGGTGTACGCAACGATCCAGAAAAATAGTCTGCCTTACAGCAAAAAATCGGCCTAATCAGAACAAAAAACAGATCTGTAAAATAAAAATAGTGAGTAGCACATACAAGTGAAGGGAGTGGTGATCATTCTCCCACCCAAGTAACGCGTGTGCCTATGTGTATGCCAAGTGATGCATAAGTGGAAACATGTGTTACCGGTATGCATCCAACGTATACTTGACCCAAGCACCACGATTTCCCCTAAAAACATACTTGTAGCGGATATGTTTGCCTTATAGTCTGATTTTCATTTATCAGAAAAACCAACAGGCTTTACCTCAAAGGGCTTGACCAACTTCAATGTGATTAGTACGTCACAATAAGTGAAAGTTAATTGAAGTGAAATGGAGGAGTTAGGCGAAATAGCACTCAGTTCTTAATTCATTGGAGTGTGAGTAATCTAAAATAACTGGTGTCCTGCAACCGTCTATGTCAATTTATCACATTTATATTATAATAATATAGCGTTTGAGCGTGTTATTTTATTAGACAAAAAACCTATTCTTCTGGCTAATGGTCTTGTCATATAATATTGCATTATTTATTTATTTTTGCCAATAATTTGGTATAGTGAGCAAGGATCATTCAGTCATATTGTATCAATGGATCTCACTTATTGATCAGCACTGTACTCATTTAACAATTCCTCGGAGTTCTTCATGACGAATAATAAAATCCTCCTGCGTAACATACATATCAAAGTCAACGAGGTCGCCTAATCGTAGTAACCACCTATGACGTCTTCAAAAGTTTACAGTCTAAAACGATTTGTAATATAAGTCCACAATTTCTACCAAACTTTTGTATAAGCGTGGCATTTACGACCGACTGATCATTGAGTAGGGACCGACGTCCAATCTTTCATTGCTGGTTTAGTTCTATCGACCAAGTCGCAATATGAAGATTAGCCTAATTACTATGAAGTTCGTTCGAGTGCCAAATAGCACGAGGCTAGTGATATTATCCACCACTATTCCAACTGAAGTGGATGAGTTGGTGTTTTATGAATGCTGAACACGATTCAATCATAAAATCGCGGCTCTACAATGTTCTAAACCATCTTTGACATGAATACAAAAATAAACACATCAATGTTAAGTTGATAATCAACAAAACAATAGCACAACGACAAGTCAATCAGAGTCGAGAAAACAACTGTCAAGCGTTTGAGCTAAAGTTAGAGATAAGTGATTTATCTTATTTCGCGCAAGATAAGTTGTACAAGCACTTCTGTATAGCGCTGAGAGGGTTAAATATGGAAACCGGAAATTACGATTTTTATGAAGTGATCGTATTAAATGCTGAAGTTTTTGTATGTAGGATGTACATATCCAGCCAATAATCCTAAATCTTGACCACAATATCATAATACCGATCTTAATTCTAATTTCCTAATTTTAACCGTAAGCTTTCAAACTCTATGGCTATCAAGTATTTGTACATTAGGGCCCTAACTTCTAATCTTAAATTGTAAAATTGATTCCTTAGCCAGGAAGAATTTGGGAAATTCAGAAAACCTATTTGGGTCTTTTTGAGGGCTCGAAATAGGATCTTCATACTGACGAATTTATATGTCGTTGTGTTTCAAATTTACAGGCATGTTAACCTATGGGAGACAGTGATAAAATTGTTAGTTGTATAAGATCTGTTTACACTTTGTAATATTATTTGTTTTCTTTCTCATGAACTATCCATTTACAAAAGGTGTTTTTAAAAAAAAATAATTTTGATCAGCCAAGAACTGGCTGACGATTTGTCGTTCCTATACTCGTAGCTAAATATTTCGTTATTGAACAGCTTAATACACATGTTCACCCTTTCCCTATGTGCATTTATTAGTTAATTACACCATTAGCCACCATCTATATCTGCTAAGAAATGCTTGTGATATGACCATATCGAAGCAATCCGTACAGGATGTATATATATATATATATATATATATATATATATATATGCCAAAAGCAGACTGACTAATTTCAGATCTAAACACCAATGGGGAAATGAAAACAACCAATACAAATGAATTAAGCTTCACCTCATTACACAAACCAGTCAATCAGCTACAACGTAGGACCAAGCACATATATGCAACGGTCCAAGTTGCCATACCTCATTAACACAACAAGATGGACACCGGATTCATAGTAGTTAATTCAGTTGTCGTAATATATAAAAGATTGCATATAAGGATATAGTACTGGGAGAAAGAAAGATATGAAGCGATCCTAATCTCATGGTTTGAGGGAAGACAGAGAGTGTATACATCTACGCCATTGTGATTGATTCTGAGCCATGTCACCCAGAGTCTCCAACCATTGGTTATGATAGTCACGCGGACTCCAACTAAGTAGTCTGCATCTACCAACATGGCTCAGACTAGAAGTTAGTGACTTCAAGCACTGATGCCGCCCCTAATTTTCTTCTAGCCATCCTCAACAGTAATCAGTATTGCACGTCATGATAATCGGTGTTCAGGTATACGTAACAGGTGGCCAGTGGCTATTTTAACTCAGTAGCTAAGTAGATGACGCGATATTTAAAGTGAACGGTACTTGGTAAACATCAATCTTGGCATATGACAAGTACATCCAGCTGACACTGGACTCTACTACTAGCCACCATTCATTTCTGCTTATAATACTGGTTAAATATATCATTGGATTTATACTTTTGTTGATCTGTAGATGATTTTGCACCACAGAGTGTAACAACTTGCGATAACGAAAACACTGAATATAACATAAATGAATATAACTCTCTCAACTATCAAATAATAGTATATTCATTTATTGTATGTAAATATATATATATATAAAGAGAAATTGTGTAGAAAGGTGTTTACATAAAGGAAAAAACCCTCTTTTCATTCATTCATTCATTCATTCAATAAAACTGTTCTTAAATCATTAAAATTTCAAAAAAGGTGACAAAACAATCATGTATAATACAAACAATAAAATGATTCATAAAAACAAATAAAAAGGCTAAGAATTAAGATGATGATGATGATCATCATCATCATCATAATAATAATAAAGAATAAATACATCGATCAAATGCACAATTGAAATGTATTTTATTCATTTACATAAAAAAAACATGTTGACATAGTGACAATAATAATGGATAGTAATTCTTTGTTTATTGATTGAGTGTCCCAAGGTGAAAAAAAAAGAAAGAAAGAAGCACACCTTTAGCCCTCCCCCGCGCGCTCATTGATTTCACATTTTATTAATGAAATAAAATACAAATTCTCTTTTTATAAATGATTCTCTAACAGTTAAAAAAAATTGAACAAGTTCCAATGAAGGAGAATATTGATGATTAAGGTTTAGATACAATTCAATGTTGAATTGTTTTGTCTAAGAAGAAAAACAAACTCCAACTGGATAATTGAAATAATAATGGTTACTAAAAAAAAACAACAGTGTTGCTACTTGTAGTTCCCTTTTCTTTTTCTCTTCTCCTTCGATTCCAGTGTCTGTTTTAATGTTTGAAAGGAACGAACAAGTGAGTGAGTGAGTGGGTGCACGTACGTACGCACACACACACACACATATATATATATATAGACCGTTTATGCTGTTATCATTATTCAATGGTCAATAATTGAAGCAATTCAGTTTCTTATTTTAAAAGAGTTGAGTAACAAAAAGGAACCCCCAGGTGAAAAAAAGAAGAACAAGACTAGATAGAAAGAAAATAAATAAATCTCCAATATAGAAACTGATAATAAAGGCTAATGGAGAGAATTATCGCCTATCATCATCATCATCACCAGCTAATAATAAGTTAATAGATTATATGTATATGTATATAAATGAAAATATAAAAAACTGGTTAAAAGGAAACATTTTTTTATGTATAAAAAAAGAGAGAAAAAATTAAATATAAAAAAAAACTGTACAAAAAACAAACGAGAAACCAACTATCGAAACACACATAGAAACTCATTATAAATATAGAAATTAATAATCCCTAATAATAATAATAATTCTGTATTTGTATATGAATATAAACAACCATAGTTACAATGTTATAAGGCAAAAAAAAAGATTCAAATGCGGTCACAGGCAAAATACCAACATCACACAAAACATGTCTATTTCGTTTAGAACAAAAAGAAAGAGCACCATTTTATTACCTCCTAGAGGAAGAGAGAGATCATGGGTATAATGCACAAGTTGGTGTATGGAAGTAAAAAAAGAGTATTCACTTTTATTCAGCTCCTACCTAAATTAAATTTCGAAAAGATTATGATTTGTATAAAGAAACGATCATTGATGTTGATAGTAGCGGTAGTCGCTATTGTTGCATTATTGTTGTCAAACGAATTATGCTAAAAAATCATAGATACATACGCAGAGAGACAGAGAATATTACTGTCTACTTGTTGTTTCTTTGTACCTGTTTTAAAATAAAATCAATGAAAAAGTCGATACTTATTACAATTAATTGATTACTAAGTAGTAGGTGATAAATGTCATTATTGTTTAGTACAACTTAATGCTAATCGAATTCTTTCGGTTAATCTGTGATAAGGTAACTAATAGTCAAAGTAACTCGACATCAAATGTACCTTAGTTAGAGGTAGTCGATTGGAAAACTTGTGTAATTGTAAATTCGATATAACTGACGCTATTTTATGGATACAAACGCGCATCACTTCGCCCCACAGTTTGGGACGTTATTACTGAGCTGTTCAATGTGCGACTGATGTGCCGTAGGACTCAAGTTTTTCTGTTGACCATCTAACAATAAATATTACTAAGTCAAAATGGTAATGTTGATCCGAGATCCTATCGGGGATCGAACCAAAGACCATTGTCAAGCCTCAAGGTGAGCACTTGACCCTTATGCCACTGAGTTAGAATTCAAGTGCTTTCTACGGGACATGAACGTTTGACTCCCTATGAGGTTGTGGATACATATTACAGAGGAGTTTCATACTAAAATGAAATAGCTATCCAACGTTTCCAGATCTTCAATGATTCTCTAACTAGCGTCAATCCACGACATAATTTTCAAAATTGCACAGCTAGTTTAAGGTAACACGCCCTTCCATAATCGGAACACATATGTGTACATGTTTAATCAATTAAACTAAACCTAAACAAAGAAAAAAGGTTTTCCACTATAGAAAAGATTACCTGTTGTTTCGCCAAATCGTTTAATAGTGGATTCGGTCTAGCTGATATACGTAATTGAGCTAAATGCATTAAATCACAGCCTTGTTCCGGTAGTGAACTAGCATCTGATTCGTCACATGTTCCATCATTACTACGAACATCCATCATGCCAGCAATATCACTAGAACTATGATGTTCCGTAGATTGTTGTTGATAATTATTATGTTGTAATTGTGTGGTTTGTGATGATGGTAGGAGATTATTCATAATGAGATCATTATTATTACCATTGTTATTATTGAATATTCGATTTGATAACGATGAAGGGCCACAAATATCATCACTACGACGAAAAGCAGACAGACTAAAATCACTGCCCACATCATCAATATCATTTAATAGAGGATGTGTAATTCCACTGGAACCTCTAATACCAACAACACCATCTTTGGCACTATTCTATTTTAAGTAAAATAAACAGTGGAAAAAAATTGGGAATCAATCAATAATTTTCCCCAAAAAATCACTTAACAATTAGATTTTTTTGAATGATAGTCAGTAATATTCACTGTAGAGGCTGATACGTTGGTCTAATTTGCCATACCAACACCTTAGCATGACAACATGAATAAAAACAGAGTAAAAGTAATTGCAGTAGCGATGGTAATGAGAAAAACTGAATATTAGGAATATGATTAGAGAAGAGGGAATGGTAAGGATGAACAACAGGGACAATCACGACCAACTCATTAAACGACTAATGATTTTTTGACGTATTCGCCCGATTAGAAAACAGCAAATATGCATGAATGATCTAAAATATAGACAGTTCGATTTTTATGCGAAATTCATTCATCTACATTGGCTACAATAGGAAATTCTTGTAGTACCGCTGATGCACGTACGTGATGAAAGCCCTAACTCCAATTCCTTCTCTCCTCTACTTCATCATCGGCATACAACCTTAAACGCATGTCAACTAACGTCCCCAACCACTGAATTAAGGTTTATCGAGCTGACCCTAACTAGGCAGTCTGAACCTATATCAACATGATTAAAATCAACGTTGAATGATTTCAAGGACTGTTACCATGTCTTGTTCTGGTCAACCCTAGTTTTCGTTCAACCACCTCTCCTACACCAATTAACACCACCTGGTGTTGGTCATATGTAACATATGTCTTGACCAATTCAACTGATGAAGATCCAAGAATTCGCCACCTAATTTGAGATTTTTCCCTAGTATCCTATGCCTAAATCTAAAAGGACATTTAATCAGTGATGCTAGCAATCCTCCTAGAAGGCATCTGTAGACAAATATTTGCGACCTAAGAATATCATTTAGTTTTAAAGGCCATGTTTAATAGTTATAACGTAGAATAGAGCAAAATGCTGCTCAGTAAACTTGTCCTGTGATTACCAGATGAACATCTCATTTGAGCCATCAATAAATAAGGCAAGTTGGCAAATTTTCTGAATTCATGCTGAGATCTCATCACACACCAACCTCACCGAGGTTCGTTGAACTTCTGAGATAAGTGACTCTCGACTACTTCACTCCTCCGTCATTCGTTTAGAAGCTGACGCAGACATAGTCATGAAGCAATATTTTGCGACGAGAGGGAGAGAGAAAAACACATTCCAAACAACTACGACAACCAATCCTAGACAACACTACAACTATATAACTGTTACTCAACATAGTAAAAAACATACCATTTGATCACTAGGATAAATGATTGACGGATTATCATTCATTCTATATTTGTTGTTAATATTATTATTCATACGATGATGAACTGAATCATTAGTATTCCAGACAGAATATGATGGATTAAAATGTGATAAAGTAGTATGGTGTGATGGATTCGATTGAATATAATTTGATGGACTGTTATTGATAAACGCAACAGTATATGGATTAAACATACTACTCAAGTGAGTATTATTATTATTATTACCACCATTACTAATATTAGTAGCAGTGGTAGTAATAGTAGTCATTGTTGTTGTCGTCATAGTAATATTAACCGAATTATTATTATTCGTTTGTGAATTTGTAAAGTGCATCATTTCACTGTCTTCATCTAAACTTAATTTATCATCTTCATCCAATGTTGCCGTTCTTGAATAACCGAATCGATTGTTCACTTCATTATTGTACAACATAGAACTAGTAGATATTGGTGGTGGTAATAATAATGGACCACAACCATCATGTTGATGATATATATGTTGTTGTGTAGGTGTTAATGTTGGTGGTAGTGGTGGTAGTGATGGTTCAGTTGGTGATAAATACGATTGAAACTGTTTTTGTGGATAATGAGATAAAAGTGATTGGTTAAAAGATTGATTTTGTTGTAGAGATGTACAATTTAATTGACTATTAGTTTCAGCATAATCATCTGTAGCAACATCTTCATATGGATGTTGATAGTATAACTCCAAGTTACCTATATACAAATCAATTAATAAATATTAGAATTAATAATAATCAGTAAACAAAAACGGTAATTGGTTTATTGAGCATAATGTCTATGTACTTGACTTTCGTTTAGATTGTTTATCTCAGAGATAATATGGTACTAGTAACCGATTGCCTCAACTAATCTAAATTTGTACATGGTTCAAACCTGTAACTTCAGATAGACAATTAATAAATAAAAAAAAGCAAAGGCGAAGAATGGATAAATGTTTTATCCTATTTTAGGATTCATCACAAATAGATCCCCATAACTCAACACAAAAGAGGAATGAACTCATGACGGTCCGTCAAGTTTCTAATAGATGATCATTACTTAACGGATAAACAATCAATTGTAAGTGAACTTGATTATTTTCTATTTGTTGTACTGTGCAATCATCTCATTAAACTACTTATTTATTTAAAATAAATAGGATTTGGTCACTAAAAGTTGATTAACTACATTAATTGAGTTTTGTATCTGAAAGACCCTGTAATTCAAATATCCCCCAGATAGTCCCTAACCTACTACAAAGGAATATGATTCACAAAATCTCTTCAACTAAATTATAATATCAGTATGGGGATTTTTGGAGATTGTAGTACGGGATCGTGAATGCGCACTGATGAAGAGTCCCGAACTAGGACGAAACGGCAGTCCAATGCATCCAGGTTTTCAATAGTGGTCTAGCTCAGATTAACTAGTGAATTCAACTGTTAAAATAAACGATAATAGTTAATTCACTAATATGATTTACTTCAAGATGTTCTTGAAGTTTTAGTGAGAAGAAATAACTGGTGCAATTCAATAAATATTGTCAGTGAAACAAGTTTTCAACAATGCCGATGGGTAATCATTAAGCAATATCACAAATTAATTGATTGCTGACTAAGTGATTCTAACGATTAGGTATTTTCCGTTAGACCTAAAGGTCTTAGGTGTATAATTACTAAGCAGTTCCTTAGTACATAATGAATTATTTATTCCTTTATTCATTCATTCGTTCAATTCCTGAAACCTATTCAAATCCTCCTAAATCTTTATCATTATATATTACCAAGAGAGAGAGAGAGACAGAGAGAGCAATAAGAAGACAGAATCATAAATAATCTTTATCACTTCAATGTAGTCACAGTCAGCGTCATTTTTCAATATAATTGAAGTGGTAAACAGTTGAAAAACATTCATTTAATAAATTCAAACTATTCAAATTTTTTCGATCGAGATCATGAAACGACTGATGTTAGACTACCATTGGAAACCTCGGAGCACTGGACGGCTGTTCCATCCTATTGTGGGACTCCTCAGTAGTGCGCGTCCACGTCCTCGCTGGCGGAATACGAACCCAGGACCTTCGGTCTCACGCGCGAACGCCTAACCTCTAGACCACTGAGCCGGCATCTAATGATGTTAATGTGTAACCTCAACCAATCCACGAAATTGCGCGACCATCTCCCATTGTACTGAAGTAGATACTTATCTCTCAGTCAGTCAGTCAGTAACAACGTAGAACTTTGTACGTACGTACATCAGTTCGAGTTGCCACACCACATCAGCACACAGATGCAGTGGTAGATTCAAATCCCGTAGTGGTAGAGGTAATAAGAGTATAAGTAGTAATCAGGAAAATTAGAGTTTGGAGATGTTATTTAAAGAGTATAATCCAGTGAAATAAATTTGGAAAAAGAGGAAAAAAGGGACATGAAGAATTCAGAAGATTAGAATTTGGGAGAACACAAAGACTGTATGCACCTGCGCCATTGCAAACGATTTTGAGCCATGTCATTCAGGGTCTCTAACCATCGGTTGCTATCATCTCGCGGTCCCCAGCCAGGTAGTCTACACCTACCAACATGACTCAGTCCACTTGTCAGTGACTTCATGGACTTGTGCCATGTTTTGGTTTGGCCGCCCCTAGCTTTCTTCCAACCTACTCCTATACCACTGAACATAGCACGTCGAGGCAGTCGGTCGTTGGGCATACGTAACACGTATCCCAGCCACCTCAACTGATGAAGTTTCACTACGTCATCAATTGATTTGCCATCCTTACCTAGTACCCGTTTCCTAACAACTGTGTTACTTACTCGATGGTCCCATGATATACGAGCAATGTTTCGAAGACACTTATGATCGAATACTAGTAACCTACGAATATCCTCTACTCTCACCGGCCATGTTTCACTGCCATAAAGAAGGACGGAACGAACTGCTGCGCAGTAAACACGTCCTTTGGTTGATAGACGGATATCTCGCCTACGCCATAAATGACGCAAGTTGGCAAAAGCTAGTCGAGCCTTCTGTGTCCCTGCTGAGATTTCGTCACACACCAGACCACAAGGGCTGATGAGACTTCCAAGATAAGTGAAGCGATCGACACGCTCAATTACTTCACTCCCTATCATTAGTTCGGGTGTCAATGCAACCCAATCATGAAGCAACATTTTGCATTTCGAGGGGGAGAACCGCTACCCGATACAGATTAGCTCCAATCGATTCATGATCTCAATCAAAAACTTAATAATCTCCACAACCCCATACTGATATTTAAATGTTGTTCTTTCATCATTCCAATCGAAAAAACGAATTATTTGTATGAAAGTGAGAAAAACTGCAATAAATTTGTGAATAATAATACAAGTTTACAAACTATTTACATGTTCGTCTTGATAGTGTTGCAATCTTTGCACTGAACAATTTAATTGTTCAAATATCATCTTACACAATAACATTATCGTCTAGTTTATGGAGAAACGAGTTCTCTAATTATTCTATAAGTATCAAGTCAGTCTGATTAAGATGGAGTTGTTTGTGATTAACTGTCATCGTTAGTTTATTTCTTTTTTTGTCTACATTTATTTTTGTGGACGGCTTGGAAATACTGCTCGCATCTGCTGTAATCATCGGGTAAGTAATAGTGAGGTTAGACTCAGGGTATTAGGGAAGGATGGTAAATAAGTTGATGAGGTTGTAAATATTCACCGACTAAGATGGTTGGACCACGTGTTACATATGCCTGAGCATCGATTACCACGACACGCAATGCTGACTAGTGTTGGAGATGGATGGAAGAAAGTTAGGGGTGACCAAACCAAAACAGTCCTTGAAGTCACTAATTTCTGGTCAGAGCCGTGTTGGGAGATGCAGACTATTTGGTTGGAGTCCGCGTGACTATCGTAACCAATGGTTGGAGACTCTTGGTGACATGGCTCAGAATCGATCACAATGGCGTAGGTGTATACACTCTCTATCTTCCCTTAAACTAAGAGATTAAAATCGCTTCATATTTTTCTTTGTACGAACTGATTATTTCTTCCTGTACTATATCCTTACCTACAGTCTTTCTTTTATATATTACCACCATTGAATTAACTACTATGAATTTGGTGTTTATCATGTTGTGCTAATGAGGTATGGCAACTTGGACCGACGCATATATGTGCCTGGTCCCACGTTGTAGATGACTGACTGACATTTATTTCCATATTCACATTGACTATCTTTGTTAGTTGATATATAATCTTCCAACTAATCGAACTCTTTCATTATAGGTTAATAGATTAGATCTACATTCAGTTGACCTGAATGTCATACTTTTAAAAATTCTCTGACAATCTTACAATTTCCTCAATCCATTGGTCTGTCAATATATACCAACAAAAAGAACAGTTCACACCCAATAATGCAGTATCTTGAAGCTGATAAACCTTCTGATTGAACTCTTGAATCGGTTTCCTAAGCTCTTCTAATAACTCCAGGTAAATCTGCACGACAACTTGAACACGATAGAAAAGGAACGAAATATCCGAAGAACGCTTTATTCCAAGGTTAGTTTACATACAGAAAACTTAGAGTATTTATAGCATTTCAGACGATCTTGGGCTTCTGGAACCCTTACACCAAACATAGTAGCAGGGTAAGTAATCATCCAATCAGAAATATGACACTTGACTCTTCACTTTCTAAATGTTTCTGGGATACTTCTATTCCATGCTGATTGGATAAAATGCTTCACAACGTTTTCAAGAACCCTTTGAACTTTATTTGGAAGAACATTATGAGTCCCCCCCCCCAACAGAAGCTTATCACATCAGTGCATTAGTTAAATTAATTTTTATACAACAACTATTACCAATTTAAAGGTGACTAACTCACCTTGTATATTATTATGAGTATTACTATTATTATCATTATCCATCATTTGAAGACTTGAGTCATACACAGATCGGTTGTTTGTCATATTATTAACACTTCTATGAATTATTTCAGGTGAAGTGAATAACTGTAAAGAATTAGGCTTGTTATTATTATTATTATTATTTTGAATTGACGGCTTGACTTGTTGTTGATGCAATAGTAAGTTATTTAATTGAGATTGTGATTCCGATGATTGAGCATATGAATTCTTTACAGATGATTTTGATGGTAGATAAAACGGATTATAATGTTGTTGTTGTTGTGGTGGTGGTTGATGATGATGATGATGATTAGAATCAGTTTGTAATTTATTCACTAAATTTTGTTGTTCATTTATTTGACGATTTATCATTGATCCAATGTTTAAATGAGCATCCACTTCTGGTTCACTATGTTGACCAGTATATTCTTCTATACATATAATTGTTGTATAGATGGATATAAAGTTGAATAGTAAAGTAAGGGGAATGAGACCATACAAAAAAATTAGAAAAATGTAAAACTTTTAGTAAGAAATTATTGAACGGATATGATAGTTTTGTGTTACTTATTAGTGACTAGTTTTGTTTTTCTATTGAACAATTTTCTTCTTTGTATTATCACAGGTTAGTCGTATACAGACTGTTGTTTTACAATTCGATACATTTTCTATCCGTCCGGTCATATTGGATTAAGTCAATTTTGTGCTTATCCATACTGAGTCAACTGTTCTTGTTGTTCAATTTGTCACCTTTAATATGATATATTTTGTAACCTAAACTAATTATTGATTATTATGTAACTTAGAAACACAGTGTGAACATTTCACCTCAGTATGTGACTCCTCAGCAGTGCGCACCCACTACACCCACAACCAGGAATCGAATCCAGCACTTTCGGTTTCGCGCGTGAACGCTTAATCTCTAGACCACTGAACCGGCATCCAATGGTGTTAATGTCTAACTCTGATCAATCCATGATCCTGAACCACCGTTCATTCATTTCCTGTGGACGATAAATACATAGACAACTGTGAATAAAGGATTGTGGAAATTGTTGAGTTCCACTGAAATCATGAACCGATCACCACTGAGACGGAGGTTCCTGGATTTGATCCCCACGTTCAAGGTCGTGGATGGCTACAGCTAAGGAGTCCCTGACTAGGACCAAACGGCGGTCTTGTGTTCCCATGTTTAAATCGTGGTGTTTAGTTGACATCACTTCGTGATGTCAGCTGTAAAAATACTAGAATCTCCACAAATCCTTGAAACTACTATCGTATAATCTACTTACATATTTGGAATTGATATCCAATAAAATCTGTGACCATAATCACAGGTTCTATTTACAAAAATATCGGCTTTCATCAAATTAATTCTATTTTAAAGTTCTTTTTTACATTTGACTTTGTCAGTATGATCATGATACAACATTTCAGAAGAAACTTACATAGAATACGGAACTGTTTAAATTCAGAATGATATTTCTAAATTAAATCACATAGACAAGTTTTATGCAATTTCATGAGAAGATTCTTGAACATAACAAAAACTACTCATTTTTAGAGGAAGAAATGTTTGTTTCGATTGAAAAACGCAATCTATGAACAAAAGTAATAAATTTACTCAGTGGAGGGAGAGTCTACCTTTAGTGAAGTCACCGTCTATTAGACTTAAACGTGCATTTTGAAGCAACATACTACTTATGAGTAGTTAAAGCAAATACACACAAAACAAAAAGAGGATATTTTACACCAATAGAAAAAAGTAAAAAGAGTTTTGTTAGATCACCATTGAAAACTAGGAAGCACTAGATAGCTTTTTTGTCATAGTCGGGGACTCTCCAACAGTCCAAATCTATGAATGTGCCAAAGGGGATCAAACTCAGGACCTTCGGTCTCGTGCTCGAACGCTTAACCTCTAGACCACTAATTTAAACTATAGAAATTCTACAATCTCTATGACACGAATAATAATCATGTATTCATTAGTGACTAACGTTAAGATCTAATTCTTGGAGTTCTAATGAGAAGCCGTGGCTAGTGATTTTTAACTATGCCGAGCGAGATAGTTTTACATATTAGGTAATTGAAGACCGACACGCAATATCGCAAGTTGATTTATATTAAACATTTACATTATAGGATGCTGATTAAGTGGGCTATAGGTTAAGCGTTAGCATTTGAGACCAAAAGTTCAGAGTATGAACCTCTCTAGTGGATTTGTGTGTAGGTAGGACAAAACAGCTATCTAATTCTTCCTCTTTTTCGATGGTGACCAAACTAAGATTCAAACAATAAAAAGACACACCAGTGTACACAACAATCACTCTTTTTTCTCATCTGAATTTATTTTATTCGACGCTCAATTTTATTTTTTTTAATTAATCATAGTTTATTGTTGATTAGGAAATTTCTCTGGGATTGTATTCATTGATTTTTACTACGAATCCAAACATGTACAGTCAATTAGGGTCCGAATTGAGGAATAAATACTAAGTGAATAAAAATCCAATATAACTTAATAACTGAATAGTAACTTTCTTCACACTTTTGTGTTGATATATCTCAAACAATATAAGACAATTGACTCTATACTACTAATTCATAGTTGTCGACTGTTCTCTTTATATGACATTAGTTCGTTTTATTGTTTACTCTGATTGAATACAAATATATTGTAGTGTCTAAGTACCATTTCAAGTCCACATGGGATTATTCTAGCTTCCGGACAAATTAATTTATCTATTCTTCTTGAGTCACATTTTGACCTTGTCAATTATTTGTTTATAATCTTAACTGTTTTTACATTAACGTATGTATATGTATCACTTATCCTATTCACCATAAATCTAGTTCATTTTAGTCTGGCTATAAATATTAAGCACACTTTAACAGAAGAAGTTAATAAGCTCAGTTTCTCTGCTTCTCATTTTTAATGTCTATGTCTAAAATAAATTCATCCAATTAAACTTGTATTTGGTTTCTTATTACCGCTATCACATAAAAAGGGGGTTAACCAATTTGTAATTTACATGAAGTTAAAATGGAAGATTTATATTCAGTTGTTTAATCCAATTGGAGTCAAATCAACTGGTCACAAAAATACAAACATATATGTGAGACTATAATTTATGGACGACCTTTGAGCGACGCTAATCTGACCTTGAGAGTGTCCACCTAATAACCAGAACCAAATGAGGGTTGTTAACCTGTGTGAGGTAACAGAATTATGGTTTACAGTTGATGATTATGGTTAGAAGTCAGTCAGTCAGCTACAACGTAGGACCAGGCACATATATGCGTCGGTCCAAGTTGCCATACCTCATTAACACAACAAGATGAACACCGGATTCTTAAAAGTAGTTAATTCAGTTGCGGTAATATATAAAAGTAAGATTTTATGTAAGGATATAGTACAGGAAGAAATAATCAGTTCGTAGAAACAAAGATACGAAGCAATTTTAATCTCATAGTTTAAAAGAAGACAAAGTGTGTATACACCTACGCCATTGTGATCGATTCTGAGCCATGTCACCAAGAGTCTTCAACCATTGGTTACGATAGTCACGCGGACTCCAACCAAATAGTCTGCATCTACCAACATAGCTCTGACCAGAAGTTAGTGACTTCAAGGACTGTTTTGGTTTGGTCACCCCTAACTTTCTTCCAACCATCTCCAACACCGGTTAGCGTTGCGCGTCGTGGTAATCGGTGTTAGAAACCAAATTCAGGGTTTTCATCTCGAACCGACATAAGCTATAATGCCAAAACTCTATCTAACCAAAATAATGAGTGAATTTCGCACCAAAATCCGAGACCTATTATCTTATATTTGATTAGTTCGTCCATAAATTATAGTCTCGTCAGAATATGAATCCTAGTTAAACAGTAGAATTTAGTATGTATGTTTCTTTCTAGTTAAAAAAAAGTTGTAAACTGAATAAAGTCCCATTTCTTAAAAAAAGAAACAAATGGAATATTGAACTTACCCGAATTGAATTTCGTTTGATTATTGTTGTTCATCACACCGATATATTGTTGTTGTTTTATTCCTGATAACTGTGATTGTTTGTATTGTTGTAATTGCATAGAAGTTACATTTGAATGATTATTATCATTATTACTATTATTCGTAACAGTAGTTGTCGTGATGGTAGTAATAGGATTATTGGTGGATAAAGATGATGGAGGAGGTAGAGGTGGTGGTGGTGATGATAAATTTGCTAAACCAGTACTTCCACCACTGCTACTAAATCCACCAGCAGATCGTGACGTTTTCGATGAGCCTAACGATGAATTAGTTGAATTCGATTGTTGTTTACTATTGATCATCGATAAAGATGAATTAGTCGGGGGAGTTGATAGATTATACAATGGTTGTTGTTGTTGGTTATTTAATGTTACACATAATGGATTGAAATTATTCGATGATGTTGAATGTAGTTGATTTATTCTATTTTGTAAAATAATAGTTGGATGAGAAGGTGAAGAAAGGATAGGAGGTGATGTAGTTGTTAAATGTTTCGATTGTTTATTTCCATGACTATTAATATTTTTATCAGTAGTAGTAGTAACCGTTGTTGTTGTTGTGTGAATTGAATTTTGACATTCTTCACAACCTGATTCATTACATTCAACTTCTTCCCATTCACCATCAGAATCTAAATAAGATTTACGATTTTCATTATTACTCTTGATATTATTGTTCGCTGACTCAGAATTAGCACCTTCAAAGTAAGAATACACACACAAACATTCATGTAAGTATAATGAAAACGAAGGATTTGCAGAGATTGGGAAATCCCATGGTTTACATTGCTATCTTACATGGCGATCTTAGTTAGATAACTGTACAAAACCATGAAGTACTGGACAGCTGTTTCGTGCTAGTATGGGAGTTCTCAGGACTGTACATTGAGCAGCTCACTCGAGGATGAGGTTCGAACTTGGGATATTTAGATCTCTTGTCGGGCGCATAACATTTTGACAACTGAAATGGGATCCGATGGTGTACATCTCAACTTAGGGGTATAAAGGCTAAGCACTCAATGTGAACCCAGTTGATAGTGTTAGTGTTTCTAATCATCTTGAATTTGTCTTACTAATTTCATCTCTGAGTTAAAGTGGTGTGGCAACTTGGGCCGATGAGATCTGATACTCTTTAGTTCGATCTTCTCAGGTAGAGTTATGGATGCGTAATGTTCAGGAGTCCCGAACTAGTAAGAAACAGTTGTTCAATGCCTCCTGGCTTTCAGTGTTTATGTAAGTAAGTTTAGTTCGTGATCTGAACTATCCGAGACAGTAATACTACTGGTAATGCTAACGAAAGTAACAAATGACTCATATCAATAATGTAAGACATTGTGAATAATTTTCAGCGCAATATCATAAAATGTACATAATATAACATTTTGTGTAGAGTTACTTACAGTACTCAATTATTATCTAAATATGAATAATAATTAATGTTACTTACTAAGTACATGCATATGCATTCACTTTTGAACAATACCGTTTATGCATGATAGTTAGTAATAACAGTCAGCTGTTTATCGAACTGAAGTGTTTTTCGGGTGGGGGAAGCTTAAAAATGTTAACTAGTGGTTGAGAGACAAATGTGTTTCAACTATTAGCGGACTGTTATTGAAGCATTAATTACAATCGTAAAATACAATATAGGATTGTGGAGGTTGTTGAGTTTTTAATTGAGATCATGAATTGATCAATTTTAGACCACTATTGAAAACCTGAAAGCACTGGACAGCCGTTTCGTTCTAGTATGGGACACCTCAGCAGTGAGCATCCATGATCCCGCACGCGAACGCTTAGACATTAACCGAGTCGGATACTAACTGTTATTCAAGCATTGATAACTGCAAAATAAAATAACCGTTTGATTGGTATAGATTGAAGTATACAACAATGTCAATTTTGCAAGATAACCATTTTCAATTAGTTACCAAACTCATTTGGATAAATATCTACAAATATGTTAGAAGTAGATTTAGAGTTGAAGTAAGCAGTCAAATCAGAGTACATACATATAATAAATCAATTGTAGGTAACTTACCAGTTTTAGACGATATTGTAAGACCAGCTACTTTCAATAAACTCAACTCATCAGTTTGCTGGCCTACATTACATAATATTGTTGGAGCCGGTGGTAAAGGACTACTTCTTCGTGAACCGGAAGTTGTACAATCTTCATCTGTTATACTTCGTGTTCTTGAACGTCGACGATGACAAGAGACTGTCGTTAGTCCAGAAGATGATGAAGATGCTTCAGAAATTCCAGAATTACAATTATTAGTCGTACTAGAAGACGATCCTAATGATTCACCGGTAAGATTAATTGTTCCGGAGATTTCCTGATTAGATTCACTATGACGTTTATGATGTCCATGGTGTTTACGATATCGACAATGACGACGATGATGTTTACGACTGTGTCGATGAGAACTACGTTGATCCTATAACAAGAAAAATACATAATAAATAGATCGTTTCAACTGTTTCATCTATATATCTTATGATTGTTTTAAGTAATGGTTCTAAAAATTTAGTGTGAATGTCTATAAGTACTATTTTTCATGTTCCTTTTATTTTCATCGATACGTTGTTGATCGTTCATAAGTCAAAAATTAATTTTATTTAAACACATAAACAATGTTATAAGGAGGTACCAAATATATATATGTGTGAGGGTTGAAATACTACCCGAGCGCCCAAACCAAAGCAGGTGATGTACTTAGAAAGTCACTCTCCGAGCTTTGATCTAAAGATCTAATCCACAAAGCAGTGGAGTAAGGTTAAGATATGTAATCCCATGGTAGGTAGCTCAGATGAATCCATTCTCTATCTTTCTCTAAATTCTAAGTCGTATTCTTCGATGAATAATCTTTTCAATCACTTCTGATATTACTTCTGTTATTACATTTATTATTCTGGGATTTATTATTATTATTATTTAAACACATAAACATTGGTAAAAGGAGGCACCAAATACATATGCGCCACATAAATCATTCGATTTGTATGAGGGCTGGGATACTGCCCGGGTGCCCAGACCGAAACAGGTGGTTTTCTTAGGGAGCCACATCCCGAGCCTTCGACCAGAAGGTTTGATCCACAAGGCAATGGAGCATCGTGAGGAGATGCAGTCCCGTGGTAGCCGGTGACCAACGATTGGTTCATACGCCATTTGTTCCTTCAGGATACTGGAGCCCATGTGCACCATTGGTTTGGAATCCGGTTAAATCGCCGGACATTCGCTTTTCGTCCTCTCATTTTCGTAAACAACACCTGTGGTGAGAGAAGGCAGTGAGTAGGACTTCCCTAGCAGAGGTTGTATATGCGTGGCCGTGTGAGAGCATTTCGAGAGGGAGGGCGGGCCCACTCCACTCTCGGCCATACCAGGGTATTTGGGGGATTTAGTCAAATAATTTTTTATCTCACTATGCTAATGGATTATGGCAACTTGAAACAATGTACATAATGTACTAAGTTCTATATTGTGACTGTCTAACTAATAATTTATATTAATTAAAACAAACAAACAAACCTCTCTTTCAATATTAATAGGATCGGTTCCAATACTATTATCATTATTAACACATTGAATAGTTTGATAATTCTCAGAACAATAATCATAATTCTTTTTTAATTGTTGATTTGAACGATTTGATTTATTATTCATAATATCAAATCGTTTTGACCGATTATGATCTGTTGTTACAGGATCAGTAGAATCTTTATTAATTAATCCATTTTGTTGATGTTGTTGTGAATTATTACATTTGATTACATTAACTTCTAAAGCAGTTGAACAAGTACTTGTAGTAGATGAAGTGAATGATGAACTTAAACTTTGTACATCATCATTATTATCATGATCTTTGTGACAATGAGGATTAGAATGTGAATGATGACGACGAAGTTGATGATGATGATGACAATGAGAATTTAAATCAGTAAATGATGATGATGTAGAAGACGATGATGATGATGACGATGTAGCTAATGTTCTAGATAATGATGATGATGACGATGATGATGAATGACTTGATAAAAATTCTAAACCATGACTTGATAGAGATGAACTACCACTTGGGCTTCTATCATCATTACCATTAATATCATTTAACGCTGTACAAAATTCTAAGTGTGAACTTCCGTCATTTACACTGTTTGAACGACTAGTTACAGTATTATTACCCCGTCGAGATAATCTCCGACTCTGATTATGATGATGATTTTGATGTTTTCTCAACTTTTTCTCATTTTCATGTAAATGGCAAGAACAATCAGAGAATGAATCATTTCTTTTCATGATACCGGCATCATTATTATCCATAGTAGTATGAGTAGTATGATGATGACGTGATGATTTTGAATGTTTATGCCTGGATCGATGATGACTACCGGTTGCAGCCGATGATGATGGTGATCTATGACGATGATGATGATGTTTTTTATGATTAATTGATGATGAAGATCTCCTATGATGTCGACGATTAGTGGAAGTGTTGGCCGACGACGAATTATTCACATTGTAACTACCGCCTTCATTTTTATTCTTTAGAATACCTTTCTCTGGTTGACGCCATGAATTCTCCATTATGATGTTAAACTGCGTCTATGAGATAACAATAACAAATGAGTAAATAAATAGTCGCAATTCATGATGTAGATTCAAAATGAAACACATCGAGAAAAAGTGAAATTTTAACGCTACAACTACATAGGTTGGACATAGTAGTTTAGTATAACAAATCACTTATCAAATACAGGTTTGTATGCTCAAATTCAAGCCACATATCGGTGAAACTAACCGACTCCTGATTGTAGCTTCTGCTTTGATATAATGGTTTGATTTCAATATTATGATGACCCAATATAGCTATATTGGTTGGAACATTCGTTCTTCTCGATCTTACCATATCAAGCAACCAAAGGTAATAAAATTAAGGTTCGAGGGCGAAGTCCTACTCTTGACTGGACTGGGATGTGATGACACTTAAGTGTTCCGCACGGATAACCACGATCTATAGTGACTGATGTTGCCGATCCATAACGCAAGGAAGAAGTTATAAAAGGCGAGCATAAAGTTGAACACATCATCTAAACCTATGAACTCCTGTCGCTGACGAAAAGGCCTTTAAATTAAGGATCTAACATATTTAGAAGTACTCGTAAGAAGGTTGTGTGTCACTGAGCTTAAACCGTTGTCTCTTATGCTCTGTCGTCACGCTTGAAGGTAACCAGTTTCGTTTTGAGATACCTTGAGAAGAAACATTATTTTACGATGTGGGGAACCAAGGAGTGGCTACCACTCTTGTACTTCTAAAAGCACTCAATATTACCTTGTCACTGATATCGAATTCTACCATTAAGGAATAAATGACTTTCTAAGATAGAGTAGCTGAAGTAGGTAGGATTCAAACTTACGAACCAGCGTTTGAAAACAAGGTCCTTTAGCCGCTAAATCATCGCTGCACCATGTAATACTAAGTGATTAAAAGGCGAGACTCTAATTTAAGGATGACCTTTGAACGAATCCTAAATGACCTTGACAATTACTAGCCAGTCAGAAGACAGTTAGTATAAAGTGAAAATATATTATAAGTAAGTAATGGATTACAGTGGATATTCTTCTTTTACATGATTTAAAAACTTGTTAAGGTTTGATAAAGGTTCAGAGGTTCTGAAATTACAATGCATATGGTATGGAAACTCATCCATAGGGTTAGGGTGCTAACATGCGATCGGTTTACAACGGATTTTAGAGGTTAGGGTTTAGGGTAAGGGTTACGGTTAGGGCTAGGGTTGTAGCCTCTCAATAAACACCTCTTCTCTAAAATCCGTTGGAAACCGATCGCATGTTAGCACCCTAACCTCAAGCTAACACTAACCTATTCCTAAACCCTAACCCTATGGACGAGTTTCTATACCGTATGCATTATGAATTCAGAACTTCTGAACCTTTATCAAACCTTAACAAGTTTTTAAATCATGTAAAAGAAGAATATCCACTGTAATTCATTACTTACTTATAATATATTTTCACTTTATACTAACTGCCTTCTGATTGGCTAATAATTGAAATTGCTCAAACGCTCCTCATTGTCTCGTCCCTAATTTAGAGTCTCGCCGTCCCATCTGTTGTAACCTCTCATTAATCACCTCTCTAAAATCCGCTGTGAACCGATCGTATGTTAGCATCGCGTGTTGAACTTGGCTCCGTGACCTTGAAATTGATCAAACGCTTCTGATTGGCTAGTCCCTAAATTAGAGTCTCGCCGATTAAAATTAGCTATACTTTAATTGATGTTGAGGATGATAATAATCTCTAGAGAATTTAAACAACTGATTTGAAAGTTAATACGTTAAACATCATAATGATAAAGTTAAGTATTTTGTGCACTCAAAGACTTTATAATGATTATAGACTCATTAAGAAGTTTAAATATAACATTCTTTGAGATCATGAATCGATTTAAGTTGGACCACCATTGAAAACTTGTAAGCACTGGACGGCCGTTTCATTCTAGTTAGGGACTCCTTAGTTGTATGTGTCCACGACTCTGAATACAAGAAATGAACCCAGGACGAGACGGTCATCCAGGACTTCCAATGGTTATCTAATTTAGATCGGTTCATGATTTCAACAAAAGTTAACAATTCCCATAACTCCTTACTGTCAAATGTAATATTTCATTAATGCGATTAAGAGTTGAATTATCAACTCCATAATCATGGTAATTGATAGTAACCTACTAGTTCACATACTTATTGGACAGACCATACACTATTCTGAGCATAGAATAAAACGATACAAAATAATTCTATCGGGGTGGTGGTAATATTGACCACCAAGAAAAATAAAACAGAAGTATATTTTTTATACATACATCATTCATTGCATCTTTTGAAGTATTTGCCGGAGAAACTGTTGTTGGACAAGTATCAATTAACATATCATTATTACTAGACGACATAACATCTAATGTTCCAGTAGATATGACTGTCGTTGTTGCTGTTGTTACTTCTGCTGCCGTGGGGTTTGCAGCAGCTGCTGCTGCCACTGCCGCAGCAGCATTAGCTCCAGCTCGACCTGCACCAACTAATGCAGCTGTTGTTACATTGTGTAATAATAATGAATTTTGATTGGAATTAGATATTGTAGTTTGAGTAGTTAAATCATCAGTTGGTAAATAAGTCATAGGTGAAACCGATTTCGAGTATGCAGTTGAATAAAATGGAAATAACGGAGGTACAGTAGATGATGATGATATTAATGATGTAATAGCAGTTATTGTTGTTATTGGCGGTGATGTTACACTGACTGATCCACATAATGTAGATGTTTGATTAATATTATGTTTATTACTATTATTATTATTAACAACAATAGGTTCAATAAGTGAAGATGTATATGTACCACAAATTGGTATATTTAAGTCAGAATTTGGTAAATTAACAGTTATGTCTGTTGAATCTGTCAAATAGACAGTATTTTCACTCGTACTTATTGATTGTATATTTTTTAATGATTTAAAAGGAGGAAGTGTATCAGCTGTTCGTCTCAATTGTTTTATTTTATCTTCTCTGAAATAAATAAAAAAATTTCACAAAAACAAATTTTAGAAAGAAAAGAAAAAGAAAACAATCAGAAAGAAGTAATTGAAAAGTTCTTGTGTATTGGAATGATTTTGATGAATCAATTTCATTTTCGACCGTAGCTGCTACCTTGACATGGTGGTCGGGTTTGCCTATCGTGATGAACCAACCGAGCTATATCGGCTAAAACATATGTTCCTGTAGGTTCTATCATGCCAGGCAGGTCGATTGGAGAACGGTAAGACAAGGCAGCAAACTCAAGGTCCGAGGGCGAAGTCGTACTGCTGACTGTAGAAGGGTGTGACAACAGTAAGGTGTTTCCCTCGGACAACCAGCATCTGCAGCGATGCTGCCTTCCCATAAGGAGGGGTAGGGTTAGAAAAGCTCGACCCTAAAAATGTCACACCTCACCTTACCTCACAGTTTTCTGTCTCCGGCAGTAAGGCCCTTTGAAGAACGGAGCTAACATGTTAAAAACCTTCCACGAAAAGGCCGTGCGTGACCGGCCTTAAGCAGTTGTCCCTTGGGCTCTACGGTCACACCCCCAGGTCGTCAAGACCAACACTAATTCAATTTCCTTTCTAGGTTACTTAAGAAATACCTTTCTACGGTATGGGCAGCCGGGAAGTGACATCAGCCCTCATACACGTAACAGCACACGAGACCAAGTTGGTCACGATCAAATCCTTCCTACACCTCCTAAAAACTCTCTTATCCCCTCGACTAACCCTTCTCCCGTTCTTTTGTCACCTCGCACCGCAGCGATTCGAGTACGCGGAACGTTATTCCTGGTCTCCTGAAACCACGCTCTAAACTACGTGCAGGAGCTTTTAACGTCCTAACATTATGCCAAACAGGACAACAGGCTTCCTTAGCTAGAACTTTAGAATCTCGCGCCATCGATGTGTGCTGCGTCTCCGAAACGCGCATACAGGACCAGAGTAGCGTCATTCATTTGACCTCACCATGTCAAAATAAAGAACCAACTCGATTCACGCCTCGTGTATCTGGAAGCCCCGAAGCTGCTGCCCATTGCCATGCTGGCGTAGGTATAGCGTTGAGTCCAATAGCAACCGATGATTACAGACCTTCAATGACATGGCTCAAAATCGTTTGCAATGGCACAGGTGCATCTACTCTTTGTGTCCTCCCAAATTCTAATCACCAGAATTCTAAGGAACTTCCTCTCGAAGTTAGTCACTAGTGAGTGTATATGATCATTATCAGTATAAGTTTACGGAAATGGCTGAATTTTATATGAAGTAGATGAAATTTGAGAGTGATGACACTACAAAAAATACTGTCGGAATAAATGAATTCATTTGAACAAAAAAGATACTGTAACTCACTTATATGAAGGCATACTGCCAAATTTAATTATTCTATCCATACTATTATTTAACTCTTCGTGATTATGATAATCATCATCATTATTATTTGAATGTTTATAAGTTAATTCAGTATCAGAGAAATTAATTCCATATTGTCCTTCAATTGAATCCAATAGTTTAATATCACTACTTCCAGGTGCACTAGTTCGGCTAGATGATTTATGCTTACGATCAAGTTTCTTTTTTCTTGATAATTCCTCTTTATCTTTTACTCCATGACTATTACTACTACTACTACCACCATTACGATTATGTTGTCTACGTCGATGTTTACTTTCATTGTTATGTTCTGAATGATGATGATGACGACGATGATTATGGCATTCTAAATCTCTATTACGACTATTACCAGTTCGACTACGAACACGTCGTGAACATTCTTCATCTTGGTTACCACCATTTCGATTATTACTACTACTGATAGTACAATAATCATGATGTAGACGATTATGTCGATCATATCCTGATTTATCATGACTACTACAACTACTACCTCCAACACCGACAGTAGATCGATCATACATGGAACTTTGTAATTCTTGACATTCTGTCGAATTTGAATCAATAGTATTAAATAAGCGTAATGAACCACCATTATGTTTAATAGATCTTGGTGATAATAGATCATTATTTCTTTGATTAATTTTACAGCAACGACGACGACGACAACCATTTCTACTAAATGCACAAAACTTTCTATGATTGTGATTATTATAATAAGATTTGTTGAAAATATTAGGTCGACCCCGTCGTCTAAATATGTAATGTTAGCAGAAAATTGGAATTTTGTTTGGAATAGAAAAAAAAAGCAGACAAACAGTAGAAAATTATTAGAAAGTTTAGAGAGACATTGTTATTATTATTATCATTATTAATAGTAATAGAAATCTACGTCGGTTACAGACGTCGGCAACATTGAAAACTGTGGAATAATGGAAAATCATTCTCTCGTAGTGAGGGGTTTCTCAGTAATGAGCAACTAGAACTCTTTCAGAAAAATTGGAGCCAGGCCCATCAGATGTCTAATGGAGAGTGTTTAACTATAGTTATGTTGTACATTTCAATAAGTTATAACATATAATTCATGTAAAAAGATGTGAGAATAAGGAAGGATGATTACGAGAAGTTATTTATTTAAATACTAACATTAGTGAAAGAAGGCACCAAAGAATATATGCAACATAAAAATCATTCAATTTTGTGTGGGCTGGGATATTATCCAGGTTACTGAAACAGAATCAGGTGGTTTTCTAATGGAGCCACTACCTGAGTCTTTGACCTAGAGGTTTAATCCACAAGAAAGCGGAGCAACATCAGGAGGTGCAGTCCCATGGTAGCTGGCGACGACGAACAGTGGATTCATACGCCATTTATTCCATGAGGATCGTGAAGCCTATGTCCACCACTGATCTGGAATAGGTTTTATTTTTTCAACTTCCTGAGACGGATCCCTTGTACCTACGGATTTGGGTTGTGTGCCAACCATTCGCTTTTATTCCTCTCAGCTTAATAAGCACCCTCTTCTCGAGAAGGTAGTGAGCAGGATCTCTGTGGCTGTTTAAAAATTAATGCGGTTGAAATGACTATTGTTAAATATTGTAGAAAACGATTACGACTAGTTGTGGGTTCGGTTGGACCCAACACTAATTTGTTAATTACAAATGACCGGAATTATTCCTATACGAATAAGATCTATTGTGAAATCGATGCTATGATAACCTTTACGCAGCATTGCAACAATAATCTCCAGAGGTTGAACACAAAGAGAAGGCAGGATTGTACGGAAAAACTTTACGTTTAACGAAGACAAAATCATAGCGGAACAACTTCATGTTTAGTTTAGCATGACATGACCTTGAGACACAAAAGTTTGCAGATTACAATTAGTGACAATCAATAAAAAATGGCTAAGTTTATGTGGATAAACAAATCAGAAAGATAACACTCGTGGTTAGCGTCTTGCAATTACTCATAATTGTAAATTGACTATATCGTTATTATCAAAGAAAATTGAAAGATCAATTCAATTCATTATTGAAGTCGATTAAACTTTCTTTGGTTAGGGTGGCAAAACGAAACCGTCAATACCTACCTGTTTATAAAACTATATACTGTATCCTAAATGAGACTTTTATCAAGACATTTTATAAAGAATTGATACTAAAGAATTTCCTTGCCATGGTGTCTCAAATAGCTTAGTGATAACGTCTTGGACTATGAAGCTGTGTGATGCGGACACGAATTCACCAGATAGCACCAATTTTTCGAAGATTACACGTATACTTTTGTGACAAGTGTTAACTAGTACGAAACTTAGGTTGAATAGAAGTTCCTGTCAACTAGTTCTAAACATCTAACTAGTGATACTAGTCGGCTATCCAAAATGAATTATTTAAAACGTAACTTGAATATGCTACTTGGATTGTTGAAAGTTGTATAAATTAATCACTAAGTTCCCGCCTACTTCACCATCACGAACTTCTTACAATTATTTACAGTTAACAGACAAGTGGGAACAAAAATACATGGATTTCTTGAACAACATCAATCAATTTTTCCTTGATCATTAAAGTTTACTAGTAAAATGCCAACACACAAATATAATCAACTAACCTGTAAATAAACATAAAAATTGCCAAAAATAGAAATATACCACCAACAACAACTCCAAGTATACAAACTAAATACAATGTATTCAATGGGGCTTTATAATTCTCACCATTATTGTTATTGATATGACCTGATATAACAATGAATAGAGAAAGCAAAAAGTTGATTAACAGTTAAATAATTCATAAATTTTTATTATGTAATAATTAAACAAAAAGTAGATCGACATGTCGAAGCATTTACCTTCATGGTTAAACTAATATCAATTCCTATTGATCAGCTCTCTCCAACAATTCATGACTTAAACAACTAACTACTTAATGATAAATTCATTCTAACGTAGGTGACTAGATCTCTGAAAGTATGAGCAGCATCAATTGGCTTAAAACCGGTATATACACCTAATTGTTAATGAGTTCAAACCAGTACAAATACCATGTCAATTATTTAATATGATTGAAATAAGCTAACCATGAGAAAGAGTACTTACATAACCGTCACCCATTTGCATAATTCTATATTGAGTAATAAAAGCTCATTATAATAATAACTACTTACAATGACTGAAAACAAGATTAATATCTAAGAAATATCATTGTCTACGTCTTTTCAATCAATGACAAAGTTAGAATAATGTAGAATTCTATACCACAATTCATTGATCCAGATCAGAACCGGGAAGAAATATGTATCGGTTCAAGTTACCACTTGGTATAGGATATTAACGTAGGAATAGGAATAGAACTAGATACAAAAAAGTGATTGATTTTTAGGCATTTAGCTTGAGATTGCTAACGGTAGAAAACAACGTTAATATATACTAAATGAAATATCATGAATACAAACTATGAATACAACATATCTCCACAAAACCCTATCAAATAAGCTAGTCAATTTTTGACTCACTACAAACTATTCCCGAAGTTGTGTTGGATGGTCATGACTGGTAGAATTCAATAATGTCAGGAGTGAAACAGTTGTTATAAGTGGAATTGAGTGATTATCATGCAATATTGTAAATTGATCAAAGATTAACTTATACTATTGGATGCCGATCTAGTTGTTAGAACAGTTACGAGTTCATTACAAGAAACAAAGGTTTAAGACAGTACCATACTATGACAAAACAGACGCATAACACACTTTGATTTCGAATGATAAACCAATTAAGATGAATTTATACAAAATACAACCTACAAATGAAGTGTATGGTTACACAACCCTTCCACGGAAGGAAATAAGTTAATGAGAAAAAAGTCAGTCAATCAGCTACGACCAGGCACATATATGCATCGGTCCAAGTTGCCATACCTCATTAGCAAAACAAAATGAACACCGGATTCATAGAGGCAGTTAACTCAATGGTGGCAATATATAAAAGAAAGATTTTATGTAAGGATATAGTACAGAAAGAAAGAATTAGTTCGTAGAAAGGAAAATATGAAGCGATTTTAATCTCAGTTTGAAAGAAGACAAAGTGTGTATACATCTACGCTATTGTGATCGATTGTGAGCCAGGTCACCCAGAGTCTCCAACCATTGGTTACAATAGTCACGTGGACCCTAACCAAGTAGTTATTTAACATTTATAACAAAAGATCACAAAGGAATACAGTTTCTTGTCAATGATCGATAATGTTTAATATCAACATGAACTTAAAAAACTGGAGGGACAAAAAAAGTTTGTTACATATCTCAAATAAGCAACCATTGAGATTTTCAAGTCGAGACTGACTTCCTATAAGACCGAGATATCTAGATTGATTGTTGATTGACCAGTGTCATGTTTATCTAGACCTTACTAATAATTGAGTTCTATCTATCAAGTAACAGTCTTTAAGTTAAGTTTTATCACAAATACCAACAAATCAGTTGGACAATGAGTAAAAACCATATATATAGAGAGTCATTGAACAGTTGTTTATGTATATGTATATATATCGAGTATTCCAACACTAATCAAAAAAAGGAAATATGATTCACTAATCTATTAACCAGACACTATGCCCATTCCTCCCTCTAACAATCGCTCATTCGACCATATATATATATATATATATATATATATATATATATATATATATATATATATATATATACCAATTAGTGTTCCCGCTTTGTTTATTTTTTTTTGACTGAAACCTTAATAGCATGTAAATATTGATTCTTGTCAGACAATGAAAGGACAAATCTGGTTTATACTTTACTTGCATTAATGTCAAGGTCAGAGAGACGTCATATACTTGATTAACTACAGTCACAGACACAATGACAGAATAAATCGTCCTAATTAGTTGTTGTTTATTCTCACGGAGTCGAAGATGAAATACTCTGAGATATATCAGAATTTGTAAAACAGCAGAAATTGTTATTCGAGTGAGAAAAACTGAATGAACAAGTCATCCTTGTTAAAGTTGGGTAGTGGTTAGCAGAGAAAGCATTCCGCCCTGTTCGGGACTCATTAGCTGAACGCAGCTGCCAACAAGTGTGGATGTCTGCACTGAAGCATTCCACACTGAGTGCAGACACACTCAGATGACGAGTCCCAAACAGAATGAAACGAACCTCTCAGACTCCACTATTATTCTTATTAGCCAACTTTACTTCTAAACATGTGACTTCATGGGGGTATAGAGGCAATTTGATTAGAACGTACACGTGCCAACAGAGATCGATCAACTGTAGTCCTTAATATCGACATCGAGAATACAAATTCTTGAAAATAGAACAAATTATAGTTTTTATGAAAGAGGAAGAGCGGGTAATTTTATGAGAAAGAAAATATTTAATTATCTATTTTTGAGGATGGCGACATGAGGAGATTGTTGAATGTTATTGAGATCACAAAGCAACCTAAGACAGACAATCACTGGAAACAAAGAAGTACTGGACGGGTGTTTCACCGTCCCAGCATAAGACTCATCATCAAGACTCCACCAGAGATCGACAGTTGTCTAACATAAGTTGGTTTCTGACCCCAATAATATTTATTATACATTATGATGAAATAATATTCAGACGAAATTGTTAATTTCAGTTTGGTTTCATTCGACAACATAATTAAATATTTAGTGATTAAAGTGATATATTTAATGTAAATTTTAGAAATCATACAAGGGCTTGAAGATGACTTTCATCATTTAAACGAAGTAAATAGGGAAGTATTGAAAGTTTAAGAATTCTGAAAAGTTTTTAGTCAGTTGTCAACACGAAGGACCTAGCGTATATATGTGCATTAGTTCAAATTATCAAATCGTAACAATACAGCAGTAAGAAATTATTAAGACAAATCCTAGGGTAGTAGAAGTAATAACAGCAGTAGAAAACATGCTAGAAAAAAAAGGAATTGGCGGAGCAGAAAAGTGTAAGATAATTCTGGAACTGAAGATTTAAGGGAAGGTTAAAAAATGAGTGGATCTACACCATTGTAACCGATTCTGAGCTACCCTCTAATGTTTTCAACTATTGGTTACACCGACACTAACCAGATAGTTTGTAGCTACTAACATGACTTGATTCTAAAATTAATATCCCCATGGACTAATTATGACCTCCAAGTAGTTTTTCTCCAGCTGGGATTTATGACTAGTGGGATTCACAATCCAGTCGACAGTGAGGTGATATTTGCCTGTTTACGTATATTTGATGATGATAAATGGAATATACTCATTGAGACATAAAACTTGACGATAGTAATCGTGTTATATCAAGAAAGGACTGAAAGATCTGAAAATAAGAAGATTGGTAGTTCAAACTCAGTGGTCACAAATTAACATCGCCTCTTAAGAGATAAAAAGTTGGTTAATTTATACTGTTCATGAGTAGTGATGAACATATAGAACTCAAAACAACTTTCAACCAATATCAAAGTCACAATCCTCAATACCAACGTCAAAACAGTTCTACTGTACGTAGCTGAAACTTAGAAAACTACTACAACCATCATCAAGAAGGTATAAGTATTTATAAGTAGTTGTCTACACAAGATACTCATCATCTATTGGCCGGATACCATCAGTAACAACCTTCTGTGGGAGAGAACAAACCAGCTTCCAGCTGAAGAGGAAATTAGGGAAATATAATGAAAATGGATAGAAAATACATTACACAAATCATCAAACTGCATCACGAGGCAAGCCCTAATTTGGAATCCTGAAGGGAAGCGGAAAAGAGGAAGGCCAAAGAACATACTACGTCGGAAAATAGAAGCAGATATGAAAAGGACAAATAACAACTGGAAAGGATTGCCGAGTACAGGGTTAGATGGAAAGTGGTGGTGGGCGGCCTATGCTCATTCACGAGGAGTAACAGGCGTAAGTAAGTAAGTAATGAAAAATTGGAGAAATCAAAAAAAGAATACAACAACGACAAGAAATCAAAACAATTTTCTATAAGATATGAACACGGAAAAGATTTTTATGGAAGTATGCTTTATTCATGATGTTCAGAATCTCTTGAAATGACCTTGAAAAAGTAAAACAAGCTTTTAACTAATTAGGATGAAAATGATAGAAATGAATAATTTATTACATAGATACTAAAAATAGGTGAGAGTTAGGATTAAGAGTTAGATTGAGAGAACGTTTTGTAGTCATTTCGAGGAATAGTAGAAAAATGTTGTTTTGTAATCATCCTAGCCTACTATTCATATATATATATGAGTGCCTTAACTATTTACTTGAATAAAAAGAACCCAAGAATGAATGGAAGACTTTTATTGGTTAACATGACTCGAGATATATGTACATACTCATCCCTAAATATAGATACACGTCCCTCAAAAAATGATGTCACATTTCCAGCCAACAAAGTATATCCGTCAGCATTTTTCACTTCTCATTTAACCTCTATCTGGTTATTGTTCAGCATATCTAATATAAAACTGGGTCTATGATTTCAAATCTCAAGAAGATATCATTTCAAGAAATTATAAATCATGATGTTAATACTTCATATACACTAAAGTGTACTGTCCTTTCTTTTCATGAGCAATAAATCACTTTCTTATTGTCAATCAATTTCAACCCTCCCCACATTCTCTTGTGTTTTGCCATACTTATTCAATTTAAGAGTATTAACAACTAAATATTTATAGGTTCTACTGTAGTGAACAAGAACGTGAGTTGAGACAACCGAATGTATTTGAATATGAAATTATAGAACATCTCACTAAAATCTGAGAACCATACAGTAAATCTTCAATTTGCAAAATACCAATCCACTGTGATTAGATGGTGGTTGGAGGTAGTCGACAGGAAACTCTGAACCCGGGTTTCGTGCTACTTGGCACTAGTCAGCAAGGTGTATCTGTAATCTTGAGGGAACTGATGCTCCCTGACGGATTCTATCCCGGTTCGATACTATTCGATCTGCACTAACAAGGACTTGACATATGACACCGATCGCCACCGGGCGGTCAATCAATTGTAAATTCATCTCAGTCCTACAGGAGGTCAGTCGCGGCCCCGATAGCTCAGTGGTAACGTCTCTGACTGTGAAGCTGGGTGACCCGGGATCAGATCCGCCAAGGAGCACCAGTTCCCTCAAGATTACAGGTACACCTTGCTGACGAGTGCCAAGTAGCACGAAACCCGGGTCCAAGGTTTCCTGTCGACTACCTCCAACCACCATCTAATCTCAATATATAGTGCACGCTGTGTCGAGTCACCTAGACTGGCGGCCACATTGCAACATGGTCGATAGCATTCGATCTGAATTAAATAAGGACTTTACACACATGATATTGATCACCACTCAGTGATCAATCCATTGTCTCATATTTCATTCTTCCTGCGTTTTTATATCAATTGCTTTCCATTCCCGTCATTTCTTTCTCAATCTTCTACTGAAATACATTCTATTCCTAAATATCATTATATACTAATTATGTGTATATAAGTAGCGCACACCACACTACCTATTTAATAATAAGTTACAAACTATCCATCCTTATACGTTGAATTTTATGTTAAAAAAATCCAATACATGTTATATTAAATCAAACCGATTCGTCGATGAAGTAGATTTTTATCAAGATTTTCACAATGGTTTACAGTTGGAGGATGTAACATGACTGATCGTGCAATCTTATAACAGTGTACATAGAATTTCACAATTAAATAGTCTAATTAGTCTAGTCTATGAAATCATAAAGCACTATGATATGACCAAGACGTTCAGGAGAATCTGAACTCATTATGGAAGTATTATTATATGTTCATATG
Source organism: Schistosoma intercalatum (assembly GCA_944470365.2). Taxonomy (NCBI): domain Eukaryota; kingdom Metazoa; phylum Platyhelminthes; class Trematoda; order Strigeidida; family Schistosomatidae; genus Schistosoma; species Schistosoma intercalatum. The sequence continues at coordinate 4,062,671 of OX103730.1, read as the reverse complement.
TTTATAGCTTCTTCAAAAGACAATCTATTAGATAACCTTACTATGATAGGACTACTATCATTTAAAAAAAATGAAGTAATGAACCAGATATCTTTTAAACCAAATCGTGAAATATCATCTTCTTAGTATAAAACCCTATTTTTGATTGACAACGAAACTTGACGGTTATAATGTATTATATAGAAAATGCCATAGCTTATACTTAAACTAATTTGTTCTTAACCAAATTGACTACAGGTTCAGGTCAAATTGATAATAGTATCACTTATTTTTCTTATATCGACTTAACTAAATGAACTTACGCACTAGAAATACGATTCATACTCTCCAACTCTCTCTCTCTCTCTACACATACACATACACTACCAACTGAACTGAATACATGAGATAAATGTGAATAAACAGAAGAAGAAAAAAATAACATACTAAAGCGTTTAAGTTGAAAATGTCGAGAATTTCCATAAGATTTTTGCATTTGTTCTAAATAATCCCATATCCAATGAATAACTTCCGAACTCAATGGATTCATATTGTTCATAATAGTTGATTGATTTGAAACTATTGACGACGACGACGACGATGATGATGATGATGATGAGGAGGAGGAGGAGGAGGAGGAATTTCGATCATTTGTAATAGTATTCGATTTATTGGTAATAACTACTGCTAATTCACAAGCATTACCAGTCCATTCAGGATGACATAAACAGAAACCAGCATTAGTACATAACTTGAACAAAACAAAAAAAAGAATAATAAAGAAATGATACTTTCTTTTTCGTTTCTTCTTCTTAAGAAAAGTAAAATAGATAATTAATTTGAAAATAATCATTTATCTGAATTATTATTTGAAGTAGATTAAAGCTATATGTACTTAGTTCTGTGTATTAGGAAAAGATGCTGGAGGTGGATAGGATATAAATTGAGGAAATCATCAAACTGCATCATCACAAGGCAAACGGTAACTTGAAATGCTGGAGAGAAACAGTAAAGAGGAAGACAAAGAAACATATTGCATCGAAAGAATGAATAGCAACTGGAAAGGATTGTCCAGGATAGAGATGAATGGAGAATGCTGGTGTTAGACCTATGCTCCTCCATGAGGGGTATATATATGCAAATGACTAATTATAGATTGAATGTAATATACCTTTTAAAAACTTCAGTTAATCATTTAACTCTGTTGTTTGAGAGATTTCCTAGCTGTAAGTTCCACAGATAAGCATACTAATACGACCGAATCTAGTCTTTATTAAATTTGACCGCTTAAATACAGCTGAACATTTAAAAAAGCTTCAAAGGAATTGCCACTAATTGTATTTATTTCTTGATATATAACCTGGACTTTAATATATGATTGATTAAGTAAGCCTTTCCAATGAGTTATTGATTTTTATGTGATTGGAAGCAATCACATTTTACCATCTACATATCGTCTAAATACCGTTATGCATATAATCAGTTTGTTATTCTAGAACAAAATATAGTTTTAGGCGATTAAGTTCATTATGTATACTATTAACTCAGATAATTGACTTTTCAATTAGAACAACTGACTTAAATAAGGGCAAATCAAAGAAAATACTCCTGATTCTGAATATAAGCATGAAAAAGGCGGAACACTTTCACAATCAATGTATTCAATCTTTATAAATTATTACAAACTTAAGTCATTTTAAGATGACACATGAGAACCGTATGTATAACCGCTTTTCTATAAGTTGAATTCAAGTGTCAACCCTGTCAGGGTCGGAGATCTTACTCCCTATGTTTACTTTCTTTAAAAGAACTGCATATATCATCTGTTTCAGAGACACCGAAAGATAAGGACTTAGAAATTATTAAAATGATTAAACTCTGTTCACTTTGACACTTTTTGTTTTTAGCATGCATTCAGTTTTTGGTAACAAAGAAAGATTTTATCAAAAATCTTTAAAATTTACATTAAATTACTGTCTCTCTCTCCAATCTTTAGTACAATTTACTTGGATATTTTTTTGTATGATTAGTTTTGGGAGGTAAGTAAATAGTCAAATAGTGAACAGATTCAATTATTGGATCACAGATTCGATTACTGATCAACTTACTGAGTTAAGAATAGTTGAGTGAGTTTACCTCTAGTTGTAAATTTCTAAGGTGTGACTGATGATTGTGGTGGCAATCTTGAGCTTAGGAATAGGATACTAGGTAAAGACAGTAGACCCGTTGATGAGGTTGTGAATCTGTATCGACTGAGATGGTTGTAACAAGTGTTGAGTACATTAAACCATTGTCTAACTCAAAGGGTCATGTTCGCTAGTAGGAAATAAGTTAGGGACGGATAATTCAAGTTACGCTATTAGTTCATAAAGTCGCTAACTGTTGGTATGAGTTATGTTGTTGGCTACTAACATGCTGGTTGACGTCAGCAAGCTAACTGTAATCAATGTTGAATGGTGTGGCTTAAAAACGGTTACTTCGAGTCTTCAGTTCCAGTTTTCTTCCATCGTTATCTTTTCTTTCTGATTTTTTGAGCTGTATTCTCAATGTTCAGTCGTCCTGACTACAATTATTTCAATTTCTTTGCTATTGATTTCATGAGTTTCATCTCATAACAGTAATGTGGTACAGTACCTTGAGATGATCCACATCTGTCCCAGACTCTACAACATTATAACTGACTGTTTGAGAATTATAGACAAAAATCAAGTGACGAATGAATCTATACTGGAATGACTAAGTTACACTGAAATTGTTTTCCAATTAACCAGAAATCTTTCTTTAACAATATCCACATTTGCGACAGAGAGACGAATAGATCAGTATCGATAAAAATGTATTTGATTGAAATCATGAACTGATAAATGTTAGACCATTACTGAAAACCTGGAAATACTGGACGGCCGTTTCGCCATAATATGGATCTCCTCAGTAGTGTACATCTACGGTCCTGAAAGCGGGACTCGAACCAGGCACTCTAGGCCTCGAGCGCGAACGCTTTATGCTTAACCATGTTGAGTGTGAGGCAGTTACCCATCGAAGACAAAGGACGATGGTCGCGCGATATCGTGAATTGATTGGAGTTAGACACCGTTTGATGCCGGTCCAGTGGTCTAGAGGTTAGGCGTTTGCTACCGAGACCGAAAGTGCTGGGTATGAATCCCACATGCGGGATCGCGGATGCGCACTGCTGAGGAATCCCACGTACTAGGGATGAAATGGCCGTTCAGTGTTTTCGGGTTTTCAATGATGGTCTAACATTTATCAATTCATGATTTCAACGAAATTTAACAATCTCCATAACCCCAAACTGAAAACGTGTTTATTTATTTTATAAGAAAACTTTACGTATGTACATACATACACAAGCATGGACAATCAAAAAGCCTATTATGTACTACCTCTTCCCCCTCCCTCCAAGAAAGAAAAAAGAAAGCACTACTATTCACTTACACCATGATCAGAACATGTCACATTTTTATAAATGATATGTCCATTTTCTAATTGTTTATTTACTGGACCAGTTGGACAAATCGACTGAAAAACAACATGTGGTAGTACACATTCTTGATGAAAACAATAACGATCAGGCGCACACGATGCGCCTTCTGGGACAAATCGAACTTTAGATGTATGAGACAGATATCTATGTAGAAAATAAACAAGTAAATAAAATAATATGTACGTGAGACTCATAAAGTAATAATATCAAATAATATATTATATTAAAAACTTGGAGGCACTGGATAGCTGTCTCGTTCAAATATAGAACTTTTTAGGAGTATGAATCAGAGATGGGACTCAAGACCTATTAGGTGTCTCATTTAGTGCTGACCCGTTAGATCATTGAGTTAGTATCAACTGTTCGGTTTAAATTTTCAGTCAATTGAATGAGATGTTCACTAACAAAAACAAATTGGAGGTAAACAGGTAGACGGCTTAGTGGTCTAGAGGTTAGGCGTCTGACAGCAAGACCCAAGGAGCTGGGTTATAGCCCTGGTGGCAGATTCGTGAATGCGTACTGCTGTCCAGTCCTTCTTGGTTTTCAGTGGTTGTTTAACTAATATTCAGGATTACAGGTACACCTTGCTGACGAATGCCAAGTAGCATGAAACCTAGGTCCAGGGTTTCCTGTAAACTGCCTTCAGCCATCATCTTGAAGTTGAAAGACTTCAGTCCTGTTTAAATTTCAGAAGGAGAAACAACCTATCCAGTGGGGTATTTTGGGGAAGTATGCAGTAACAGTGACAAAACACTTAAGAATGAAAATAAGAACGATAAATTTGTATGGATTGTTCGATTTTGCCAAGTGACCGGAGACAGTCAGTAGGAAACCTTGTTTTGACTTAACATGGCTTGATAGAAATCATGTGTGAACTGATGTTCTCTATGGGACTCGAGGCTGCTTCATAGTCGAAAACATTAAAAGTGAGCTATTCAGGTCGCAGCTGACTTCGTATAGGGATGCGATATTCGCAATTTATTGATCTCTGAAAAGTGATTAATGTCGTGTTTCTGTAGTCCTTATTTCTATGAACATAATTTACGCGATATCAAATCACTTATTTATACTAATGGTTACAGTGCAACTTGATCATCACTAATTTTAAAAGAAATATAACATTAATCATTATTTAGTGATCAATCAACTCCAAAGTGTTTTTGATTGAGATCATGAATCAATTGATGTTAGACCACCGTTGGAAACCTGGAAGCACTGGACGGCCGTTTCGTCCTACTATGGGAATCTTCGGCAGTGCGCATCCACAATCCCGCTCCCTGCGAGATTCGAACCCAGGACCTATCTGTCTCGCGCCAGGCGCTTAACCAACTAGACCACTGAGCCGGCATCCAATGGTGTTAGTGTCTAACATAAACCAATCCACGAAATTGCGCGACCAACTTCCATTGTACTGAGGTAGATACCTGTCTCTACCCGACTTTAGAAAATAATTTACATCAACAAAAACTAAGAGGTAATGGATAGCTGATTTTTTGTTCAACTAATGGACTTCTCAACAGTGTATGCTAACAACATCAGTCCCCCCTGCACATCATGGGTTAAACCTATAGTTACATTTTACAACTTCAGTCAATTCGCGATATTAGGCGACTATTATCTCATTCCGTCTTCAGTCAGTTGTATAAGTAATATCACATCATAGCTACTTAGCTTGCATAATAAATCTGTTAGGATGTGCAGAAAAATATACCAATAATTATCATGTTAAGTCTAATAGTGGCCTTGGACTTTAAATGTACACTCCCTATTGGTCAGTATTTATTCCACTTGTTAAATATTATACAAATGTAGTTTTCTATTTTATGGTACGATGTGGTCTGTTTGATTGGTATATAAACAGAGTATGTCTGAAATATAATGATTCATATATCAGAGGCTAAGACTGGCGTTCTGGACTCAACTGGCTGGGCCAGACAGGGAAGCGGGACCAATCGAAACTCTAGGCCGTCCGTACGTGTTTACGTGTCACTGTAATCGATTGATAAAACGCTTCACTATAGTCTGCAGCCACACGTCACAACAAAATCTCCGAAAATGGATTATAACGTAGAGGAAAAAAATTTTCAAAGGAAAACAACTCATGTAGTCAGCAGGATATGTATAGCTAACCAAAATGTAAGCAGCACATACACACACCTCCAAGAAGATCGGATCATCTTTCTCAGGAATAGCAATATTTCAGTATTATTATTATTATCATTAAAATAAATCATTTTTTCAAGTGTGAGGCTACAAACGTCCCATTTCTTTATCTCAAATCACACACACACACAGAGACAAGCAGCAGTCACATAGATAAACAATAATCTTCTGAAAATAAATAAACATACTAACCTCCATCCTTGTGCCTCACATATTATGATCATCGTAACAATTTTATGATCGGTGAGAAATAACAGAAATTTAAAAGCAACAGATATACATATAGACACATACACATACAAAGAAAACGTTATTATCTTACAAAAAAATGGAGTAAAGTTCTTTAAAGACTAATACGCGGAAAGAACAAGTTATTTTGAATAAATTTAGTACTGATGTTACGGATGATACTACTTACAGTGTACTACTGTTACTACTATAATACTATTATTCATAAACATTATTAAACTCATTTATTTTGTTAGTTTAATCGCCTTGTCTCTCAGACAAAAGTGTGCAGGTGCATGTACACACACACACATACACATACAAAGGAACACAAACACAAACGCTTAAAATAACTATGACAACTAGTATACGTTAGTTTGTTAGTTTATAAATTGTGAATAGAAGTAATAAATTAATGTCATAAATTTTATTGAAAACCGGAAAATGCGTGTCCAAACCCCATAAAATAATTATAATAACAAGGTGTACGAAATGTCTGTTATGGTATTTTTTCTTTTTTTTTATTTAAGAATAAAATTTCTTTTTCCACAATAACATAACTGCCCCAATCACAGTGTCAAAAAAATATTAAGGATCTGAGGATTTTGTTGTTGTTGTTGTGATGTTTCAACATTCAACCCGTTCAAAAAATATATGGGCATATTTACGTAGTTGTCAGCGGCAGCTCTCTAACAGAGTAGTATTAATAAACGTTGCGTGTAACGACGAAAACAGAGAATTGTATTCTTTACTTCACATAGAGACAAACACAGATGAGCGATTATCTTTTCATTAACGAATAACACATAGGCAACACTAACAAATAATAAATGTAAACATATATATAGGGGAATGTGTGTGTGTGCACGCAGAATGTTTCGCATCAATTCAAACTCAACTGCTGGTCAATTGAAAATGATTAATTGTTAGATTACGAAAATAGGAGAAGAAAACGCAACAGCGACAGTAATAGAGAAATAAGGATCAAAGAAAATGTACAAACAGTTTACCATATGAAATAGTAATGGAAATTAAAAAAATAATGAGCGAAAATAGTAGAACTTTTCATTGAGATCATAAATCGATCAATGTTAGACCACTACTGAAAACCTGGATGGCCGTTTTGTCCTAGTACAGAACTATTCAGCAATGAGTATCCACGATCCCGTACGCGGGACTTCAACACAGAATTTTCGGTCTCACGTGCAAATGCTTAAACTCTAGACCATTGAGCCAGCATCCAAGTAATAATACTAGAACTGTTCCACTTCATACTAATTTATATGTATAAATGTTAACGACAGTATCATTACTCATTTGCCGATTTTCCTATGATTGTCCTCGTTGACTTTTTATGCTTGGAGCAAAAGGTGATTATATGGAGTAACATGTTTCTGTACTGTATATTCCCCAACAGAAGTTGACAGGAGCCGATTGACCCTACTGAATCTATGCTAAGATTTCGTCAGACACCAGGCCATCAGGATTGGTGAGACTCCCAAGATAAGTGAAGAGACCAATACATTCAACTACTTTACTCCCTATCATCCAGGTGCTCAGAAGCAACAATGCAAGAATGTTTGGGATGCGATTGGAAGTATGTATGAAATGATACTGGAAGTCACTATCTAAGATAAGAAAGGGGGTGAATATATCTGTGCTATTGCGCCCGATTCTGATTCATGCCATGCAACATCCCTAACCACTGATTACGATCATGGTATTGACCCCAACTAGGCAGTATAGATCTGTCAATATGCCTTTTTCTTAAAATAAATTTATACTTCTTTCCATACAAGATATTGATAGGGTGATAGATTAAAAGCATGTTTTTATGTCATTCAGTCTTAGATAGTCAAAACGGTGCATGCTCCTATTAGATTTCAGGTTCAAATATGTTAAGCTTTGTCCAAATCGGTATTACTGTTAACGTGTAAATTTTCACAGCTCAATATTATTATAACCATTTGTAATGTGGTACACAATACCACATAATTCCCGCTTATTCCTATTGGTAGTTATCGCATATACTGCAATATCAACTGAGTTGATTGTTTTTATTTTTAATGTAAGTCGCTTCTTCAGAGTAAATAAAAAAAACTATGTGTCTGGGTATTGCAAGTTCGAATCTTATATGAAACACCAATTCTCTCAAGGTGATCACGAGTAGTACCAAACAGGATGAAACTTAGGTCAAGCAGAATTTCCTGTAGACTATCTCCAACCATCTTGGATTAAAAATAATAAAGTATAAGCTATTTTTAACTGAGATGGAGAAAAAAAGAAGGAAGAACATACACACATATGGTAAACCAAATTGAAATAGACACTACAAAACAAAAGAAGAAAAGAATACAACATTTTGCTAATTATAATTGTTGTACAAAAACACATTAGCAGTGGTAACATCAACATCGTTCGATGAGACTATAGTTTCTAGATGACCTTTGAGTGAAGCTAAAGTGATCTTCAGAATATTCATCTAATTATTAGGCTAAAAAGAAGGTTATAAATTAATGTGAAGAATTAGGATTAGAACTAAGAGTTAGACATTAGGGTTAAGAATTAGAGTCAGGATTCTTAACCATGAATTCATATCAACTATGATGCCAATATGATATTTAGCCAAATGGATGAATCAATTTAGCGCCATCATCCAAGAGTTGTGATCTCAGATCTGATTATTTCATTGATAAATTATAGTTTCACCACACCCCCAGTGAAAATGAACGAAAAAAAGAAAACACACAATTAAAAGAGGAGAGAATATCTATGATGAGAACACATTAGTAAATAAACACAATAGTAGTAGTATGTCTCCATTTTGACACAGAAAAATTTACATTAAACAAACAAATGTTTACAACTGATCAGGTTTTATAGTTAATAAAGCAAATAAAATGTAAACAAGAAAAGAGGGATGAAGATAAGAATGAAAATATAAACAAATGAACAGAACTGGCTATATAGGATAGATAAACAGGGGAGATTAATTAAACAAACACAAAATTACAGTGCGGAGATCAATTTGAAAAATCTTATTGTAGTTTGATTAAAAAAGAGAGAGAGAAAAAAAGGAGTTGTACAGAAATAAGTATTAGTATACTAGGTATATGGCTTATAATGGAATATATGATGGGTGTTTCATCCTATTCAAAACTCATCAACTGGATATGCCAATCATATCCCAGGGTTAATGTTTATATACATAAAACCATTATTTATTTTTACAAGCATCAATGCATTATACGCTCCAGATAGCTACAGACTTGTTCAACAGGCATGAATTTATTAAGTAAGGGTTTGTTATTTTTTATTGCCAATAATCGGGATTAGAAACAGTCATTGTTGGGATATGCGCACCTCACGTGGATACCATAGATATTAGCATTATGTCACAAGTTATCTCATATATGATGTGTGATAAGTAGTGGAATCCAAGATAGGTGTTTCATCTTATTTGAAGAATACAGTACTACGCTTAAGCCTTATTGTGAGCATCAACATTAAGTGTGGCGATACACACACCAAGTTGAGTCGTGAGGAGAATGATACATGTCTTGGATTCCAATGCTTTCCATACAATAACCATACTAGAACTTATGATAGAAGACAATATCGACAAAGTCAGCTATGGATGCAACAGAGAGTGACCGATTGTAATACTAAATTACAAACCCTTACTAATGAGTATAATTATAAACTGAATTTCCAGTATTAATTATTCTGTTGACTAATGAATAAGATAAGAATGGAAAAAAAGTGGAAACAGTATCTAATCAGATTGTGTGATACCAGTGTTCATAAAGTTTGATTGACTGTTAGACTGAGATCAAAAATTCAAAATTGACAGGTATCATTCACATGAAAACCTTAATCTTTGCAGAGATTAGTCAGGAACAAAGAAAAAGCTTGATATTCAAAAAAGCCAAAATCGTAATACAACAACTTCCGTTCATAATAAAGTACGTATGATCTTGAGGTTCAATAAAAATAGCAAACTGAAACTCAGGAAAACCAATCAGATAATATCAAAGGCTAGTTGAGAAATATGAACAGAGAAAAGTTACCACAGACGTTTCATTATACATTCGAAGTACCATTTATTAACAAAAAATAAAGAAAACTAAATAATCTGAGATCTTACTAGCATATACATATTATGGGTTCAAATGAATAGTCAAGACTATAATGAAGAGATTTCAAATTTTGTTACATGATCATGCTACACAGGCTATTCATAGATAGTCTCAATGAAAGGTGTATACCATTAGTATAATCATTAACCACATTCTTCAACCATTAGGAACAATAAAACAGATAATAAAAAAGAAGAGACCCATTTTTCATTGATAAAGCTATTATGTTGTAGAGACGTTTTATTGAAAACTTACTTGCATTCAAATTGACGTCCTTGATGTTCTGTATACGTGACAAATGGTTGGCCAGATTGTGCTTCCAATGAAACAGGTCTAGGTCTACCACCTTGACATTGTAAAAGGCCACATTTTGCATGTCTAAAGATATGAAACAGAATGGAAGAGGGAGAGCGAAGTGATATAAAAGAAAGAGATTAATATACGTCGGAAAAAAATGATAGGGTAACAACACTATAAACTTACATGAAAAAACCTATCTAAATTCGTGAGACTAAGCATTATTACTGTCATCAAAAGTTTAGCGTTAACATGTTACACAATATATGTTTCTATTAAACTATTCCAATCAATCTATATGATTTCACCGTTCTAACTGGCTCTTGATTAAATAAGTTAGATTTCCAAACTAGTGAATATATCAACAGTTCATTCATTTCAATTTGAACAAAAAAGAACGAGTAGTTCATGAAACTTGAAGGTCATGGAGTTTGATTCGTCATACATGGGTTGTGGCTGTACGCACTTTTGAAGAATCTGATAACAAGGCAAACAGCTGTCTACTGTGTTAACTAGTTTTCAGTCTATGATAAAGATTGACATAATGGTGTACTTCGGCTTGAATCTGCAGTCTTGAGTGCTGTAAGTGATTATAGAGAAATGGTGCTACTTTCCAGGTACCTACACTATAGTTTTATGCTTCTTCTCGAGGTATCTGAGAAGCAACCTAGGTTAGGGGTAGTCTAATGATCTGGGAGAGCGACAGTAGTGTCCAATGGACGGCTACTTAAAGTCAGTCACATATGGCCTTTCCATGAACACTTTAAAAACCTCACTGCCGGCGATAGGAATTTGTGAGGTAACGTCAGCGATGATAGTTTTAGTGCCGACCCCGTCCGTTCATCTTTAGAAGACAGAACTGCTATAGATCATAGGTGCCTTAAAGAAACCTTATTGCCGCCACAACCCCAAGTACAGTGGATAATACAACTTCGCCCTCAGATCTATCATCTAGTGCTTTTAGTTTTACTGCTGTTTTCAAATGACCTACTTGGTATAGTAGGACCTAAAAGAATTAATATTCTAGCCAGTATAACTAAGCTGAGTCACCATGACATTCAAGCTGAACCACTATGTCAAAGTACCAGCTACAGTTGAGTAGTGATGAATAATATAATACATAAATACCAGCATTAAATAGTATTCAATACTTATATTTAAAGACATTCCACAAATGAGCGTCAGAAAAACCTGTGTATACACATAATTCAATGCAGAAAACTTTATAATAATCTTTTTGAAAATAAAGCCTAACAAAAAATGAATGAACAAACAGAATTAAAGGAGAAAAAATACAAGATATAAGTAGTATAATATGATATATGAGAATTGAACTAACTCAATAGTACAATGCTGTCCTTGTACACCACAAGCTCCATCAGTTTTAGTATTATGTAAATGAAAACAATAATCAGACGCTTCTGTAGCTTGTTCACCCCAAATCATTTCACACTGACTATGACGTGTTGGACAACGACCTTGATAGCATAATGATTTATGATTTTCAACTAAATAATTCAACTGTGATGATGAGTTATTGTTCTTCTGTACAACAGTAGTACTAGTGGTTGTTGTTATAATTGTAGTGGATGAGGAGGATAAGGCTGACGATGATGTTGATGATGCGGATACAATACCAATTAGTGATTGTGTTGATTGTGTTAAACATGGAGAACCATTTTCCAAATATAAATCTAATGGACAAGATGGCTGAACCAAAAATAAACATTATACATAAATGCATAATCTATTTAGACCGAAACATTGTTACAAATGAGCACCAAAATATACATGCGCCACACAAAGTAGTTATCAGTCCATCTGCGTGTAAGCTGGGATACTGTCCCTAAGCTAAAACCGAAGCGGATGATTCTCTTAGGGGGCCTTTGACCTGCAAGTCTAATCCACAAGGTAGCGGAGCAACGTTAGGAGGTGCGGTCTCATGGTAGTAGCCGGTGACCAACAATAGGTTAATATGCGACTTTTTCTAGGATGTTTCTGGGGCCTGTGAGCACCATTGGTTAGGAGTCAATGTTTTCCAACTCACCTAGATGGATGCTCCGTGCTCACTAATCCAGTTTGCACGTCGGATGTATGCCTCTCACCAATAGCTTTTAACCTATTTAATAAACAAAATCGTACTGAAATGTCAAGGTGCTTATTCTAATGATTTTATTGATAGAACGTAGTCAGGAGAACAAGACGGGATTTAACAGCATGACACTAGTTACTAAGACGACAGTATAAAGGCTTTGACTAATGCTATGAACAAAATAGGGATGCTATTACAAATAAATGTTTAGCGTTCCAAATCAGAAAAAGGTTGACTACACAACACTAAATGTAATATTAGTCACCACCCGCTTTTCCAGATTCTGCTAATGGACACATATAAATAAAACTAATAAGAGAAGAAACACAATCCAACTTACATGGGTACCAGTACAAAATTCCGGTAGATCACATTGATCAAACGCTGGACGACATACACTACCTTTTTGTTTTAAACGACATTGATGACAACATGGACCATGTGTGCATACAGCCCATACAGAAGCTAAACATGTATCCAAATTACAACAAGACATTGGGTTAGTAAAGTTTGAAGAATAGCTTAAACTTCGACGAACAACAGGATCACATTCTTCACCACGATCAATTTGACCATTACCACAGGTATCGATGAAAGATTTAGAATCCTGAAAACCAAGGTGAAGAAAAGGAAGAAGAAACTAAGTAACTTATTTGAATGATATTTAAGATTTGTAAGAAAAGAGAAAACAATTAAGACGGTACTGATGATCTAATCCTTTCCGATGAAGTTGTTAACAAATACATCAAATTTTTTTGAAAGCACATTTCAGAGAACAAAAGACGGCTTTATAACGACTAATTTCATAAACAATGTTAATTTCAATTGCATCGAATAGTCATCAAAATCTTCACAAGCAATAAATAATGAGTCAAGGAATAACATCACAAAGAAACAGATACAGTAGCTTACTCAATATTAGAGCACGTACAAATATTCAATGCCATATCGAATCATGTATAATAGTAATAGAAATGATTTCCGACCTATTAACCTTGAAACGAAAGTGATAAAGGAAAGTTTCGCCTTTCCTTTTATTAAGCTACAAACTTCAGTCTCAATTGTAGTGGAGTGTGCCATGGAATTTGAATACCTTTTTCACGTTTACTCTTACATTTGGACAATACAGTAATACATGTCAAATTCATAAAGAAAAACTGCAGATAAAAATCGAATCGTACTGATTGATTAATTTGACCAGTAATAGAATAGAAGATGTGTGTTTCGTTCTAATTGGGACTCATCAGTTGGATACATTCGGATCCCTGGATATTAATGTTCACATCGAGACAATAAGAATAAGTTTTTTTTAAAAGAAGTAAAACTTCAAGACAGATTGAAGGTAGGAAAGAGGAGAAATCAGGTTACAATAGTAAGCATTGTGAGTATTAACAATATACCGTTGTTCTAGGTATAAAAAACTGGAAGACATAATGATGAACCAAAAGGTCATGATCTTAGTAATTAACAATATCATATTTTGTAATACATACCTCTAAATAGATTGTCATGTATAATATATGATTTGAGCAATCTATGTTTTAACCTAATAGTATTAATCTGTATAAGGTGTGATTTACAACGACAATTCAGTTGGTGTATAATAGAGTTAGTTGACATAAAACCAATAAAATTAAATAAATTCCCAATCCCATAGGAAAATACAAACCAAAAAAACAAACAAACAAACAGAACAAGAGAAAATGGAGTGAAAAATCATTACCCATAATTAGAAGGAAGTGTGTGTGTGTGTGTGTGTGGATGTGGATGTGGAACCACTTTTACATATGTGTCAATAATAATAATGATTGTACTCAAGTAGTAAATTAAGCAAAACTAGACTGCAAAAGATTATTGGCTTAAGGCTACAACTATGCAATTCATAGATCAACTAATTAAAATTTTAATTGTCTAAAAGAAAAAAAAAAATTAGACAAGCATAGATTCACTTAACTCTCCCTCCTCCCTATGAGAAAATTTGTACATAGTGATTGAGATGTACACACTAAGTTAATGCAAATAGTTACTATATAGGTATAGTGATAATAAATCACTGAATGCATACATATACGCAGAGAGATCTATCTGTAAACAGAAAAATTCACCTTTTTTTGTAAACACTAGAAAAATGATGCAAAAATCAGTTATTCATTCATTCATTCATTCAATTACTACACAGTTAATTATCATGCTTCATTGAAACTAACAACCGCGAGAATTGAACACTTCTGATTTTTTTTTAAACAAAGTATGTTGATTGTTAAGCAGTGCATGAAGAAAAGTAAACAAAAGGGGAGTTTTTCATTGATTCTTATTATTTTACATTCTCGCACGTATTTTTTTCTTCTATGACATTTATCACATTTCATTATTAAAAGGAGATGATTATGTCATTATATTGTGTAGATTAAGTACAACTCATTGAGATATGAAAGTCACAAGTTTGACCAATTATAAAATTGTAAGTTTAGGGGCTGGGGAGATCGTTAAGTTTTTGATTGAAATCATGAGTCAATTGAAGCTAGACCACCATAGAAAACCTGGAAGTACTGGACAGCCGTTTCGTCCTAGAATGGGACTCCTCAGCAGTGCGTATCCACGATCCCACCCCTCCCCGCGAGATTCGAACCCAGGACCTATCAGTCTCATGCCAGGCGCTTGACCAACTAAACCACTAAGCCGGCATCCAATGGTGTTCATGTCTAATCTCAACCAATCCACGAAATTGCGCGACCATCTTCCAGTGTACTGAGGTAGACACTTGTTTCTACCCGACACGGATTAGCTCCACTAGTGCTGTATGGATAAGTTAAAACGAATTTGAACAAAAAACAACTAATATCGAGTGTCAATCACTTAGGTCGTTATTGTTTCCTTTCGACTGTTGTTACTTTATGAAGTGTTTTGAAAGTAAACAAATCTTTAAAAAGCACATAGATGAACACAGAAAAAAATAAGCTAGTCATTGCATATCCTTTAACGGTTGCTGACAATTAGGTTTACGGAAATATAAGTTCAGCTAATTTTTATGGATTAGACGGAAGATAGCTTGCTGAGAAAATCATGGCGCACTCCTTATCAGTTAGAAGGATCAGTGATCAAAATTCAGTGCAAACTATCAACATCCGGATAATCTAGCTATTATATATTCAAACTAAAACCAGATCAGATCCTTACAAGTCATTTATTATTATTATTATTATTATTATTATTATTATTATTATTATTACTCAAGTGGGATTTATTATGGTTGACGTTAATTGCTGAACACTGAACGAACAATCGTCTTATTTTTGGTGCAACAGGATCTTAGAAATTGTTAAACTTCATAGCTCACGTGATCAACTGACCTTAGCAAACTATTGAAAACAAGCAAACCCCGAACAGTTGTTTCGCCTTAGCATAAGGTTCTTCAGTAGTAAGTAGCTACAACCCAGACAAGGATTCAACTTAGGTCTCGCAGCGAGCGTTTAACCATTAGATCACAGAGTCGAGACCTAGTGGTTCATATTTCTAATTCCAATCTATTCTCCATATTTTATTTTTTAAAAATTACAAGGTTAACATTCTAACAATTAATACTGATGAATACAGAAAATAAGTCCGATTTTTTATTTGCGGATTTTTTGTCTACTTTGACGACAGTTTATATGGTGGATCAAAACCAGTCAGAATTTCGATAAAAGCCAATGAGCATATCAGACAGTTGTATCACTCTTGTTTAAGACTCCAAAATAGTGTACACCAATCTATAAATTCAACGACAAGTAACGTACTCACCGTAGATCCTGAAATCCATGGGGTCAATGTCTAGTTACAACAAGTACGTGCAATGTTTAAAGGTTTCATCAAATCAGAATGAAACATACATTTACAGTCCTACCTAATGGTTTTCAATTGATATTTAATTAGGTTCCGATGGTAATGTAAACTATCGTTAATTTTGAATAAAATTAATCCAATAAAATATACAATCAAATTAATTAAATAATTAAATGACAGAACACAACAGGGAAGCAACAAAAACAAACCTTTGTTACAGCAATATTTTGTAGTAAACAATCAGCCATACCAGATGATAAAGCGAGTCGAAGACGTGAATTATCACCGTCGGAAAACAGATCGAATGAATAACAACTAGAAATGAAATAAACAATACGAGAGGGAAAGGAAAAGATGGTAAGATATTCAACGGATTATTTAGAAGCTGTTTTCTAAATAAATTGTTAATCATTACAGAATTTGTCCTTTGTTATATCTAAGAAAATCATTTTAAATTAAAAGAAATTTTCAAAGCTGACATTTCCCAGTTACGTTGTATACTGACAACTTCAACGGGATTGGAATATATCATTTACGGGAATGGAAGATAGCCAGCAGGAAATCATGCATGATCTCAGTTTCGTGTTAATTGGCGGTCATAAACAAGGTGAACATGTAATCTTAGGAAAACTGATTCTTCTCAGCTGATTCGATCAAGCTTTACTATTTAAGACATTATCACCATCGAGTGATTAGTACCACAAGTGATCTTTAGGATCGGGATATTTACAAGTGATTAATCGCCAAGTAATGATTAATGTTGTTTTTGTTTGGTCCTGCCTGGTTCTAAATGAATCCTATTGATTAGATTTGAAAATAACCACTAGTTTAAATGACTCCAGATCGCGTGTACTGTGTTAAATGGTCGGAGGTAGTAGACAGAAAACAGTGAACCTAAGTTTTGTGCTATATGATAGTCGGCAGCAAGGTGCACCTGAATAGACCTTTTATTATAAAGGATTAATTAACCATACAAATTAATGGCAAGAAATATTTTGAGTCACACACATATACACAGTTATCGAATGAAAGTTGAACAAACATAATCTGTTTAGTAAACACGCGACCTGCAATACCGAAACTTTCATTTATAGATGGCTGTCAGTCTCCTGTGAAAATATAAACGACGAAGATCGTGTGATTACCGATTGCCAATCTACTATTCAGAAAATTGGCGATTAGTTGGCGTTTGATAAAATCGATTATACACATAATTCTAGCAACACATTACGAGTGACAGAATGTTGTAAAATAATGACTCGAAAGTTATTGACATGTGACCAAAAGCTGAGAAGGATTATATACTATACAAACTGAAAGAAGTTTGTTCAAACGTCTGGTTTTTCGAAGAAAAAAACAATCATCATTTATAACAAATCTACGATTAAAACATAGAAATTAAACTTATAGGTACGTTTAGAACAATGGAAATGCAGAGATACTCAACATTGAGAGTTACCTGTACAATGGAGGACATGGAAATGATTTAATGCCAATAATTTCCGCAATAGCCAAAGAGATCAATCTGGATACATGATAATCCATATCGGTATTGTTAACCTGACGAGATAAGAATACACAAGGTAGGAGCAAAGGACTAGACAAAACAAATCAGCTTTTATTTTATTTCATAGTTTATACCACGAACCAATTCAAGTTTTTAAAAAAAACCTTGATAACCGCTAAATATTGGACAGCTTTTCCGTTGTGTTATCTATAAGATTCTATAGCAATGTGCAATCACTGTGGATTGAATCGAGAATCTTCAAATCATAGTTTTTCACTAGAACTCTTGGAATTAATATTTGAAGTCATTAACTGATGAACAAATAATAATCGTTATCATAAGATGTTGTGAAGATTGTTAAATTTGACCTTGATAGGGGTGTGTATATGTACTGCTGAGGTCAGTCAGTCAGTCAGTTATGAATGAAATGCCTGGCACAGATGTGAGATTAACATTATGGATAGTAGAAGAGAACGAAATAACTCAGTAGCAGTGATAATGAAAAAGACTATGGACTGAGGATAAAGGTTAAAACGGACAGAGTGTAAAGGTATGTACCAAGGAATACCAGCATAAGATATAAAGTGAGTGCACTATCATCATTGTGACGAATTCTGACCCATGTCAACTAACGTCACAAACCATTGATCGCAATTATTCAAGCCGACCCAAATCAGGTATTCTTCGCCTAACAACAAAATTCAGACCAACAGTCAATGATTTCATGAACTGATAACATGTTCGGTTTCGATTCTTCCAATTTACGCTTTCACCAGCTGTGATTAATCATATGTAACAATACATATTTCAACTTTCTCAGTTGAGAAAGAATCACAAACAGTTTGCCATTTTTGTCTAGCACCTTATGCCCATTCTCAGTACTGTTTATTCTGTTGTTCGGTTGGTATCCGAACAATTTTACCAAAACAACAATCGTCTAAAAACGAGCAGTTTACGCAAGTTTCCTAGTCTCATATTACATGTTTCACAACTATAGGGTAATATAGTTTGGTTTTGCAGTGTACTCACCGTTCGAAAGGTTTATTGTTCGTAATCTATCACTCTCTTTTACACAAAACATGCATCATTCAATAAGTAACGACAATCTATGCGCTAAAATGAAGAAATAAGTCTAACTTTTATTACACACGTAGACAAATACAAACATACTCAATCATTACAAGACAATTTTCATTATTATTCATAATTCATTAATTTGAACAGTGAACATTTAACTAAATGTGAATGAACTACTGACCCAGGGGGGTTACTCCGTGTGTTTTGTTTATTAATGTAAAGTGTCGGCTTTACCATTGCACTTGTAAAGATAGAAAGAATAAACAACTAGGTCAAGGTTATCTGATGAAAAAGACTAGTGCACAGATATAATTACAATAAAACAAAGTAGTTAGAATGGCGTCGTAAAATAGGATGAATGGACGAACAGCTCATTAAATCAGTTGTGGAATTTTACAATTATATAAATAAACGAATGGATAGATTCATCAATAGGTCCACACACACACATACATACATACATACGCAGGAACTTTGTAGTGACTCACAAGGGTGAATTAAACTGATGACCTGTATTAATAGGATTTGTACTAAATACAACCGCACACTGACGAGTATCGAGGACTGTGTGAACATCAAGAATATCATGTAAATATATATAAGTACATGTTCTAACGACTATTATTATTATTAACAATACAAAATCATGTATGATTTATGTACTTATTAAACCGAAACACTTTATGTGAAAGCAAGTTTAACAAATACACACTAATATATTCAACTTGTAACTCCATTTTATTTTATATTAGAGTAGCTGATATTATTTGCCTGCCTAAACTAACGATAGTGTAATGAAAAGAATTCAACTTACAACTAACTCTCAAAGAAAACAAATCATAGAATACGATACATAGGCCTAGGTTGCCAAACCAAAACATCGAAGTGGGATGAAATTAATAAAACTGAATACGAAAATAGTATCGGTGATAACAGAGAAGATTGAAGAGAGAGGATATGATTCAACAAGAGAGGATGAATTAAAAGTACAAAATAATTTTGACAATCCGCGCACAAAGTTAGACAAAGAGTGAATGTATCTACGCCATTGAAACTGATTCTAAATTATATCACTCGACATTCTCAAGTACTGTTCACGTCAATAGTGGGAACTCCAACCATGTAGTCTGCACCTACCAATAATGCTCAATTAAGTAGTTAATAACTTCCTGGGATGATGTATTTTTTTCATTTTTGACCACTCTTACTTTTCTTCTAACCTATTCCTACATTATCTAACATTGTACATCGAGAAAAGCAGTGAATGGAACATGTAATACACGTACCAAGCAATCAATTGGATGAAAATTCGCATAATAATATCTGTTCGAACAGTAGAGTAACAATTCACAAAACTAACGAGCCGAATTCAACGTCAATGTCTAAAGAACTTATGGAAATTCTTATTTAAGGCTTAGTTGACGAGTCCCAAATAGGACTTGGCTTTCGCTGATACCCACCATCCCTGTCTGTTTATAATAACAGACCGCTTTTATTTGAATAAATGTAAGAAATTATAATTTTCATTTTGATTGCACAATCTTAATACATTTTGCACAACATTGTTCGTAGACCACTTTTCAATAAAGGCGTGTAATTTCCTCTCGTTATGGTAGTATAGCCATACATGCATACTGAGAGGACTACCTTGATCAAGTATCTTATGAATCATTTGGTATGTGATCATTCGTGGAATATAAGACTAATTGTTTAATATATTTCGGACTTAACAACTGATTCTAACACAAACTATTGAGTCCAGATAACCTCTCACTTTGTTAAAGAGAAAGATACTAAGTTTGGGTCTCAATGTAAACGTTAATCACTGGAGTTGTAAATAAATCTGGTTAACTAGTACCAAATAAGTTTAAACATGCACCGTGAATTCCGCTGCTAGTAGTAGTGAAAACGTATTTCCTAATAAATGTCGATACAAGAAGTTATTTTAAATTCAACTAACCCCGTCTCTCCTATTTTGGTTTGAACAGAGAAATATAACATTATCACTCAAAATCGACACTTAATCAATCAAAATTTTAATCTAAACTATAATTCTTCATTAATTTGAATGGTTAATTATTCAACAATTTGTGGAGACTAAAGAATCTAATAGTTTACGTTAGAGACTAACTTTAGTAAAACAATCACTAGAAACACGGAAACCGTTTAGACCTAGTATCGGGCTCATCAGAAGTGTACATCCATAACTCTCCTCAGGACTGGAGTCAGAGCCTTCAAGTTATGCAGTGAGGTCAACCTTTCGGTCAGGGAGTCAGTATCCGATCATCAACGATTCTAAGTCAAACTGATATCCATAAATAATTCATACGTATAATAATCAAGTGATAAAGAGGTGATTTCCAGAATCAGCAGCCGTGACTAGTCGCGTCCAATCATGTTGGGTACGAGGCAGATACCAACCAAGATATTGGAAAATAGTTGATTGAAGTTATGCGTGTAGACCACTGGATGACAACTCTGTAGTTTAAAGGTTAAGTGTTCGCTCGCGAAACCTGAAGGTCCTGACAAGATTGTGGATGCACATTGCCGAGTAGTCTTATACTAGGACGAAACGGTTGTCGAGTATCTTCTAGTTTCCAATCATTATCTAACTAAGGTCAGCCGTTGAAGTAAGTTATAAAAGACCAGAGGTGAATTACCTTTAATGGCTTTTTTCTGTTAGATATGATAAGATAATCCTCACGAATACATAATAATCTATTGTAATCATTATTAACATGGGGATACTGAATTTCTTTCTAAAGGAAAAACCCTAATTTTTGTAACGTCAACACACTCATAGTGGTAATAATTTCAAGAAGAATAGGTCGTTAAATAGAACAGGTAATGGATAGATAGATAATAATTTAATTCTAAGGAAAAATATACATCAGACATACATGCAGTATATTAATACATCCACAAAAACGGACATGAACAGATACGTATCCATTTATATATACGCAGAGATACAGGATGATTTATACATTTGCCTGCCTAGATTATTCATTAACTTGACAATTTAAATAATTATTGAACATTAAACATACATTGACAGATTAATGTTGTGATACGAATATTCATGTTAAATGATGTATACCTACACACACACACACACACACATACATACATACATATTCCAAAAGAAAGAATTGAAAAGGAAAAAAACAAGTAGACAAGTAACGAGGAAAATAGTCATAATAATAATGATAAATAGTTAATACAAGGCGGCAGTAAGGCACCTGCCTACTTGCTAACCAACCCACCCACATATGAACAGAAGCCTAAGTGGTACAGATATATTGCGTAATAATAATAATAATAATAATAATAATAATAATAATAATAATAATAATAATAATAATAATAATAATAATAGGAAAAGATTGTCTCAACAGAAAACAAAGAAAGAAAGGTTTTTAAATAAGAAAATAAGATAGTAGTAGACATGATAGAAATTATTATAAAATCATGATTATCTAAAAGTGATTACCCATGAAAAATGGCCAGTAGTTGTAGAATGTGATAAATTGACATGAAGCAATACACATATGTATAATATGTTTATGAGAGAAAGAAAGAAAGAAAGAAAGAGAGAGAGGAGATTTCAAACTCCTATGTATGTATGTAATGAACAAGAAGTAATCAGATGGAGATAATTGTTGAATAAAGTAAGCTGCCATAAATGACTAATTCAATATAAATAGATCACTTTACCTGCTCATTTGGAGCTAGGTATGCAGATCTTTCATTACACTTGTTATTTACCAACTTGTATCACGTTCAGAGTAGGTCAAATGTTACTCGCCTAAACTTAAGGCAGTTATACTATTCAACAGTTCACTCTGTATTATCTTATAACTGTGATACATGAGTAATGAAAATATAAAACTTGGGTAGATAGAAAGTTTTTCAATTTTTGCGTAAACTAGTATGGTCGAGTGAGCAGTGTTGAGGTTACATACAAGTTTTCATCGACTGAGATGGTTAGAACATCTCCTCCTACCTAGTCCAACCAACTTAACCAACGTTGGTCAGTCAGTCAGTCAGTCAGTCAGCTACAACATAGGACCAGGCACATATGTGCATCGGTCCAGGTTGCCATACCTCATTAGCACAGCAAGATGAACAGCGGATTCATAGGAGTGGTTAGGTCAAAGGTGGTAATATATAGGAGAAAGATTGCAATAAGGATATAGTATAGTACCAGAAGACTCTGCATTTTGTCAGAGTCTTCACCAAACAGGACTATGTCATCTGCGTATTCTAAGTCGATAAGTGGACCTCCTGGAAGGAGATCAATACCCGAGAATTCAGTCGACGAGAGTGTTATTTCCATCAATAGGTCTATGATGAAGTTAAACAAAAATGGGGAAAGTGGGCAGCCTTGACGAACACCACTTAAGGTTGAAAAAGTAGATAACAGTTCGCCATCAGCCCTGACTCGACTAGTAGTGTTCGAGTAAAGAGCCTTCACAAGGTTTATGTACTTCTGAGGTACGCCTTTCAATGACAGACACTGCCACAGAGTCTCGCGGTCTACAGAGTCAAATGCTGCTTTTAAGTCAAGAAAGACAACCATCGTCGGACGCCGATAGGTATGCCTGTGTTCTAGAACCTGACGAATGGTGAATATGTGGTCGATGCAGCCACGACCAGGTCTAAAGCCAGCTTGGTTCTCTCGCGTTTATAGTTCACGAGTCTTAGTTAGGCGTTTGATAATTATCACGATAGGCAAGCCCGACCACCACGTCAAGGTAGCAACAACGGTCGGGAACCAACGTTGGAGTAAATTAGAAATAAAATAATAGCGTCCCAATCATTGACTGTTTGTTTTAGCCATGTTGGTAGATAAAAAGTATCTTAGTTTGTGTCAGCGCAACGATCAGTAGTTGGTAATGTTGGTTGTCACGGATTAAAATCTCTCACATGCGTGAGGGTGTATTCAACATGCAACTTAATCTAGGTTTAGTAATCTAGTATTCTTTTAAACATAATTTCTCATTCTATCTTTTCGAAACCTACTTAAAAATACCAAATCGTTCTGATTATAATTGTTACGGCTTTATTTTGATTAAATATGAGACACAGATATATCCAGTTGACGAGTCTTATACAGGATGAACTGTGACTCCCAGATTTTACTCTATATACTTTGTTTAATCATATAAGTATTTTCAAACAATAGACTATTGTCAATGATATGAAAACAGGAACAAGTGACAAAGGGGTAAAGAAAAAAACATTCGCTACTACTAATATTACTACTCACTTGAATTATTCCTATAGCTCTTGGTGTACATATACTATCTGGTATGGCTATATATTCTACTGGATCAGTAAATCGTCTCCCAGTGAGTAATAACTGCACATCAAAATTTTTCGTATACAAAGATGGATTATTTAAAGATGACGATGAGGTGGATGAAGACATTTTACGAAGAACATCATTATCAGTATTAACTGATCTTCGATGAATACGATGACGCTAAAACAAAATATCGGAAAAAATTAATAAACAAGAGTGAACATTTTTATTCTGAAGTCACATTATCAAAATTTGACTTGTTCATTACAAAAAAATTGATGATTATCAGAAGGGGTTTTGTGGAGATTTTAGTAATTTCAAGAGTTGAAATCATTAGTCTGATAGGTCCTGGGTTCGAATCTCGCGGGGAGGGGCGGGATCTTGGATGCGCACTACTGAGGAGTCCCATATTAGGACGAAAAGGCTCATGATTTCAACCATTGAAATTGATTATTTGTTAGATCATTAATAATAGAACTAATGAGATACATATACATTTGTGATATTCCTCAATGAGTAGAACTTAAAATTTTTGATTCCTTCTTGAAAGTTGATACGTAAACAACCAAATTACATTAACATAAGTTTAAATAGAATAGAGGTAGAAAGTAGAATGATTAGTTCAATGAAAATCAAAATGAGTCTGATTGTGTTACTATCGTGTAATATTGCTTTTGATTACACTAAATATGCTTCCTTATTCCTCTGTACCATTTGTATTAATCGGATTCGATTATTTATTTATTAACGCTGAAGAACTGAGTTAAACTAAGTCGAGAAGTGTCACTAATTTGCCCCCAAATTCCCTGGTACAACTGAGGGTGAGGAGATTCAGCTCACCCTCTCCAAATGCTCTCACATGACCACGCGTACACATTCACTACCAGGGAAGTCCTGCTCACTTCTTTCTCGCGGCGAGGTGTTGTCTACGAAATTGAGAGGACGAAAAGCGAATGTACTACACTTTACCCGGGTTAATGGATATAGATGATCCACCTGGGGGAGTTGGAAAACCCTGATTTCAAACCAATGGTGCACATGGGCTCGAGGATCCTGAATAAACAAATGGAGTATGAACCTAATGTTGGTCACCGACTATCATGGGATTGCATCTCCTAACGGTGCTCCACTGATTTGTGGATTAGACTTGTAGATTAGGGAGTGGTCTCTTAAGAAAACCACCTTCTTCGGTCTGAGCACCCGGACAAATTGAATGATGAAGTTTGGAGCACATATATTTAGTGCCACCTCATACCAATGTTTATGCGTTTAAATAAAAAGATTCATTAAGTCTTGAAAATGGTCTGACATGAATAATTTGAAATCAGTGAACAGTAGATAGGATTGATCGGTTGTTTGATACTAAACTTAGATTTTACTAATGACTGGATTCAAGGACACCTTTCAAGTATCTCGCAGAGAGTATGATACATTTAGATAACTAGGTCAAAATATGTTACTGTTGAAACTTTTTAATTTCAGTATATATAATATGACCATCGTTGGATCCTATCAATAGGCTGATTGATTCATTTCAGAACTGGTTGACTGAACAGATGACTTAATGGTTCAAGAATTTAGTTTTAACCAGCAAGTTACAGTTTCGAACACCGCACAGTCTATATTGATTTAAGAGAAAATTTGACGAATCAAGTGTGCAGTTGATTAGTTGGATGGTAATTATATCATTATCATTTTAGTCACCAGTCAAACTCAACGTAAATCGTGGCACATGTATACATCAATTCAAGTTACCTAAAGAGATGAAATTGTCAAAGCAAACACCAGAGCAGTATTGATAGTAAAAGTATTATGCCTCTAAAAATAATCGCTTTTTACTCAGAAATGATTGTCCAACAGTTTTGTTATTTTCAATAGATTTTCAGCTAAAATCATTTTTCTAGTGGTTTTACAGTTAAGAGCAAATTGTAAAGTCTGAAGGTATTTCGTTGAATCTTAGATAAAGTAATAGTTGCATATTGTTAAGAATTCTTGTATCATAACGAAAAACCAATCCAAGGTTTTCTGAGTTTAGAGGTTTTTCGAACTAAAATTAGTCCGTGATATAAAACTAATATTACTTTTTAAATTCATTATGTATTTGGTTGTTTGAATCTTCCCATTGATATTTAGAACTGCAATTGGTCAGTTTCTTACTAGCAAATGTGCATTCTGTAAGGATTGCCTCGATATTCCCTTAAGTCACAAGCACTATAAACAAAGACGGATGGTGGCAAACAGAAGAATCCAGGACGCGCGTTCCATCCTATTTGGTACTCGTCAGCTGGATTTACCTGCATCGCAGAGTTGATGTTCACTCCAAGACTCGAACTCAGTACCGTTCGCTTCAAACACCATCAAGTTACTCACTTAGCTACTGAGTCCTGATAGCTACTAGCATGTGCAATGGGATGAAGTTTAAATTCATTTTATATTGTTTATTCGAATCTTACAACTGATGTTTAGGATTACAATCGATCAGTCTCTATTTATAGTAAAATCTAAACATAAATATAAGTCTCACAAGTTGAAATCATGAGTCAATTGAAGCTAGACCACCATGGAAAACCTGGGAGCACTGGACGACCGTTCCGTCCTGGCGCGGGGCTCCTCAGCGGTGCGCACACACGGCCCCTCAGGGTTCGAACCCAGGACCTACTGGTTTCGCGCGCGAGCACCCAACCACTAGACCACTAAGCCGGCGTCCAAGGGTGTTAATGTCTAACTTCAACCAATCCACGAAGTCGCGTCACCGTACACCATTGTCTTCAGTGAGCTGATATCTCACAACAGACCTGGTTGAACTCCACTGGTAACGGCTTCTCACTAGAACTCCAGAAGTATCTCAGGAAATACCCATTCTGACAAATATAAGTAACAAAAATTTCCAATTTCAAAAAAGAAACAAATTAACATTTACCCCAAATGTATCATTTCCAATGGAAGGATTCATTATTACTACATCACTTTTATTCACAATATTATTTTTGACAAACATCGATGAATGATACTTTCTACGACGACTGATAATGAAATGAGCAAAATTATTCAATGTTGTTTTAATGCTAACATTTGATTGAATTAAATCTTTTAAAGTCCATATTTCTGATTGAATCAAATATAATTCAACAGGAACATGTTGAAATGACTGAAAATTGTAAATCGAAAAATAGAAAAAGTTTTAAAAAAAACAACCAAACATTTGAGAAAAATGTAAGAAAAAGTAATACACAACAATTGTGTAAGATTAAATCATATGGTGGGAACATTCAACTACTAAAATAGAGTATATTCGTAAGTAGTAGTTATTATTATTATTATTTATTTGAACACATAAATATTGGTACAAGAGGCCACCAAATATATATGCGCCACACCATATTTGTGTGTGTGGGCTGTGGTACTGCCCGGGTGCCCAAACCGAACCACATGGTTTTCTTAGGGGGCCACACCCCAAGCCTTTGGCCTAAAGGTCTGACCCACAAGGCAGTGGAGCATCGTGAGGAGATGCAGTCCCATGGTAGCCGGTGACCAACGATTGGTTCATACGCCGTTTGTTCCCTCAGGATACTGGAACCCATGTGCATCATTGATTTAGTTTGGAATCCAGTTAAAGCCCCGGGTATTCGCTTTCCGTCTTCTCATTTTCGTAAACAACACCCCCGCCTCGAGAAGGCAGTGAGTAGGACTTCCCTGGCATATGCTGTATACGCGTGGCCGTGTGAGAGCATTTCAAGAGGGAGGAAGGGCCCACTCTACTCTCGGCCATACCAGGGCATTTGGAGGCCATAAGTACTAGCATTAGATAATATATGTATTCGAAGTATCACATACATTTTGAGAAAACAGAATGACCGATTCCAAGGTTAAGAATAGAGTACTAAATAAATATGGCGAATCAATCGTTTAGATAGTGATTCTTCATATGTTGAGGCGGTTGAGAAAAGTTTTAAATATGCACAACCACCACTTACCTTGACAGCCGATGTTGTATGACGTAGGAGTAGGTTGAAAGAAAGCTAGAGGTCTTCAAACTAAAATGTGGCAACAGTCCGTAAGATCATTGTCAATAGAACGGAGCCACTTTATTGAGAGTAAACTACCTGACTGGGATACATGTGATTATCGTAACCAATGGTTAAAGACTTTGTGTGACATGATTCAGAATATTTCGCTATGGCCTATGGAGTTAACTTTTTGTTTCCCTTAGGAGCGTAAGTCCCGAAATCTCTCTATATATATTTAAGCATTTGTACTACTACTAGCGACACTATTATTAGCCTTACTACTATGGGATTTATTTTGGGTTAATTATATTTCGCCGTTCTAATTTATAAAAGAAACTTGGACTAATGCACACATGTGCCAGGTTCTACTTTGTGTATGATTGACAAACTAATCCAACTGTGTGAAGTGTAACAAAATTAAAATCCAACGTTATCAACTTCAAAGACCATTCATTAAAATGTCATTATCTTATGTTCGTGTTATTATCAACTGTTTTCTATTGCTTTCATGATTAAAAATGTATGTACATGGTCATCAACTTATTTTATCCCTCTTCTAAATTATCTTCCAGTTAAAGAGAATTCTTAAATGCATTTCAATGAGTTGATAACATGTAGAATAGTGAAATGCGTTTTGTGAATATCTAAATAGGAAAAATACTGAATGAGAAAGAAGAGAATAGAAACAGAAAGCGAGTGTCTATACGTGTGTAGGGCGGGCGATGAATTCAACAGATAGAACTATTTTTATTCAGGCTACTACAACATCTGAATGTGCATATACCATCGTAAATACTAACAAATCGTTTACAATGATAAGATATAATAATAATAATCATTTGTCGAGTAAGTTAACAAATGGTCGAAAATTAGTAACTACTTATAATACGACTGTAGGCAAAATTGTTTTAGGGTATTTATTCATTCATGTCGAGAGAGAGAGAAAGAAAGAAAGAAAGAAGAACGAGGCTTATAAAGAGGTGAACACCTCGACAAATAGTGACGACAATGTATGCTAATAAAAGTTATTTTCATCTGTTCGCCATTTCTCAACAAGAGTTTCTAAAGTTCCAAATAGAAATCGTTGTCAGTAGGATTCAACCATGTCAGCGTTGTAAGAGGCAATTATCATCGATGAGAATGATGGTCATGTATTAATATATCATGAATTGACAAGCATTTGAATACAGATTTTAACTCAATGATCTAAAAGTAACTCTTTTGTTATGAAGCTTGAATATAAATTTTTGTTCGATCCCTTAGGTGGAGTTGTGAGTACACACTGTAAGAGCCCCAAGATTAAAACCAAACAATTGTATTATTAACCCATTTCTCCGATACAAATTTATATAGCCGGGTTCGAGTCATATCCCAGGTATGAAGATCATTCAGTTGCAAAAACTGAAGTAAGTAAAGTGTGGTTCTAAGCAATGATTTAATAGCTAAAATTCTACGATATAACCTGGTTTTCAATAGTACTTTAGCGCATCATCAAAGTCTATCCCAAAAATGATGAAATTTTTTTCAAATTCATCATCATTTTGTAAATTAGGCAAGTTCAGATAACATTTCACACCATTCCTCAGTAATAATAATAATAATAATAATAATAATAATAATAATAATAATAATAATAATAATAATAATAATAATAATAATAATAATAATAATAAAGTAACGATGATTATGAATCATACATCTGTAAAAATGTTGATGAACAGTTAATGAGTGGGGAGAAATCAAATACAAAACCCACATTTCTTTATATACAAATGTGTGTAATATCTGGGGTTGTAGTTAGGCAAAACGTAATTGAAAAAGAAATAAAAACTACACTTGTTGTTTACATTTCATTTTTTTCCCATTTCGAAAGTAGGGGTTAAAAAATAAAACTAAGAAACAATATGTGCCCCTATAAATTTCATTGTTTCTTCTCTCATTATCTATTACAAAAACCAAAAACAGACAGCTAGCGACTGAATGAGAGATAGATCATCAGATTCCATCAGGGGAATACATAAATCAGTGTATTCTCATTTACTATTAGATTTACAGTAACATGTGCATGTGTCTGTGTGTGCGTGTGGGTGGGTGTGCAGATACAACACACACACACACATACAAGTTTACGTATGTACGATGAAAATAAATGAATAAATAAACACAACGGCCAGATGTGCTACTACGGGGTGGCACCGATGATGTAGGAGCATAATGACTCATATTGTAAATGTATTCTCACTACAACTACATAAAAATACATATTTATAATTAGTAAAATGATGTTAACGATAAAAAGCAGCGTATATACATCAGGTCAGCAGTATGCGTACACATATATCTGTACATATGTGTGTAAGTTATGTACAAAGGTTAGCAGGTAGTGTATACATAAATGTAATCATCTAATAAGCAAACAAACAGTAACACAGGTCAAGTTTATCGGCTATCGAGAATATAAAAAAAAACACGCCCATATACACTATTGGAAGAAATTATATTTGATTTTGCAGGTATAAAGGTTTTGTGGAGATTGTTGAATATTGGTAGATGAAATCATAAACTGATCTCATCAACAATGAGTAACCACGACCATTTCACAGTGAATCGAACTCAAAACCTCACTTCGGGTTGGTGCGCCAACAATTCACTCTTAGACCATTAAGTCGTCTAATGGATAGTATATGTTTAACTTCAGTCAATTCGTGACAAAGTTCTCGGCCATTTTCAATTGTTGCAGCGGATAACTGTCTCATATTCAACATGTTAATCACTAAAGCTCCTGGAATTGTATTCACAAATTGGTCACTAGCTAGCACAGGATTATTATCAACGTATTAAAGGTTTTTGGAGATTAGTTAAGCCTTTACAGATTAAATCGTTAAATGATCTTATTGTGATCATGAACTGATCAATGTTAGACCACCGTTGGAAACGTAGAAGGGCTGGACGAACATTTCGTCCTGGTGTGAGACTCCTCGTAGATTGGTTGATACCAGCTCAGTGGTCTAGAGGTTAAGCGTTCGTGCACGAAACGGAGAGTACTGGGTTCAAGTCCCACGTGCGAGACTGTAAATACTCATTCTTATACTAAAAGGAAACGGACGTCCAGTGCTTCCCAGTTTCCAATGGTCATGATCTTAAAACTCAACAACCTCCAAAACCCTATATGAACGATCTTATTGTATTTCGGAAAACAACAGTTAATTGGTAATGGTCAAATAGAAAAAAGTAATTATTAAAGGAATTTTATAGTTAAGACTGGAGTTAAATGCACATTTGTTATTGTCATTTTTAATTGTTTTTATCAACAAAATCCTGTAATTGTCGGTCAACTAACACTACAGTCAGAATTTTCAATACAAATGTCAAGACAGTTCTACTGTATGGAGCGGAAACTTGGCGAACTACGAAATCCATCATCCAGAAGATACAAGTGTTTATTAACAGCTGTCTACGCAAAATACTTCGAATCTGTCGGCCAAACACTATCGGCAACAACCTACTGTGATACAGAACACACCAAATCTCAGAGGAGGAATAAATCAGGAAGAAGCACTGAAAGTGGACAGGACACACATTGAGGAAAGCACTTAACTGCGTTACAAGGAAATTCCTCATTACTTGGAATCCTCAAGGCCAACGGAAAAGAGAATGACTAAAGAACATATTACGCTGAGAAGTGGAGACAGACATAAGAAGAATAAACAAAAATAGTATAGAATTGGAAAGGAAGGCCTAAGACAGAGTGGATTGGAGAATGCTGGTCGGTGGCCTATGCTCCATTGGGAGTAGCAGGCGTAAGTAAGTAATTAACTGTTATCTCAAGATCGTAGATACGTCTTATAGTTTCAATCACCTCAACGATTAAACATAAAGCTCTCCATATGCTTCGTATGACTACATTGTTTTTTTTATTTTTAAAACATATTCCTTTATGGTACCATTCTACGTGTTCGACCTCCTACATCACTTGCTGGTTGCTAGACCACCATGGAAAACTTGGAAGCACCGGACGACCGTTCCGTCCTATTGTGGTACACCTGAACAGTGCTCATTCACGAACCCGCCTCGAGGGATTCGAGCCCGTGACCTATCTGTCCCGCGCTCGAGCGCTAACCATCACACCACTGAGCCAGCATTCAACGGTGTTAATGTCTAACTTCAACCAATCCACGAAATTGTTTTCAGTGGAGTTACTATCTCACAACCGACCCGGTTGATCGTGGATGGGCACTGCTGAGGAGTCCTACAGTAGGACGAAGTGGTCGTCCAGTGCTTTCAAGTTTTCCATGGCGGTCTAACTTAAACTGACTCATGATTTCAACGATTGACAGAAATTCTTATTGACAGTTCTAATAATAAAACAATGAATGTAGAAATCAACAAGGTGATGAAATAAATAAATATCCATTAACTCAGAATATAATTGACTTAACAGAGAGAAAAAAAATTTCAGGGAAAAAAACATGAGTGTTTGCCTCAAGACCTGAGTAAGTGTGCTTTAGGTTCGAGGTCCGGTGAAGAATGTACTGAGAAATCTTTTGATAGGAGGAAACAGTTGTTCATTACTCCCTAGTTTTAAATGATATTCTGAGATCAATTATGTCTCTCTCTCTCTCTCTCTCTCTCTCTCTCTATATATATATATATATATATATATATATATATATATATATATATATATATATATATTAGTGTGCCTTATTTGACATAATTACTAACTACAGGAATATACACACATACACTCACCTTAGTTACTTGATTTAACACATTGCTTAAATAATGAATACCACGTTCCAGATTATGACCAAACGATGAAAACTGTAAAAAAAAAGAAAAGAAAGAAGAATATGGAAAAAGAAATAATAAAATTCATTATTCCAATTAAGAAAATGTTGATTATTATTTGCCTTTCGTAAACAAATTATTCCATTTCGATAGTGTATAAATGATGATGAAATCTTCAGCATTATCAATGCACGCACACACACACACATTCAGTATGTACATTAGAACATACATAAACATGGTTGATTGTTTATTCATTTAAAAAGGGATAAAATTCCCAAACGGTAGCACAGGTTTTTGAGATTATTTTTTTTTCAGAAAATTAAGTAGTATATGGATCACATTATAAAAAAGCATACTAATTAGCGATTACAACTGTTATATCCATGTATGTGTGTACGCAAGAATAATGGTCTAATTATATCTCAATAGTATGCTTATAGTTACAACGCCTTAATTCTATCAATAGTATGTATTCGAGACCTTCAGCCATCAGAGATCGAAATTCATAGCATTCAACCAATCAGTCATCAATCAACGTGGAGCTTTGGCAAAAATGTTCATTAACCTAAGTGGCCAGAACACATCAACACGAACAGATGAATTTGAAAAGAAATCAATATACTGCAATAGTAATGATGATGGTAAGGGCTATGCACTGAGAATATTTCAAAAATATTTAATGAGAAGGTATATATAGATGAATACTGGGAATCAAGATCTAGAAGTAGATAAAAAGCGAGTGCTTCTGCGCCATTGTGATCGATTCCTATCTACATCACTTGTGGTCTACGATTACTGATTATGGTTATCGTGAAAGACCCCAGACAGGTAGTCTACACTTTACAACACAGCTCAGATAAGCATTCAATGAATTTATGAAATGATACCACGATTTAGTTTGGCTGCCTCTAGCTCTCTTCCGGAACGTTCAGTATGTTTAGCGAGTAAGTTATAAAATGCAATGCTGGATGGTTGACAAATATCGAGGTTACTGAAGAGTCGATTCAAGATATTGCAAGACTATCATCGATGCTACTCATATAATATATTCAACGTGATTCCGTATAAGTAACAGTTATTTTATGATTTCTTCATTCATAAATTTTACGGGCTAATTGAAAACGAACACTTTTACTATTGATTCAACCAGTTACTATTCTTTTCATTATACTGAACTGGTCAGAGATTTCTTATCATTGTTTATCTTTTTCAACGTTAACTATTTCGTTTTATTAGTTTCATTAAGTCAATGAGAACGATAGAGTTGATCTACAAAAATTATTACGTTGTACATTTCAGAGAAACAATCAAGACATGCATATTATTCTAATGCATTGAAAATCATCAGAGAAGATTCAACGTTACGATAAATTATTGTTTTTCGGTGCACATGAAACAGATTTCGAATGGCTAAGGGACTTTTCTAAAGAACTTATCCTTGACAATCTCTATAAAACACTTTAAAAAATATATTAAGTTCAATTCTATGTCCTGTTTCAATTGTGCATTTTACTATTGATCAACATGATTTCCTAATTCCTTTGTTTATCAGAATATTTGCTGCTAGCTAACTCGAACTGATTTACGTACGTAAGAAGTTCTACGTTGTTGCTGACTGACTGACTTGAGCCATTTCGGTACAAATCGAATAAACCTTGATTGCAAAGATCACTTACTACACCTGATGCATTTGTGTGTCAACCCCTCCACACACACACACACACACAAGTGAATTGGTAAATAAAATGGGACGTGATGCAATTGTTTACACAACGCTTAATCCTATGTGGAATAATTGGTTTAGTTGTTTGTAATAACAATCAATTTAACAGTATAGTATGTTTTCTCGATGGTTGCTTTAGTAAATAATGCAAAGCCATGTTCATACATAATATAATCAAACTTTTGATACCAGGATAGTATGTTATTTCAGATGAAAAGTGTTGGGTCGGCTTCCGAAGAACTTCAACGAAGCCTCCAGAAGCCCAGAAAGGAGCCGAAGGGCCCTAGCCAATCAGAGTATGATGGAACGTTCGAGAATTCCAGCGTGGCGTGCTACCATTGGTCGGTAGCATAATATGACGTTAACGGATTGACTGAAATATGATGTTGATTTAACAGACGCCAATATCTATAAGTACCCTTGATTTTCTGTACTAAAATGAACCTTGGGATAAAGTATTTTCTCTCATACTTGTGTCTTCTCTCTGGTGTTCAAGTCGCTGTGTAGTTCTAGACTGCGGGTTACCAGATAGCTTAGGAATCGCATATAGCGTTCCATTGACAAGACATATAAAAAAGAACATACAATTTATTGAAATCTAGTTATACATATATAGTTATTTCAATACCAGTCAACAATATTCCCTCTTTCACACACACACACACACACAGAGAGAGAGAGAGAGAGAGAGAGAGTAGTCAGTTTTTATCCACTTGAAAAACGGTAGTAATTCCCCTCAAAGTTGATTTTAGTTAAATTATTAAAAAAAAACAACTAGAAAAACAAATTGTCTAACATCAACTTACTAAATGATAATCAAGCGTTAACGCAAGATTTATAGTGTAAATTCGAGGTCCTTCAACTTTTGTTAAAGGTTTTCTGTTCATTATATTAAAAATATCTGTAGGGCGCCAAAATACTGGTAATTGAACATCTATTAGTAAAATAATACACAACATGATAATATCAGATAGAGTGTGTGTGTGTGTGTGTGAAGGAAAATACAAACAAAGATTTACATATATAAATCCACATAGAAACTAGTTAACAAAGTGTATCAGATATTTAAATGACATTTGAATAGAAAAAGGCTCCCATGAATTGAAACCTTCGGAATATGAATACAAAAAAATAGTTGGAAAAAAAACTCATTAATCAGAGCATATGTATATGGAATGTTGATGATAACAATGACTAAACAGTGTAATATTTTGTTAAGAAAATATTCATGTAAGATGGTAGTTGGAGATTGTCAACAACAACAAAAAATCCATCTCAACAACGGTTTCATGCTATTCGATACTACTAGTAAGCAAGGTGTATTTGTGATCTTAAGAGGGATGATGTTGTCTGATGGATTTGATTACTTGTTACCTAGTTTCACAATAGGAAATCTTACTCGGTCGACACTAGGTATGAATTGACATACACGAAATTAGTCCTAACTCAGTGATCAATCAATGGTAAAATCTTCATTAACTTTGATGCAATGTTTTTTTTAGGTAGTAACATGTAGTTATTGATTAGAACCAACTATGGTAACAGAAAACTCCGCCTGTAGTCCCTCCGGGGGCTACTGCCGGTCCCAAGCCCGGATAAAGGAGGAGGGTTGGGCATGGGGTTAGCGTCCCCATCCCGTAGAAAACTAACTCGCTAAAAAAACGCTAACCAGAAAAAATTATTCAAACCTTTTAAACTCTGCCCTGGGAGTCAGAAGGTCTTCATTTAGAAGAATTATGACGCCTCATGATGAAAGCCGAATTCCTTCGGAAGTTACGAGGCCGATGCCCCTTCTGACAACCAGAGCAACCATTTATTTAGGTACATGGAATGTTCGTACAATGTGGGACACCGGAAGAGCCTTCCAAATTGCTGCAGAAATGAGAAGATACAACCTAGAGGTACTTGGGATCAGTGAAACACATTGGACACAAGTTGGACAACAACGACTAACTACAGGAGAGCTCCTGTTATACTCCGGCCATGAAGAAGAAAATGCACCACATACACAAGGAGTTGCATTGATGCTGTCCAAACAAGCGCAAAATGCACTTATAGGATGGGAATCTCATGGACCAAGGATCATCAAAGCCTCCTTCAAAACAAAGAAAGAGGGCATTTCAATGAACATCATCCAATGCTATGCGCCTACCAACGACTACAATGAAGACGCTAAAGATCAATTCTACAACAGGCTGCAGTCAATCGTCGAGAAGTGCCCAACAAAGGACCTGACCATTCTGATGGGAGATTTCAACGCCAAGGTTGGAACGGACAACACTGGATATGAAGACATCATGGGACGACACGGACTGGGAGAAAGAAACGAAAATGGTGAGAGATTTGCAAATCTATGTGCCTTCAATAAGCTGGTCATAGGCGGCACCGTATTCCCACATAAACGCATACACAAAACCACATGGACTTCACCGGATCACTCTACACAAAATCAAATCGACCATATTTGCATCAACAAAACGTTCAGGAGGACTATAGAGGACGTGAGAACCAAGAGAGGAGCTGATATAGCATCAGATCATCACTTACTGGTCGCCAAGATGAAATTGAAACTCAAGAAGCACTGGACAACGGGGCAGACAGTATCACAAAAGTTCAATACGGCCTTTCTTCCGGATACTAACAAACTCAACAAATTCAAGATAGTCCTCAGCAACAAGTTCCAGGCCTTTCATGATCTACTCAATGGAGAAGGAACTACTGTGGAGAGCAACTGGAAGGGGATCAAAGAGGCAATCACTTCAACATGTCATGAGGTCCTGGGTCACAAGAAGCACCACCACAAGGAATGGATCACTGTTGATACACTGGATAAGATTCAAGAAAGAAGAAACAAGAAGGCAGCGATCAATACCAGCCGAACAAGAGCAGAAAAAGCTAAGGCACAAGCTGAATACACGGAAATAAACAAACAAGTGAAAAGGAGCATCAGAACCGACAAACGTAAATATGTGGAAGATTTAGCAACGACGGCGGAAAAGGCTTCAAGAGAAGGAAACATGAGACAATTGTATGACACGACAAAGAAGCTCTCTGGAAATCGCCGCAAACCAGAACGACCAGTGAAAAGCAAGGAAGGCAAGGTAATCACCCACATTGAAGAGCAACAAAACAGGTGGATAGAACACTTCAAAGAACTCTTGAATCGACCAGCGCCACTGAACCCACCCAACATCGAAGCAGCACCCACGGACCTCCCAATCAATGTTGGCTCACCAACAATTGAAGAAATCAGCATGGCCATCAGGCAAATCAAGAGTGGCAAAGCAGCAGGACCGGACAACATCCCGGCAGAGGCACTAAAAGCAGACGTAGCGGCAACTGCACGGATACTCCACATTCTCTTCAATAAGATTTGGGATGAGGAACAAGTACCGACAGACTGGAAAGAAGGACTTCTGATCAAAATACCGAAGAAAGGCGATCTCAGCAAGTGTGATAACTACAGAGGCATCACTCTTCTCTCAATACCGGGAAAAGTCTTCAACAGGGTATTGTTAAACAGGATGAAGGACTGCGTAGACGCCCAACTTCGAGACCAACAGGCAGGATTCCGTAAGGATAGATCGTGTACAGACCAAATCGCAACTCTACGGATCATTGTGGAACAATCAATTGAATGTAATTCATCACTCTACATCAACTTCATTGACTACGAAAAGGCATTTGACAGCGTGGACAGAACAACACTATGGAAACTTCTTCGACACTACGGCGTGCCTCAGAAGATAGTCAATATCATACAGAACTCATATGATGGATTACACTGCAAAATTGTGCATGGAGGACAGTTGACAAAGTCGTTCGAAGTGAAGACCGGTGTTAGGCAAGGTTGCTTACTCTCACCGTTTCTCTTTCTCCTGGTGATCGACTGGATCATGAAGACGTCAACGTCTGAAGGAAAGCGCGGGATACAATGGACATCTAAGATGCAGTTGGATGATCTAGACTTCGCAGACGATCTGGCCCTTCTATCCCACACGCAACAACAGATGCAGGAGAAGACAAACAGCGTGGCAGCAGCCTCAGCAGCAATAGGTCTCAACATACACAAAGGGAAAAGCAGGATTCTCCGATACAACACAGCATGCACCAATCCAATCACAATTGACAGAGAAGATTTGGAAGATGTAAAAACCTTTACATATTTGGGCAGCATCATTGATGAACAGGGTGGATCTGATGCAGATGTGAAGGCGCGGATCGGCAAAGCAAGAGCAGCATATTTACAACTGAAGAACATCTGGAGCTCAAAGCAACTGTCAACCAACACCAAGGTCAGGATTTTCAATACAAATGTCAAGACAGTTCTACTGTATGGGGCAGAAACCTGGAGAACTACAAAAGCCATCATCCAGAAAATACAGGTGTTTATTAACAGTTGTCTACGCAAAATACTTCAGATCCATTGGCCGGACACTATTAGCAACAACGTACTGTGGGAGAGAACAAACCAAATCCCAGTGGAGGAAGAAATCAGGAAGAAGCGCTGGAAGTGGATAGGACACACATTGAGGAAAGCACCGAACTGGGTCACAAGACAAGCCCTCACATGGAATCCTGAAGGTCAACGGAAAAGAGGAAGACCAAAGAACACATTACGCCGAGAACTGGAGATAGACATGAGAAAAATGAACAAGAATTGGATGGAACTAGAAAAGAAGGCCCACGACAGAGTGGGTTGGAGAATGCTGGTCAGCGGCCTATGCTCCATTGGGAGTAACAGGCGTAAGTAAGTAAGTAAGTAATGGTAACAGAAAATAAGGAACTACTGGAAATTAGTTTCATTTCAGTATTGGGTAACTGTTTAGTGAGGTTTGTCTGTGACCCAACGAGAGGCTGAATTCAGGACTTTTGTAAATTTTGATGAATGCGTTACATTAAGACCACTGCGTTGAAATTAAATGTTTATATTGGAATTCCCGATCTTAGTGATATGGTAGGATGATGATTATGTAATGCCATGGGTGATGATAGTCTCACTTTTGAAATCGTTGAAATTTAGTAATCAAAAATTCTCACAAGGTTATTTCAAAACTACTTAGTAGTGAACAGATAATTGAGAAAGTGTGGGGTCACGGAGGTGATGTATTTTTTTTTTCATTTTTTTTAAACAGTACTCGTCATGAATTAGCACTATATAGAATATTATTGAAAACCAATGGGGAATAGACAACTATTTCTTCTTTATGTAGGACTCTATTTGTTTGTGAAGAAGATACCATTAAAAATCAATATTATTCGGAAAAGTTACTTAAAGTGTTACATTTCGCTTAGATCATCCTTCAATAAGTATTTTATTAAATCGCTTATTTAAATGCTATAAAAGAGGTGAGATTCAATTCAGCTATTTTCTTTGAAACGTCGGGACCGTTCATAATGGATTAAATATCTACCTACTGACATATAGTCAGTTAACATTAAGAATTCCAAGCAGCACTGAAAACGTATGTGACTTCGCTTCATAATAATGTTCGCATAAAATTCACATAATCGATAAGATATTTTTTATATTTGAAAAAGAAAGACAGGACCGTGATGGCGTTTGGAGCAAATTGTACTGTACTTGGTCCGAATCCAGGAGTAAACATTAATCTGGAATGTGTCAGGTGCACCCAGCTGATGAGTCCCACATAGAACGAAACGTGGATTCCATCGGTAGCCACATTTCATGTAGTCTATATGAGAATCATTACTGTTAGTAATATTATTAAATAAACACATGGGAGAGGCGTAGTGGTAATGTAAGAAATCATAAGCAATATTTTAACTTAAAGCAGAAAGTTATTTTGACGAATTAGAATCCTAAGAAAATACAAAAACTACATTTGAATACTTTACATCATGAATTATTTATAATTAGATGACCATAAAATATTGGGAAGCACTAGATAACCATTTCGTTTTAGTATGGTACTCTTTAACGGTACTTGTCCACGACCCCATTGAGGATTTTCAGGTCTTACTGCAAGCGAATAATATCCAGACTACTGAGTAGATATCTAATCGTTTACACATCCAACTTCAATAAATTCGCAGTATTGCGCAACTATCTCCTGATATTAATGATAAGTAACTGTCTTACAATCAACATGATTGAACTCCAGTTGTTACAGTCTTCACTTAGAACTCTTCAAATTACCTCTTAGAAATTATTCATTAGCGAGCAGATAATTCTGATGAAGATTAAGGGGATTTGTCAAGGTTTATATATTACAGCTCTATACTAGGATCAAACAACTATTCAATACTTCCTAATTTTCAATGGTTATAGAACTAAGACCAATTTTTGAAGTAAACTATTAAAAGAATCTTTAGTTCAACTATGTATTATAATACCATCAAACATAATTATAAAGAAATCACAATACATAGTTTAACCCAATTAAGTAAATTATCTCCCGATTTGAAAAGACATTTTTGTAACTAATTAAAAATGTAACAATAATTTGTTCACATACATTCTATTGTGTTTTTTTTCGTCGGTCATAAAAAAGAAAAAAAATTTCTTATGAATCTTACGTAAAGACGTGTTCTTTTTCTTTCCTTTGTCTAATGAATCAATGTTTTAAGAATAACTTTCTAGTTACTGTTTCAATATGGCGAACTGCCAATACAACTTGTTACATCACTTTCTCATTACAACAAATTGTAAAGACTAGGATGGTGATTCTTTCAAACGGCCGAGTGCCCTGGTACGACTGAGGGTGCAAAGACTCAGCTCTCCCTCTCCAAATTCTTATATATGAGATCATGAGTATACAGCCACTATCATGGAAGTCCTACTCACTGCCTTCAAGCCGTGGGTGTGTTGTTTACAAAATTGAGAGGATGAAAAGCGAATGTTTGGCACGCAAATCTGGTTGGTGGACACAGAGGGTCCACCTAAGGCACTTGGAAAACCTTAATTTCAAAATAATAGTGCATGTGGGCTCCAGGATCCTGAAGGAACAAATGGCGTATAAAACATAAGACTGTATTTCTTAACGTTGTTCCACTGCATTGTGGATTAGATCTGGGAGCAAAAGGCTCGTGTAGTGGATCTATAAAAACACCACTTTCGGTTCGGGTATTTGGGCAGTATTACAGCCCTCACAGAAGTTGAATGGTGGAGTGTGGCGCCTGATTGCACCAATGTTCATGTGTTTACATAAATAAATAAATACTTTTAAAGCAATGAAGTACATATCATTTTATTATAGGCTTTTAATAAAGGTTAATTTGGAATAGTTTTCATTGAAGAGTCGATTAAAAATTCTAAAACACTGATCAGTATATTTTTATAGCCAAATATGATCAACATAAAGCCAGGATACGAATGTACACAAAGCCCGGTTACCACATTTAATCAGTGAGAACAAATTAAATTAATAAGATGAATAATAAAGAGTTCGAAATAATTCTACAGGCAATGACAGAGATAAACATTGAAAATATGGATGATGTCTAGCAGTAGAATCTAGGATGTGGGTTTCGTCCCGGTACAAATATCAACTCTGGGATGCAGATACATCCAACTGACGACTTCAAACTAGGATGAAACATGCATCGTGAACTCCACTACTAGCCACCATTCATCTCCGCCTAGAATCATTGTAAATTGATAGAAATATCGAGGCAATTCCCATAGGATGCATATATATGTCAAAAGGTTGGTCAACTGCAGTCTTAATTAAGCACACTGGGTAAGATCCAAACACCCAATGCATATCAATTGAAAATATGGTTTGAAAAAACGAAAACCGAAACTGAATATGCAGAGTAAGATCAGGGAGTCAATACATTTGAACTGCTGTAGTCGATTCTGGCCCATGCCATCCAATATCTCTGACTACTGATAGTAGTTATCGTGCAAACTCCAACCAGGTAGTTTATATTCGATAAACATGACTTGGACAAACACTTACTTAGAGTGGAATTGAATTCTATTTCATGTGTGATCGGTGGGTAAACAGTGGCACATACAAATCTCGAACGGGGATAAACCAATTGTCCAGTACTATTTTATTTTCAGCAATTCCTCAGTTGTACATAATACAACACTGCATAAATACACACACTCAGATACATACAAAAACCAAATGAATCCAGAACAAAAAGGTATAGTAATTGTATTTTAAAGCAAGAAATTTAACAAATAAGTTAACAGTAAGCAAAATTAAATAGAAATTAATAAACGGTAATGAATGTTAATTTGCTGACTACAGAAAACGGGAAAAAAAGCGAAAAAATTATACGTTAAATTAAACAGGGTCAAAAATATTATGTAAGAGAGAGAGAGACGGGGGGAGGTAGGCAAGGATGGGCAAAGAACAAAATGATAGTGTAATCAATCTATGAAGGAAGAAGCACAAAAAAAGGAGATGAAAACTATCAAACATAGACAACGATGAACACACACACACATATCTATATATACATAAACATAGAGACGAACAAAACACACAATACCTGATCATATTCAGATGCAATTAAACTGTTATTATTATAGTTACTATTATTACTCTCTATGTATGTCAAGCAGGTACAATGAAAAAAACTGAATCATTTCTTCAAAATCAATTCATGCACACACACACACACGCACTCTGACATGTTCAATTTTGTAATTAAATAGAGAAGAATTACAAGACAATACAGTCCTCTTAATAAAAACAAAAAATTGTGATTATTTATGGACAAAAAGACTATTATATTCTAATTTCTTTTCTTACAAAAAGGTTTATAATTACACTTAACACCGCTGGATGCCATCCGGTTCAGTGGTCTAATAGTTGGCGCTCGCGCGCAAGACTGATAGGTCCTAGGTTTGAATCTCGTGAAGCGGGATCGTGGGTGCGCACTGCCGAGGAGCCCCACAATAGGATGAAACGGCCATCCAGTGCTTCCAGGTTTTCCATGATGGTCTAGCTTCAATTGACTCATGATCTCAACCATTGAAATTATTATAATATCCACAAAAACCCTTCTGATATAAAGTGTATTATCTTTGACAAAAACGCCACATATCAAAGTTCAAGATTGTATGTCCACTAAGCTCTCTCTATTCACCATCTAACATAACTCGATATAGTGCATATAATGTCGAATCACTTAAATTAATAATGGGGTCATATTGCAACTTGGTCGATTGGATTCGACAAACATAACATTGGTCACTACTCAATGATTAATCAAGTGCAAGTACATCTTACTATTATCGGAGGTCAGTCGCCGTTGAAATA
Source organism: Schistosoma intercalatum (assembly GCA_944470365.2). Classification (NCBI taxonomy): domain Eukaryota; kingdom Metazoa; phylum Platyhelminthes; class Trematoda; order Strigeidida; family Schistosomatidae; genus Schistosoma; species Schistosoma intercalatum. The sequence continues at coordinate 4,018,791 of OX103730.1, read as the reverse complement.
GTTTAGTAGTAACATTTCTGACTGTAAAGCTGGATGATACGGAATCGAATCTGATAGGAAACATCAGTTCCTACAGATATAATTTTCGGGATTTCCTGTCTATTATCTTTAACCAACACTTTACATCTCAATGGTATACACGTATAATAGGAAAAAAACGAGCCAGACAGAATTGATATTAACTGCTTTCAAATTCCTGTGCCACACTGTCCAAAAACTTTCAATATTCTATAAATATTCAGTATCTAGCATTTGAAGGGAGTTACCCGTTTATTTAGTGGATAAGTGCTGGACTCAAAAGTTTAATTTTCATTAAAGATCTAAATTCAAGCTCCAACTTTCAAAATATTTATGTTTATCATCCAACATGTTGGGGTGTGTAACACTAATATGTTCACAGCAATGATCTTGGATAATTTTTTTTTTAAAAAAAAGCGAAATCTCCAGTGAACATTACACTTTTAGATGGAGGATTAATTCACTTAATAAACGGGAAAATCTCTTTAAATACTGAATGCTGAACACTTATTAAGTAATAAAAAACGGTTAAATATCTTTACACTTAATCTTTTTTCGTATAAAATGAAAGATAGAAGTAGCATTGAAAAATGTTGGAAAGCAGTTGAAATCTTCCAGAAAGATTCTTCTTTTTATCAACATTGAAATTACTTTATTAGTGATTCACTAAAGAATCTATTGAGAGAGTAAGAGCTCAATGCACAACCTGACGATCCTGAGTTTGAATCCAGAAGTTAGCAGTGCCCATTGCTAAGGTATACCATACACTAGAACATCAAAGTAATCCAGTGTTTTATGAAGTTCAATAGTTGTCTAACTAATTATCAGTCTATGATATAAAACTATAAAATATAACAACCTCCACACCCCCCCCTCTGTAGTAACCAGTTTAATTACCGTATGACCACAAGTATGTGTATGTGATCATTGAGTTGTTGTGACATATTCAGTGTTTAGTAACATTATTATTATTATTCAATGAGAATAAATGACAAATGTGTTAATCAGTTAATTAAAACTAGTAAATGAGGGTAATACTTAATTTTACAGTAGTATAATAAATGAAGTAATGAACAATAATTATGATCAATGTTAGTTTGATTAGTATCACAACCAATATAAGTTATGCATGTCAAAGTGATCACTATGAAAAATTGACCAGAAAAGATAGATGGAGATAGATTGTTGTAAATAAACTAAATTTTGGTGACATTTATTATTAAAAACACGTCATTCATTCATTTATTGACTAGTGAATGACCTGTCAATTTTGTGTATATTGTAAAATAATGAAAACATAAGTAGGACTTTATTTATTGATACAATCATTTCTATATTTACATAGCTTACAATATAGACTAATATTAATTTGACTATCATTAATAAACCATGAAGCATTGAATGGCTGTTTCGTCCTAGTATGGGACTCATCAATAATGCTCATCTACAGGGATTGGATCGAGGGTCTATGGTCTTATAACAAGCGACGGAGTCGTTCAGGGGGTGCCTTTTTGTCACTTAATTGTCTACGATCGGTCTGTAATCTTATCTGATATATATATATATATATATATATATATATATATATATATATATATATATATATATATAGCTTTTCAAGGGATAATTCAACGATATATAATCATTGTTTTTCTTTTATTTTTATAGTAATCGCTGATCTTTAAATAAACATTTTCAATTTAGAAATGTAAATAATTGAATATCGGCTTAAAGGTCTGAAAGTTGAGCGTTCATCTGAAACGCCTATAATCAATCTCCTGAGGTGGAGTCGAAGATGTATATTGTTGAGTCGCATAGTGATAAGAAACAACCGTCCAATGCTTGTTAGTTTTCAGTGGATGTCTAACTAGAATCTATTTATGATCCAAGGTCACCAAGATTTAAGTCTAGTTAACGTAGTGTTCGATTTTTGGAATATTTCTTAATTATAATTAACATAGTGAAAATATGAAATTTCGTGAAAGAGTTCTTCAAATTATATGATGAAAATTTCAACGATGAATAAACATAATGACATAATGGCAAAAGGATCATATAATACCAGTATTTGGTTGAGATCATGAACCGATTGATGTTAGACCACCATTGAAATCCTGGAAGCACTGGATTGCAGTTTCATCCTATCGTGAGACTCCTCAGCAGTGCACATCCACGATTCCGCCCACGTGATTCGAACCCAGAGCCCTTGATTTCGTGCGTCAACGCTTTAACTCTAGACCAATGAGCCGACATACAACGGTGTTAATGTCTAACCTTAACCAATCCACGAAATCGCGCGACCATCCTCCATTGTACTGAGATAGATACCTGTCTCTACTCGACACAGATTAGCTCCATCAGTATTATCTAATATTTTTGTTACGTCAATACCAAGTCTATTCACTAGTTACATTTTCGCACAGAATTATAACTATTAAATGGTTTTGTTAAAAGTGTGAAAAACATTAATGTATAGTTTGATCTGAAGTTATACCTTCGTATCATGGAAAAAAACTATAAAACATGCACTAAATTACATATTGACATTAACTGAGTAGATTAATTAAAACTATCATGTTTAGGATCATGATATTGATCTGATAAGGTAGATTTAATTGTAATATTAGATAATAGTAATCAGACATTTTGATCTATTTGGATGAATAGATGATTGTTTTAATAGTAATCGATGTAAGGTCGAAAGTTATTGATGTAGGTTGATAAACACACACTGTTGACAATTTATGAATTAGTTAATCAGTGTCAGTTATAACAAATGTGAAATCTGTCAAATATAGTTTATATTGGTTCCAGTTATTACATCAAATCAATATATATAATGTGAAGAAATTATGTTCAGTTAACAACCTTTCATTGTACAACTTACAAACATTTACAATCATACACTTCATGGTTGCTGGCAATATGCATTAAAATGAATGAACATTATTCAGATGTTCGTTACTAAACTACTAACATCTAACTGATGATCACTAATTGACAAGTTTGATTATCTTCAATTCCCACTAAGTCTAAACATATATCGTAATTATGGTGTAATAACAACAATTCAACAATCCTGGTTAAATGATTTACAAGACGATTGGTCAGTATCACTACAACAATTCAATATTTATTGTCAGGATCGACTAAGTAATAAGAAATGGAAACGTGTTGAACTACTTTGTACTGAGAATTCTATATTGTACCAAAAATATGATAATACATGAAGCCATTTATAATAATAATAATAATAATAATAATAATAATAATAATAATAATAATAATAAGTTTTATTCAATATTATATTTTCGGTGCAATCTACAATTCTCAGCATAAAGTATTTCAACAAGTTTCCTTTTCTTATTGCTTGAATGATCCTGACGATAAATACTGAATGATCGCCAGTTAGATGTTAGCAGTTTAGGAATTAATATTTGAATAATGTTCACTCTTTTCAATGCATATTGCATATTCACCACGATGTATCTGATTCGGCATTTTTATAACATGTACAGCGAAAGGTCGTACACTTTTCATAAATGCGCCTGAATAAATTATGTGATTAATAGACATAATGATGTCTTAAAATAAACAAACAAAAACGGATAGCTCGTTGAAATATTTAGATGTCAGGAACAGGTAGCCCAGATATTCAAGTAGGGCGGCAAATTAATGGATTACTGATTTACACCATATCTTTTTCGTCAATTTTAGTTTAAGTAGCCGAAAAGTTGGATCAGTTACCTCATCCTTATAAATGGAGTAACTCAAAGTCGAGCGCATAAAGCGATTTATTCTAAGTAAAACTGAGTTAAATTAGATATTTGTATTGAGAAAAAAAGAAGAGAACAAAATGACATGAATTACAACATAAAAGAACAAGGACTAACACAAACCTCGATTGATCAACTTTGATCGATGTGGAAATAGTAGGTGTGGAATGGCTGTAGAATCACATTGTTTACAATGCAGTGGACGTATTCCATATGTTTGATTGGCATAATGAATGATACCACTGAAAATAAGTGAGGGAAAAAAACAAGAGATGAATAAATATATTGGTTGATTAAGATTTTTCAACTCTTTGTTTAAAGACAGATAGTTGTTAATTATTAATTAGATGAACTGGTTAGTAGAAAAGTGTGCTTATTGATATCGGTGAAAAAAATTAAGAACCAACAAGCAATGGATAGTAGCTTCTAACTCATATGGGACTATTACTCATACACACGATTCAAGCAAGAATCAAATCGAGGACTTGCAGGTCTCGCTGTAGACGCTTAATCTTTAGGCAACTAATTGGGCATCTAATAATTTGTATTTCTAAATTTTAATTGATTGGAGATAATGCGCAATCATCATCCAATGTTGGTGGGGTAATAGATGAGCGTTCCCCACAAGTTAAATACTAGAATAAAACAGCAGCTGTTCGATGATTCTTGATTTTCAATGGTTTCCTAACAACAACAAATTGAAGCAATTTCCACAGAATCCCTTCGACTAAACTAAGGATTATGGATAGTATTAAAAAGAGATATAAGGCAGGACACTCATAGCTTGAAGTTGCCTTTTTTAATATTACTTACAAAATTTCTATTTTGGATTCGTTATTATCTGGCTGTGACTGATTATATATGTATTCTCAAAACACCCATATTAAAAGCTTGATGACTTATCATGGTAACTGTATCTTATATTGCTAAAACTGGATTATCCGAGCGATATAACAAGTAATAACTTGATGAGTTGATATGCGAACGACATATGAAACTGGGTTTTTTTAAGATTTCAATTGTGTGTGCAACATGTCTTCACGTTTTAAGAAGCATCATGGATGCTTAATTGTATAATGCATGATAAATCTATGTTCATACAGTAAGCTATTGGTAAATACAACAGTTCAAATTATACAAATGTAACTATGAATAAATCAGATAAAATATGATGTATTCTTAAATCATTTCGATTTATTTTGAGAGTCAAAAAAACCTTTATCACCAAAGTTTGTGCCTTTCTCTTGTGTTTAAATTGTCATGTACATTCAATCTGTTGTTGTTAAAAGCGGCTAGGAAATCAGAATGAACATTTAATTAGCGAGACTTATCATCGAGTACGAATTCACCAGGGATTATCAGTTCCCTTAAGATTATAGGCATACGTCTTATTGTGAACGAATGTTAATTAATACCAAACGAAAGTTGAACAAGTTTTTAATTGCACAAGCTAGTGGCAATCCGGATTCAGCAGCTAAGTAGATAACGCGATGACGTTTGAAACAAACGGTACTGGGTTCGAGTCGGAATTGTGGACGTAGACAGTTGAGGACTCCCATACCGAAACGAAGTGGCTATCCATTGCATCCAAGTTTTCAATGTTGATCTTATATTGATCAATTCATGAATCCAATTGTTAAAAATAACTACGATCTCCACAAATCCTGATTCTGGTTAAATATTTATTTAAGCGATAAGTTACATTAAACACTTTCAATAGATTTCCAAACTTATCATATTCAACACACTACTATTGTTCTTTATCGTTGCTTTGTTAATAGTGTAGTGAACAAGAACACGAGTGGGGAAAATCGAATGTATTTGATACGCAATTACAGAGGATCTCACTAAAATCTGAGAACCATATAGTAAATAGTTAATTTTCAAAATATCAATCCATTGTTTCAAACTTGACTGTTTCTTTTGCAAATATCAGTCCATTGTCTCAGATTTCATTGTTCATGCATTTTCATACCAATCATGTTCCGTTCCCGTTCTTTCCTTATCGGTCGTGTACTGAAATACATTCTATGCCTGACCAACGTTATGTACTACTTATGTGGATATAAGTAACCCAAACGACAATAGTACCAAGTGAAAAAAATGTGAAGAAGGAAAGAGACAGAAAGATTAAATCGACTTACTTCAAACCAAAACATGTATTTACAGCAACATAATTAGTAGATTTAGTAGTATCTAAATTCAAATGATCTTCTGTTTGATTCACTACTGTACCAGTGTAATAGCAGTTTTTTAATTTCTATATAAATAAAGAAATAGACGATAAATGCAAATTTGTGAGCATATTCATCATGATTTCAATAAGTAGTATTAAAGGAATTGAGCCCTGAATATATAGAAGTTTTATGTTAAGAATGACGTAGGAAATAATAATAAACGGCTTCATGCAATATCATATTCTTGGTACAATATAGAATTCTCAGTACAAAGTAGTTCAACACGTTTCCATTTCTTATTATTTAGTCGATCCTGACAATAAATATTGAATTGTTGTAGTGATACTGACCAATCGTCTTGTAAATCATTTAACCAGGATTGTTGAATTGTTGTTATTACACCATAATTACGATATATGTTTAGACTTAGTGGGAATTGAAGATAATCAAACTTGTCAATTAGTGATCATCAGTTAGATGTTAGTAGTTTAGTAACGAACATCTGAATAATGTTCATTCATTTTAATGCATATTGCCAACAACCATGAAGTGTGTGACTGTACATTTTTGTAATTTGTACAGTGAAAAGTTGTAAACTTCTCACAAACGCACCAAAACAGGTAAGTTGTTGAAAAATCTAGATTGAAAGGAGCAGGTCATCCAGATATTCAAACAGACAGTCATAATCTCAATGAATAGAAGTTCAATAATTCTAATGTTTCGAGATTCAGTTATCTTTTATAGACTACTCCAAATTACAAGAATACTTATTAAATTTATATAGCATTTAAAAAAGCAGATCTAGGTTCAAAGATTATTCAATCTTCTCCATTTATAGTGTAGATTTTTTCGTAGAACATCAAGTTTTCTTTGATAATCTTACTTATTATACTAAAGAAGTTCAAACAAGATAACTGGGTCGAAACATTGAAATTATTCAAATTTTATTTATTGGAATTATTCCCAACATAATTCATTTATTTGTAAAAAAAAAGTATCATTTTACAGTTATTTATCTATTCTCTGAAGAAGTACCTTACACTAAGTTATGACGAATCACAAATTCTACCTTCTATTCATTGAGATAATACAAATTCACTTGAGTTTACAGTGAGACCATAATTTATGGACGACCTTTGAATGATGTTAGAGTGATTTTGCAAATTTTCACCTACTTATTAGGGTTAAAAGAGAATTATAAATTAGTGTAAGGAATTAGAATTAGGATTTACAGTTGCATGTTAGCGTTTTTATCACGGAATGATATAAGTTATAATGCTATTAAGTCATATGGATGAATGAATTTCTCGCCGAAATCCAAGATCTAAGTGGTTCGTCCCATAAATTATAGTTTCGCCATGTTTAGTTGTATGAAGTAATGTATATGACAGATTCTGAATTACAATGGCATCTTAGCCAACAACATTAAACCAGTAGATCTCATTTATTAGAAAAATTGTGTTAATACTTTATTTTCCAAATAGGTGTAACTAAGCCCTCCTGTCTTTGACTTGTTTAAACTGAATGTTTTCAAGATAGTGTTAAGTGTAGGAACTTATGCGTTAGTTGAAAAAGGAATACAAATTACTCGTATGTTAAATAATGGGGAACCACTGTAGTTCTCAGCATATTTTCTTTTATATTTTTCTTTCATTGTTAGAGGTGTGAGAGTGTTTGACACTTTCAAGTTTCTCACATCATGAAAACGTAGTTGTTCTCTATCATGGACCTGAAAAGGAAACTAGAATACTGGTGTTCTCATAGACCTTCAAGCGTGAACATAGTGTCCCATATGTCAAGTCAACGTAGCTCATCAATCAGGATAGGCGATGATTGACAAACAGTCAGTCAGTTACAACGTAGGACCAGGCACATATGTGCATCGGTCCAGGTTGCCATACCTCATTAGCACAGCAAGATGAACACCGGATTCATAGGAGTGGTTAGGTCAAAGGTTGCAATAAGGATATAGTATAGGAAGAAAGAATTAGTTCGTAGACAGAAAGAATGAAGTGATTTTAGTCTCTTAGTTTAAAAGAAGACAGGGAGTGTATACACCGACGCCATTGTGATCGATTCTGAGCCATGTCACCAAGAGTCTCCAACCATTGGTTACGAAAGTCACGCGGACCCCAACCAAGTAGTCTGCATCTACCAACATGGCTCAGACTAGAAGTTAGTGACTTCAGGCACTGATGCCACGTTTTGGTTTGGCCGCCCCTAACTTTCTTCCAACCATCCCCTACCCCGGTTAGCATTGCACGTCGTGGTAATCGGTGTTCAGGCATACGTAATACGTGGCCCAACCATCTCAGTCGATGAAGATTTACAACCTCATCAACTGATTTACCACCATTCCCTAATACCCTGCGTCTAACCTCACTATTACTTACCCGGTGATCCCAGCAGATGCCAGCAATATTTCTAAGGCATCTGTGGTCAAATACTAGTAACTTACGGGTGTCTTCTACTCTTAAGGGCCATGTTTCGCTGCCGTAAAGTAAAACAGAACGAACTGCCGCGCAGTATACTCGCCCTTTTATTGATAGACGGATATCTCGCCTTCGCCAAAGATGACGTAAGTTGGCAAAAGCCAAACGAGCTTTTCGAATCCGTGCTGAGATTTCGTCAGACACCAACCCATTAGGGCTGATCAGACTTCCAAGATAAGTGAAGTTGTCAACGCGTTCAACTACTTCACTCCCTATCCTTAGTTCAGGTGTTAACCCAGACCAGTCCTGAAGCAACAACTTGCATTTCGAGGGAGAGAAGCGCATCCCAAACATTCTGGCATTGTTGCTTAGTGCTGCCAGAAGACTCTGCATTGACAAACAACAAGGTAATCTATCGGGTAAATATGCTTCATGATTTATTGTGTAAAAAAAAGAAAACAAAGACCAAACAACATACATCTGATTCAAATTCATACATATGTCCATCGTTTTTCTTTTGATAATACAAGGTGGAATAATTGCCGGCGTCACTAAATATTCTAAAAAGTAAGCAAAACGAAGATTATTATGAAATGATTTAATCAAATATTGTATGAAAGAATTGAGCAATGTGAAGAATACGTTCCATCACTATTTAAAATCGGTCGAAAAAAAAACAGAGTACGACTAAGACTGAAATTTATGGTCGAACCAATCAGATTCGAGAAAATAAGTCATGGATTTGGGCGCGAAATTCATCCATTCCTTTGGTTAAATAACATTTCGCCATTCAAGCTCATGTCAGTTCGTGATGAAAACATTGAATCTAATTTCTAACCCTAACGTACAGCTGTAAATCCTAATCCTGATTCCTCACACTTATAACCCAGTAAGCATTGAGCGATTATACGTCGACTTACCACTAAGTGGTATTATAAGCAAAGATGGATAGTGGCTAGCAGTGGAATCCAGGACGCGCGTTTCGTCCTGTTTGGGAGTCGTCAGCTAGATGTACCTGCATCTCAGAGTTCATGTTCACTCTGGGACTCGAACTCAGTACCGTTCGCTTCAAACGCCATCGCGTTATCCACTTAGCTACTGAGTCCTGATAGCCACTTGCAAGGACGAAACGCGCGTCTTGGATTCCACTGCTAGCCACTATCCATCTTTGCTTATAATGCTTGTAAATTAAGGCAATATCGAGGCATATGCACAGTATGCACATATGCCAATAACAGACTGATCAATTTCAGTCCAAAAACATCAATGGGAAGATTCAAGTAAAACAATATCAAGTGAACTAAGTGGTATGGCTCGGAATTGAAGCCAGTAATAGTCCTGTTTTAACTTCCTTCACATAAGTGAGAAAAACTTCTACAACTGAGAGAATCCATCATGTTTGTATTTTTCTTCAACTATCATTATGTTTTATACTCATAAACTAATTTCTATTCATATTTCTTTTTTTTTATTATACTTAATCTTCCTTACTCTATCTCTTCACAATCTCATTTTTATTGTGTGGTGCATCTATATTTTGGTGCCCCTTTGTAACAATGTTTATGTTTAAATGAATAAAACGTGTTTTCCGCAATCAAACTTTGTTTGACATTTAGAAGTTACATTTTCACAATAACGAATCATTCTCGTTAAATGGGGGCCACATTCAAGTCAGTGATAAAATAGCTAGGGATAACTTTTTAAATAAATTTTTCGAATCTTCATGTAAAATAAAACAAAAAATAGTTTTATGTACTCGATATTGAGTTATATTACTTATTATTCAACTGTCTGAAACTCCATAAACGAAGTAACATTCGAATCTAAAATCTATTATTAATTGTAAACTAAATACTTTAATCAACATGCAACCGCTATCGATTTTATTTGTGAAAGTTTGTATTTTCCCATTCATGGTGTTAAAGGTTATTTTCTTCGTAGAGTAACATCCTTTAAGCCGGACAGTTTGATTGTAAAGGTTCTGAGAGTGTGACTCAACCAAAATCTTTTCTCTGAGTTAAGGACAATGTTAGGAGCCCTTTAGCATTCCTCCATACTTTCTTCAGAAGCCAGAAGAAGGCTAAAAATGTTTCATTACGTCAGCATACGTCAAAACAACGTTTACAAAACTAATTGATGTGTCACAATGGTTCAGTTATTAGTTACTGTTTTACTGAATTTCACATGCCTTCAAACATTTCCAAAGGTTAAAGGTTAGCAATAAGCTACCATTGTTCTCTATACATAAACAAAAATTAAAGCTAAGCTTCTGTTCTTAAATCGCGCCTTTTTATTATACACGACTCGAATGTAAGAGAATTTCAGAGGAAACAAAAAAAAACAGCCAGGCAGTTCATTATCAAGCGTTTAGGTAGCAGCCCTATAAAACAGTAATTGATTAATCGTTATTGTGATATAACCATCTTGATTGGATTACCGTGATACTATCATTTACTCACAAGCTTTATTTGTACACACAAAAAAATGTTTACTTTCATTTACTACTGTGATTGTTTACTAATTATCATTAGTAAATATTTTGTTTACTTCTTAAAATTTTTTTATTAAGGGGAGTTGCGGAGATTTTAGTATTGTTAACAGTTGAATTCACGAGTCGATTTAAGTTAAACCACCGTTGAAAACCTGTAAGTACTGGATGGCCGTTTCATTCCGGAGTGCGTATCCAAAATCCTGCACGCGAGATTCGAACACAAGAACGCTTAAAATCTAGACCATCGGTCTAATTTTAATCAATCCATGGTCTTTAAATATTTTTTAATTCGCTTACACTAAGTAATTCAGTAAAATATTATACAGTCAGTTTAGTTTACCAACATTCTCTAACTGAATGAACAATTATAAACAAAAGTGAAACATACACATACCGAGATTTTTGTAATTTCAACACAATTTTTTGTTGGTTATACATGGTAAGCCAAAATCGTGTATTTTGAAAATAACCACCCTGCAACAGATAAACAAAAGAAGATATATATATATATATATATATATGAGTAGAGAGAGAGAGAAAAAAAACTAATCTACGTCAATTCATAGAAAGAACAAGACAAGTTCAGTCCGACACATCGAGTCATAGTTAATTAAACAATATCATATCACAGTACACAGAAAAAAATACATTGAAACATGTGAATGTCGATGCATCGTAAGTTAGAATGATACCACTGTTCAATGTACCACACACGACTTTAATAATTAGCTAGTAGATGTAGGAAAAATCAGTTAGTCAATCATGAACAACATAAAAATTAACGAAAATATAGATCGGTTCAAGTCGACACACCATATTGGTAAAGTGACACGAAAATATCAAGGTGTACTTCAGAGAGGTTGAAGAAGTAACAATATTAGTGATGGTAGAGAACATTAAATATAGATAAAGTGATTCAAGAAAAAAGAATGGATCTACGGAATAGAATAAGACTCGAGGTGACATTAAAATCAAGAAGGCTATACCTACCTAAAAACACATCGTTTTAAAAATCATTTTCAAACGTTTTATTGGTTTATCATCATAAAAATCAAATGTATAAATTGATAGAACAAAAAAGATGAAAATACGATACTCTTTCTTAAACTATTAGGGGGGGGAATATCAATATTGTCACCTCAAGCGTAAAAGAACAAAATTCCTGGGTTTGAATTCCGCGTGCGCGATCGTGGATTCACACTTCTGAGTACTCCCATACTATAAAGAAGCGACCATCAAGTGCTTTCAGGTTTTCAGATGTGGTCTAACTCAAATCAGTTCATGATTTAAATCGATTCCAGAATAAAACAAATACAAAAATTTTGATAGGAAATAGATAGTTACCATGTGTACAAGCATCAATTTTGCCTGTTTGTAGTTAGTCATAATCAATGTATGACTGCGGTGCGCGCTACTTATATTGATATAAGTAGTATATGACGCGAGTTAGGAATGTAATGTCTGGCAGCAGAAGATGGGGAAGATCAAGAAAAGAAGAGCGGGAATAGAGAACAATTAGTATGAAAATGCAAGAACAACGAAGTTCGAGACAATTGTTGAATATTTTGCAAATTAAGTATTATAGTATGGTTTTTCTATTTTACCAAGTAATTCTGTAATGTTGTGCTCAACATAATTCGATTGTCCCCAGTGGTGTTCTTGTTTACTACATGACTACCTCACGTTAGAGCTAAATCTAGCACACCACACCAGCACAACAAAATAAAGTTAATCACAGCAAACAGTCTACAATTTACAACACAAACCATACTGATCAGTAATCAAAAAAATATATATTCTCAATCAAATCTTGAGTTAATCCCAACCGAAAACTCAATCTTAAATCATTACATTTAATTAAGTTGGGGAAGCATAGTTCTTATGTCTTTTCTTCTGTTTTTTTTTCATAAAAAGAATATCAAAGTAAGGCTTAACAGCAACCGACCCATAGATGAAAGAAAAACACAAAGAAAAAGCAAGTGGAAATTGAACTTCATCATTTCAATTACATATCTCTCTGTCTTTCGTCTCGTTTCCCCTCTCTCTCTCTCTCTCTCTTTTACTCTTAAAACTACTGTAAAACTTGCATTTCGATGAAACTGCATCAAAATATGTTTGATTTGATTTATTTATATACATTTACACTCTTCTTTTTTGTTTTCAAGAAAATTTAAAAACTTTTGCTTTAAAGAAGAAAAAGGAATTTCAGGATTAATGTGTCTCTCAACTACATCTTGCAAATAACAAGTTACGGACAGACAGACAGATAGATACAAACGCGCACGCACACATACACACATACACAAGTAGAGATAGACAACATTACCATGGGCAACATTTATCAATTTATATGTATACAGAGAAACATTTTCTATAGTCATCACTTCGATAATACACATTAAACCTATATATAAATAGGAAAAGACTGAGTAGTGAAATAACAAGAGAAAACAAAGGAAAAAAGAAAAATAGAAGAAGAATCAAAGAAAGAATTAAATGAAAGAAATTGAAGAAAAAAAATATAAACAAAAAGATGCACAACAGGACATTCACCTTAATTATCTCTAACAGTGAATATCATATATGTTGAAATTTTGATTTAAACAGTTTCGAAAAGTTTATATGTATATATTACATGAAGATATGTACACTGGTTGATTTACAGGTGCGTTCTATTTCTGAATATATGGGCAACATTTGAAGATATTTCCACAGTATGTAAGTATGTGTGACAAAAAGAGTATGAAAAATAAAACACGATTATATCTATGCCGATAAACACAGGTGTATACAATAAGGGATATATTATCTTTATCATAAGTAATCATATTATCATTATTATCATTTGACCATTAAGTATAGACTAGAGTACTTGACTTCAAGTTACACCACAAGTGCGAACGTTAGTGATATTAACCAATGTATAAACTGAAGAAGATGAAATTTGGTTCGAGTCCGAGACAAAGTGGTGGAAAATTGAATGCTTTAACTATCGAACCACTTATGAACATAACTGTGTAAATGTTAACAGGGTGGACGCTTTTTATAAACGAATAATTTACTACAGAACAATAACTAATCAACATATATAATCGAAGTCATCATCATTCGTTTAATAACTGTTAGATACAAAAAACCAACAAAGATTGAGAAGAAAGAAGTATAAACTTTATCTGTTAAATAAACAGTGGGATCAAATATAACTCAATGAGAAAAATGAAAAGATTGAGATGGCTAGTGTAAGAGGTGGGTAAACTAAAACGTGGTATCAGTCCATGGAAATGCTGATAATTGAACTGAGACGTGTTGTTGGTTACAGATTTCTTGGTTTGGTTTCACGTGATTACTGTAACCAATGGTTAAAAACTTAGAGTGATAGAGTTCGAAATTCTTCATAATCGTCCACCAACCAGATTCACTGACCATTTGTTTTCTCCAATATTCTAAGTTTCTTAATTATTTTATACTTTCTCCATTTCAAAATATCACATTGTCCATGCCTGAACAAGAATTCATGTTTGCAACAGAATAGATGGAATTTGGTTAGGAGAGCAATATAGGATTGATCGAAATTTAATGACCATCTAAACTTAGTAGTTCAGTGGATAATACATTTGGCATTTGAAATGTAAGGTACCACCAGTGTGAACATCAACAACATTGATACAGGTGTACACATCTAGGCGACAAGTTTGAAATAAGACGTAACATGAATTTCACTATTAGTTACATTCTAACTATTCTATAAAAATATGTGACATAATGGGTATTATCAAGGCAATTGACATAGGAGTTAAATTCAGTTAACAAAATATCAACAAAAGATTAATACAAACAATTGGAAATTGAAATAACATTCCTGTTTAATGTAAAAATGAAAGGTTAACAAAAACAGTGAAATGAACTAAATGTGTGTGTGTGTTTATATATAGGAGTATGTATGGGTATGTGCAAATAGCAGTAATGTCCCTCGATTTTGTGTAATTGAGAAAAGAAGAAGATAAATGATATATTAGTCTGTCTAAAAATATTTCTAAATAACATCCATATCATTATTATCATTAGTAGTAGTATTAACAAAAACAATGGATTATTTCTACAACTATTTCATGTTCATAACTCTTTATATTTTTCACGTCATTTCAACTGTATATTCACAAAGAGATATACTTATATACATATATACCAATAGAGAGGCTTCATATGATATCAATCTCACTATATCAAATAATGTATAATAATACTAATAATGCAGATGCATTCCCAGTAAGGACTGGAGTCAGACAAAGCTGTCTACTGTTTCCCTTCCTCTTTCTTCTGGTGGCCAACTGGATTATGAAAACTTAGACATCTGAGGAAAAATACGGAATACAATGGACAGTTCAGAAACAATTAGGAGATTGGGACCTTGCAGATGACCTAGCGCTCCTATCACATACACACGAACAAATGTAGATCAAGACAACTAGTGTAGCAACAGCCTCTGCATCAGTAGGCCTCAACATACACAAAGGAAAAAGCAAAATCCTCAAATACAACACGGAGGACAGCAATTCAATCACTCCTTTGTGTACATGGGAAGCATCGTCGATCAACAAGGAGGTTCAGATGCAGACGTAAAGGCGAAAATTGGCAAAGCAAGGACAGCATTCGTACAATTGAAGAACATATGGAACTCAAAACAACTTCCAACCAATATCAAAGTCACAATCGTCAATACGAACGTCAATACAGTTCTACTGTACGAAGCTGAAACTTAGAGAACTACAACAACCATCATCAAGAATGTACAAAGTATTTATAAATAGTTGTCTACGCAGGATATTCAACATCCATTGACCGGATACTATCACTAACAGCCTACTGTAGGAGAGTACAAACCGGATTCCATCTGAAGAGGAAATTAAGAAAATACGATGAAAATGGATAGGACATACATTACGAAATTCATCAAATTGCATCACGAGGCAAGCCCCAACTTAGAAGCCTGAAGGGAAGCGGAAAAGAGGAAGGTCAAAGAACACATCACATCGGGAAATAGAAACAGATATGAAAAGGATGAATAACAACTGGAAAAAATTGCCCAGGACAGGGTTGGATAGAGAAGACTGGTAAGCGGCCTATGCTCTTTCACGAGGAGTAGCAGACGTAAGTAAGTAATAATAATAATAGAAAATTAGAGGGGAAACCCTCTCTCTCGCGAGCTTACTTGTCTTCCCAATGTAGATGTATCATGGTTATTACGTGATTTTCTTGCTTGATATGGAAATAATATAATGAATGGTAATGGTACATTTGATAAATAACCATAATCTGTTTGTACAACAGATTTCAGTAAAGGATCTAAAACGGAATTAAAATTTTTAAAAAAAATTAGATTATTTTTAGTAAACAAATTAAATTATTTATAAAAGAGGACAAAAAAACAATCAATTTTTCAATCTTCCAATACATTGATATCATTATTGAATCGTGAACAATGCTGATATTCAGAAATGAACATTAGATTAATCTTTATTGATGTAGATTCATCTTGAGAAGATTGCTTCTATGGATAAATGAATTGTGTCTAGAGCAGTTGAATCTAAAATACGACGAATACATTTGTATTTCAGTATTAATGTTCAAATTGAGATTCATTTCAAACTCAAATAGGTTATTCACGAAGATATTAAGTTCAGATGTAGTTACAAAATTGCTTAGTGAGTATGATGTTTTTACTATTACTAGTAACCGTTTGAATCGATTATTTCTTTTTAATTGATTCCATGAAAAGATCGGAATAAACATTTTGGAAATCGTCTACCAAACGAGTTGAGATCAGTTAGATACATATTGTAAATGCCTGAAGGCTTACTGGATGGTTGTTTCGTGTCAAGTGTCATTTTAATCGTCCCAGGAGCATCCAGTCCAAAATCTAATATTGGATCAAACTGAATACTCCATGATTTTCTGGAGAGGAAAATGTTTGATTGGTTATTGATTATTAGCCGATATCATATTTGTCTATTTACCAGTGTTGATTAAATTATATTAATTAATTTGTAATGCGGAAACTAGACTCAACATGGTACACTAAGAAGTTGAGTGAGGTGGGTTCAAATCTAACAGAGAGTGCAAATTCCTCATCAAACTGTAGGTGCGCCTTCCTGACAAGAAATCTAGGTTCAGTGTTCCTTATCCACTAATTCCAAATACATAACATCTCAATACAACACAAGCAACTTTGAATCACTTGGATACTAATAAATGCATTGTAGCTTGATCAATCGAATCCAACGATCACTAAGCAAGATTAAATACAATCATACTACCGGTTACTTTACTCAATGATAATTGATTAATTTCACATAATATGACATGATTTCCTCAAAAATTAAAAAAAACTCATGACGAAAATTAATGACAAAAAAAATAATCTTCTCCCCCCCTTTTTTTTATAATTGTTGCTACGATATATATTTTTGTTTCGAAAAATGTAATTTCGGCATAGACTACAAAAATGATAAATAGCTCTACTCATATAAAATAAATTTTCATTTGCTTATATAATAATATGTATCTTTAATATTCATTATTTTTCCAAAACAAATGGACGGAAACACCCATAATGTTTCATAGATGTGCGTGAACGTACACACGACTGATATATATATATATATATATATATATATATATATATATATATAGTACTCATAAGTGGGGGGGAGGGAATAATATGGAACTTTGAAATGTGTGTATAATGAGAGAGAATTAGTTTGTTTGTTTGTTTTTCATTGAAATTATTACAACTAATAATGGCCATATTATTATTTATTAATTTTAATAAATAAAAAAGACAACAGGAATTACTGTCCGATAGTAGCAAAAAAAGAGAGGAATGGTTGTGGATTATAAAGTAGACATTGAATAAAAATTTAAGGTATGAATATGCATCAATGACATTAATCTTAAAGTCATTCTAGACATTAACACCGTTGGATGCCGCTCAGTGGTATAGTGGTTAAGTGCTCGCTCGCGAAGCCAGTAGGTTCTGGGTTCGAATATCGCAGGGGGCGAGGTCGTGGATGCGCACTGCTGTGGAGTCCCACGTCCAGTGCCTCCAGGTTTTCCATGATCGTCTAGTTTCAACTGACTCATGATCTTAATCACTGATGTTAAATAAATGTTGAGTAAATTTAAATTGTAAACAAAATAATTTAAAAAAAAACAACAGTGGGATGAAATTACTCGAGTAGACGATACATAGTAACAGTATCAGTGGTAGTAGAAAACATCAAGCATTTGATAATATGATTTGAGATGATAAAATGAATTCATTCTTTAAAAATATGAGATAATTTTAGAAAACTGATATCTAAGGAAGGATAATCAAGGTAGGCACATACATTATTGAGAACGACTTTGATTATATTACCCAATGATAATCATGTAGACTTTAACTAGACAGTCTACATATACCAACATGGTTCAGAGCATCAAAGAATGTCTTCATGGAATGACTCTATATCTTATATCAACCAGTCTTAAGTTTCTTCTAATCTACTCCACTAAAACAATGACCATTGTATGTCGAAGTAGACAGTGATTAGGTACATGTAGTATATGGATGTGTCAATCATAGCAGTTGATGAAGACATGATGACTGGAACAAAATTCGGATCAGAAAGTTAACTTCACATGTTAAATTACCATGCAAACATAAAACAGTATACCAAAAACAGTCAGTATAATGTGACTTCGATGTAAACATTTTTTGAAAGATGTTTTCTTCCGACAAAAATTTTTTTCCAGTATGATTAGAAAATAAAATTTATACAGTCAGTATTCTAGTTGGTTGATGATATAAGCTGGGAGAAATAACAAAAAACTAGTTTCATTTCCATATTCGGTAAATTAATTTGTATCTAATATATGTAGGTTATAGTTATATAAGCATCGTTGAAAACTACTTAATATCATGGGAAAATCCAGTTATCCCAAGCTTTATGTGTATGTATTGAACGAATACTTGATGGGAATAAACTTATTTATTATTTATTTGAATATATATATATTGGTACAAAAGGGGAACCAAATACATATGCGCCACACAAGTCATTTGATTTGTGTGTGGGTTATGATACTGCCCGAGCGCTCAGATCGAAGCAGGTGGTTTTTTAGGGACCACACCCCAAGCCTTCGACCTAAAGGTTTAATCCACAAGGAAGTGAAGCAACGTCAGGAGATGCAGTCCCATGGTAGCCGGTGACCAATAATTGGTTCATACGCTATTTATTCGTTCAGGATCCTGGAGCCCATGTGCACCATTGATTTGGAATGAGGGTTTTGCAACCTCCGTAGGCGGATCTTCCATATCCACCAATTTAGTTAAAGCAACGGATATTCGCTTTTCGTTCTCTCAATTTCGCAAACAACACATACGAGAAGGCAATGAGTAGGACTTGCCTGGCAGTGGCTGTATGCACGTGGTAAGCATTTCATTTCCAATCCCTGCTATGCACTACTTATATATACATATTAGTGATTGCATCTGAAATTTATTTAATTAGTTAGCAATTATAGAACATTCCCTTTTATGAAGAGATCATTAGTACAGCTCAAATAGGATAGTTTTTCACAAAATAATTTCATCAAAAACAATTCATTTCTATACATTCGTGTTGATAGATTATTATTATTATTATTATTAATACTCGTGATAATAACGAATGACAACAAATTACAGTAGACAATACAACAAGACCATGGTAATACGTACTTTATACTCCATACTTCGGACTTTTCATTCTAATAACCATATTAACACACATGCACATACATCAACGTAAACATATATACAGTTTTAAAAATAGGAACGAATCTACTCTAACTATCAAGTCGACTAATATTAATCATCGTAAATGCCTTGTCACAACAAGTATGTTTAATCAGCTGATAATGCATATATATATATATCGTCTACATGACAAGTACACATCGAGATAACTATTAATCCCCAGACTATCTGAGTCATAAACACAAATGGGCAAAATAATGATAATCCTATTTATTATATGGAAACAGAAGGCTGAGACAACGGAAGCTATAAAAAAGACACCCATTTGAGATATGAAAAAAATACATAGAATTTTTGTATTCTATGAGGGATTGTGTATTCTCCACTTTTTGTTTTGTTTCGTCTCGTTTTGTAATGACTAATAGCCATAGTGACATTCATATAAGCAAAATCATTTCGGATAACAGCAAAAGGCGGTGGTGGATAGTAGTAGTAATAGTTTAAATATCATAGAAAAAACGTTAATACAATGGGGAGAATTAAGCAGGAAAAAAAGGGAGAAACCTAGTGTGTACGTTTTTCATAAAACAAAGAATATACATTTGGATTAGTTGTATTCCACTAGTCAACTTTTCATTGTTTACATCACGGAATGGTTTAAAAAGACAACCGTTGTTTGTGTTTGACAAAATTTCGGCACGGATTCAGAAAGCTCGATTGGCTTATGCCAACTTGCGTCACTTATGGCGTAGGCGATATATCCATGTTCAAACTAAAGGGCGAGTTTACTGAACAGCAGTTCACTTCAGTCTACTTTATGGATATGGAACATGGCGATTAAGTGTAGAGGATATTTGTAGGTTACTGGTGCATTCGACAACTGGTGTCTTCGAATTATTGCTCAGATAATTTTGGACCACACAGTAAGCAATGCCTTGGTTAAGAATAAAGTACCAGGTAAATATGCCAAATCGACTGATGAGGTAGTGACTCTTCATCATCTCAGGTGACAGAGAAATATCTTACGTATGTCAAACCACCACCTATATCGATGGGCGATGTTGTCTGATGTACGAATAGGTTGGAAGAATAAAGATTTCGAAACCAAAATATGGCAACAGTCCGCAAGGTAATTGTCAATAGAACAAAGCCATGTTTATAGGTTAAGACTACTTGTTTGAGGTTTGTGTGATTATGGTAACCAATGGTTGGGGACTTTGGGTGGTATGCCTCAGAAAAGTTCGCCATGGACCAGGTGCATTCACTCTTTATCCTCCCGTAGAACCTAAGTCTCGAAATCACTTCATAGGTTTTTTCCTCAGTACCTAACCTTTATTATTAATAATCATACTGCCACTACTTCAACCAATTTGGGATTTGTCTTGATGTTATCCTTTATCTGTACTAACGTGGAATGATAATTTGAACCGATAGACTTATGCAGCAGGCTCTACGTTGCGTATGACTAACTGGGTAATTGAGACCATTACTAGTAAAAATCAGGAAGAATTAGACAATTTTATCAAATAAGCATATAGTTCCTCATCAGGGTACACTCACAGAACCCCTTTTAGGGGATCAAGCCTGGAACATATAAGTTTTATGGCGACCATAGAGACGTTTGATAACAAAAATCTATTCACTTGAAGAATAAGAAGAAACCTTAAAAATCCTTATGCTAACAAGAATTAAAATAATTTTTCAATATCATGCTGAAAATTTCTCTACCTTCATATTATCATCTACAGTAAATGTAAACAACATCAATATCAGTCACGATCAAACACCCTATCATTATAGGGCGCAACTAATAGATCTACAGGCTAAACAATTACACATACACCACATTCACACTCACACAAACAAACAAACATCTTCACAAACCATTCATAATTACAACAACACTCAACTACTACAAATAACCAAATAGAAATATAACAAACATTTACTAAAACTACTACACCATTGTGACTCTTAACTTATTAATAGTATAATAAGTATGTGGTTCTTCGATTAACTAGATACTGAACAAGTTGTTCAATCATGTTAGCAATGTTGAAAGTGAGATTTATTGTAGTGACGTAGTATGTGTTGCAGTAAGAGTCAAAGATTAAATACCAAAGGAGGAACAACAAAATTATGAAATTAAATTTAGCAACTATAATATCATGTGTTCAGATAACATTGCGGCAGCTGAATGTTAGGGTGAGAGAACACAAACTTTGCTTGAAGTACATTACTGAATCCTCAAGAGACTCAAAAAAGAAACTAGAGACTAAATCCGAGTTATCATTAGATTTAATCGAGTATGGCAATATAATTGATTTTGATGGCACAAGAATCGTTAAAAAAGGTTTTATTCTATACAAAGAGAAATTAACAACCAAAGCCCTAAATACATGGGCAAATATAAACTATTTGAATAGGAAAGATCGGATACAGTTAGCTGTGCCATGGCAACTAGCGATTAACAAGTAAACCTGAACTTCATTTTACATTTTAATGCGCTTAATTTATGTCTTATTATCTGAACAACAATGACTAGTTTCACTTGTTCCAATCAGCTGGTTTGTCTAAATATACGGTGAACAATTAGCTTAGTTAACACATTAACACAAACAATTATCTTTGTTTACTTATCTTCATTTTATTCATGCTGCGACATGTTTGATTCATATCATCTATCAAATTATCTTATTTCGTCAAAAATCCCTAATCAGAGGTGATGTATAGTCAACGGATTCTTCGCGCATCAGATCTACACACACATACATACATACAACTGTTATCTTAACACAATTCCCTCCCCCTTTTCACACTACATTTTGCATACTCACTACAGCAAATTCTTACTTTCAACATTGTTAACATAATCAGATGACCTGTTTAGTACACACAGTGAACAGGAGAATCATATAATTTGTAATTTAGCTGTTCGATTATATTTCTGTGAAAAAGCTTGGATCGGATTACTGAGCGAAGCATTGAATTTACTTAAAGTTTAATTGCTGAGATACTTTACAGACATAATTTTCTTCCACAATGTCTTTCATTAATCCAACTACTTTGAAACTTATTCGTTCAAATGTACACGAACGTTTTTACAAATAATAATATTAATTACATCATAATTTCATGCATAAATTAAGAACGCAACCAGTGAATAGAAAACTAAACGATTTCAGAGGCATATTTCGATGAATGTTATTGAGAATGGAGAGATAGAGAGAGAAGAAGAAAATAAAGGAAATAGCCAAAATGAAGCATGTGTAATCGGCAGGACAATTGGGAACGGCAACCACATCAAATATTCGTAATGGTTACGACATAATTATTCTTTTTTACTAGATCACTCTCACTCTGTCTCTACCCCCTACATATACACAGTCTCGATCTCTCGGCCATTACTTGTTTTTGACGTTTCAGTCGGGAAAGCGTGTGAGAAAAGCTAAGAAACAATTTTAAAAAACGGAGTGCAATATAAATACAAATTAAATCTATGACGATGACCAAGAGAAGGAGGAGTGCAGATGCACACAATGCAAACAAAAACAGACGTCACACAAGGATAACGTCGTCCTCCCTCCCTCCCTCCAAGAAATCTAGACATTACAAACTAATAACATTAGTTACAAAGGCAACATGTGAAGGAATACAGAGGACATACGCACAACGAATCAATGTTGAATATACATTAAGTCATAGATTATTTATGTATATATGTTTTTGGTAAAGGTTACAAGAAGGAATCAACATTCATTTGAAATAACAATTCGTAAATAAGACAGTGAAAACAATAATAATAATAATAATAAAACAAATCTGGGAATAGTATTCACAAATACCGTTCAATAGTATTCTTATTATTAATAATATTAGGCATTATGACGACGATAACGTTGGCTACAATAACACTTGTTGTTAGTTGATACAACACACTTACGTATAAACAGGTTGATTACTTAAAAACAAAGAAAATTCACATAGTAATTATTAGAAAAAAAAAGGATTAGATGAGAAATTATTGTCTTAGTGATGCGCAAAGAAATGTCGACGTCTCTCTCTCTCTCTCTCTCTGCGTGTGTGTATGCGAGTCGGTTAGTGAACAAGTAAATGAATGAAAGACAAATAATACATGAGAATCAGGTGTACATGGATCGAAATACACATGTTAGTCTTAATCATATTTTATTATTGAAATAAGGTAGAACATATTGTAAAATGATAATAATAATAATAATAATAATAATAATAATAATAATAATAATAAGTTTATTCCCATAATATGTTGCATGTGTATGCGTGTACATACAGAGATACGGTAGTATGGTACTGCAGTGTATATATGTGTCTGCACAATCCGAGCGTAGAAACACATCGGAATATAGGTAAAACACTTAGTACATTAATGACCAGATGTATAAATATGGCTTATTATACGATAAAATAAATTTTTCGAAGAAAGAATTAATAGAAAATTTATAATATCTTCACTAAAACAAGACAAAGATGAGAAAAGGAAAAAAATGAAGGCGAAATAACAGAGAAAATATCATATGAGATTCAAACTGAGAGAAAACTACCGAAAGGCAAAATATTTTAGTTCCAAAGGAAACAGAACACCACCACCACCACTACCACACCCACAACAACAACGACGATGACGATACTACCTGCTTGCATGCATGAATAATTTTATATGAAGCGATCATAGTTAAAGGAAAGTACTTTATTCCTAATTTTTTTCAATCTGCTACAATTAGTGATATGCATAGTAGTACACTAGACTGACACCACCTGAAGACAATTTGGTTATGATTCTAATTTAATATGAGAGATAATAATAAATGAGAGGTAAGACAAAAAAAATTAAAGGACAATGTGTGGAAGGAGAGAGAGAGAGAGAGGGAAAGCGCTATAGAAATATGTTTTATATAACAGACCGATGATAATTAAGATTTATATGATTAAAGTCTGGATCTGGATGATAAAAAGAGGGAATAAGATTTAAATATATAAATATACAGAATAGTAAAACAAAACAATCACAGAATAAAACCAACACATTTCCTTTTCTTTCTCTCCTTAATACATGCGCCTTCTGTTATTTGATAAATTTAAACCAAATGGGAAAATAAAAAAATATTTTACACAGAATTGCATTTTCATCAATTGCTTAAGAATAATTTGAAGCAGTTATGAAAGAATAATACTGATTTAAAAGGTTTGTCATATTCTACATTGCTTAAATTTATTAACTTATCTATCAAAGATAGGTTTGGGTAATTGATTAAGAGTTACTTTTTAGAGATTTAAAAACTGATGATACCACCCCACCCCTTGTAGGCGGAGTAGGATTCGAATCGAGATTGCAGTGATTACAAGATAGAAGCCATAACAATAACTAAACCACAGCTACAGACAAAAAGGCACAAAATGGGATGTTGGATAAAGAGGTTAGATCTATTTATATGCTATGATGAAAGTAAGTCATACAAACATTAAGCCAATAACAATTTTGACAGTTGAATTTATGAGTCGACAAAGGCTAAAGCGTCATCAAAAAACCTGCAAACACTAGACGATCGCTTCGTCGTAGTATGGGCACAACACTTTATCCATTGTCTGGGGTGGAAAACTGCCTCACAATCGATACGGCTTGAACGCTTCTGGTCACAGCTCCTCAATAGAACTTCAGGAAATCCATCTTGAGGCCAGTCACTAGTGAGCACATGATTATTATCCGAATGAGTCGGTTAAAATTATTACAATTTCCACAAATCCCCATTCTGATAATAATAATAATAATAATAATAATATCTAACAGTTATTTTTCAAAACAATGAATATAGGATCTGTCATTAAGCTGCACCAAAACAAATTCGCATGTAAACCTCAAAGCAAGACACTAAGAAAGATAAAAAGGGAAACAACTAAAAAATAACAATAGCAGTTACATCACTGTTAACGATTCTCAGCACTATCAATAATTATGTATGTAATAATTATAAAGTGGATGGATCTTAACAAGCAATATCAAGTCTTTTGGTTTAATCACGTTTGATCATCTTCCAGACCGCTCTTATGCTAAACACAATAGAACTTGAGAAGAGACGTAGGATGTGTATGTATGTGTTATAAGAACCATGGTTATCGACGGACTACAAACTTATCAACTGGTAGAAGGAGTTATTTTTAGTTAGTCGTGAGTAACGTAGAACCTTATAAAAGCTCATTGATTTACATTGCCACACTATCAGCACGATGAAATTAGGATGAGTGCCAGAGTAGTGGAATTAGTTACAATATTAATTTAAAGCAGTTAGTCCCTTTTATTGTAGTAATATAAGTGTAGTATAAGTAAGAAACTTAAGATCTAAATAAAGATGAAGAGTGAATATATCCACAATATTATGGCTGATTCTTAGTAATGTCATTCAACAACTTGAATCGCACAAACTTTAATCACATGGTCAACAAATATCGACACTTTTTAATCTGACTGGTGTTATGCTTTGGTTCGGTTGCTTCTAGCTCTTTCACCTCTATCTGAAGTTTGTGCTGATGATGTCGTTCAGAAGAACGATGAAAGCTCCACGACCAAACCATCCAGCTCAGAGAACAAAACTCCACCAAAATCATCCACCTGAGCTACAAATCTTCTCCACCATCTCAAGTTATACATATCCTAAACACTTTAATTGACTAAGATTTACTTGGCACTAGACTGTAATGGAAACTATGCTGAGCGCAATTTTCTACATAACCAACCGATTCGATGAAAGTATTCCAAAATATTTATACATAGTTACATTGAAAGAAAGAAAAATTATACATACACACAAATATCGTATATCTAACTTTCTAAAGGACAACAGTTTAGAAATATTGTTACACTACTACACATTTGTAAAATTTACCATATCAACACTTTTAAATGAAATTAATCTCAAACACCAATCAACTGTTTAAACAATCAACTTTAGTTACAGATGAAATAAAACAATCATCAACCTATCAATCCATCTATCAATGTATATATATATTGGTTGAATTGTTTTTTACCAATAACCCCCCCCATAAACTCTGTTGATTTTCCTAATAAATCTATAAAGCAGTATGCAAAAACATACATGTACATACAAAAGGAACAAAACGGTGGATGAATTAAACTATAAAGCCACGTGTGCCGAATAGTAACTAAAGCGACATCATCACTATCACCATTTAAGGTGTTTTATGTGTAAGGTCAATAGTTATTAACATGCATCAATAGAAATGATATTGACAAATAATAATAACAATAAATGTGATAGGTGAAATAAAACAACAATGCAGTTTGTAATATAAAAGAAATGATTCTTATCTTAGTTTTCAAGAAACAATATAATGATTAACAGAGAATAATGAAGAAAACAAAGAATAACTGATTGATTAAATTTATCGACTGAATATCATTTTTAGGCTATAAAAACTGATAAAAGACATAAACAGAAAGTAGTTTTAGTGAAAAGCCGTGACATTTAGATATGAATTCAATTGAATGTCGGCTAAGTGATCTAAAGGTTAGACGATTACCGCGAAACTTGAAAGCCTATCTGGGTTCAATATCAATGGAAATATATAAAGTAAACAGAATAGAAGAGACTAAATGCTAAATGAAAACTGACGAATATAGAAGCAGACAACTCCCTAAATTTACAGACTACTCAGTAGCGATAAATGTAATGTTTGTCTAGTTCTTTAGTACTGACCATATTTTCATCGATGAGGTTGGAATGTGGGCAGTGTACTAAGTGAAGCAACATCGTGTGCACTATGTTCATATAGGAGACGATTCGATATAATGGAAAGGAAAGCATTGATCTGGTGGGTTGTGTAACTTTGCTTTAAATCACATACTTGTCTACTTACGCCTG
Organism: Schistosoma intercalatum; assembly: GCA_944470365.2. Taxonomy (NCBI): domain Eukaryota; kingdom Metazoa; phylum Platyhelminthes; class Trematoda; order Strigeidida; family Schistosomatidae; genus Schistosoma; species Schistosoma intercalatum. Next base: position 3,991,199 of record OX103730.1, on the reverse strand, counting down.
TTACACCCTAGTGGGGGAGTATAGACAACCTACGAGGATTCTCCAATGAACTCTGTGCTAGGCAAACCTTTTCAGTTGTTCCCAGTTGTTATTCATTCTTTGCATGTCTGCTTTTAATTCCCGGTGTAATGTGTTCTTATATCTTCCTCTTTTTCCTTTTCCCGCCAGGATTTTACGTTAGAGCTTGCCTTGTGATGCAGTTTAATGCTTTCTTCGATGTATATCCTATCCACTTCTAACGTATTTTCCTGATTTCCTATTCAGCTGGAAGCTGGTTTGTTCTCTTCCACAGTAGGCTGTTGCTGATGGTATCAACGGACATTGAGTATCTTGCGTAGACAATTGTATTTTTTGATTATCGTTGTAGTAGTTCTCCAAGTTTCAGCTTCGTACAGTAGAACTGTATTGACGTGTGTATTGAAGATTCTGACTTTGATATTGGTTGACAATTGTTTTGAGTTCCATATGTTCTCCGACTGCATGAAGTTTGAATCACATAGCGAGTATCAACTTCCTTAAGCTTTCCGGTAGGCCTTTCTAACAAGTATCAACTATGTTTATTATTTATTTAAACACATAAACATTGGTAAAAGGAGGCACCAAATACATATGCGCCACATAAATCATTCGATTTGTGTGAGGGCTGTGATACTGCCCGGGTGCCTAAACCGAACCACGTGGTTTTCTTAGGGGGCCACTCCCCGAGCCATTGACCTGAAGGTCTGATCCACAAGGCAATGGAGCATCGTGAGGAGATGCAGTCCCGTGGTAGCCGGTGACCAACGATTGGTTCATACGCCATTTGTTCCTTCAGGATACTGGAACCCATGTGCACCATTGGTTTGGAATCCGGTTAAATCGCCGGACATTCGCTTTTCGTCCTCTCATTTTCGTAAACAACACCTGTGGTGAGAGAAGGCAGTGAGTAGGACTTCCCTAGCAGAGGTTGTATATGCGTGGCCGTGTGAGAGCATTTCTAGAGGAAGGGCGGGCCCACCCCACTCTCGGCCATACCAGGGCATTTGTGGTCGTATTAACTATGACAAAACCTAGGTGAATGATTTTCTGTCAATTACTGCCAATATGTACAAATATAACAATATTATCCATTATTTACACGTAATTATGAAAAGAGAAATATCAAAAATCCTATTTATTTAAAATCAATATTGTTTGATATACACTGATGTTATTACACTAATTTTTTTTACTAGAAAAAAGTTAACACAACAGATGGACAACAAAGGAATAACGATGAAAGCGCAAACACAAGCCGATTAAACGGAATAGAGAGTGGATAGATAGGTATATATATATCAGTATATACAGTCAAATAAATGTACACCAAAACTTACAAACGAATACATGTAATAAAGATAGACAGTATGTATATGTAATTTGAAACTGAAAAATTGAAGGAATGTAATGTACTACAGTTGGTGGTAAGTAGTAGTAGTAGCAGTAGTAGTAATAACAGTAAGTGAAGGGAGGAGTGAGCACAGAGAAAGAAATGATAAAGCCGAAATAGAAAACTTTATAAAATATAACGGAAGGGGATATATATATATATATAAACAAAGATATGGAAAATAGAAAATGTCAAAATCTTGTACTGATATTACGATTACTTGTGTAACTAACTATGGAACGAATCAGTGTATTCAAGTATAAGTAATCTGTAATAAAGTTTTCGTTTTCGAGAAAATCTGCGGACAACTTGTTTTTGGTAAATGGGAGGACACTTGAAAAGGAAAAATAATAACGATGATGCAATAATGATGTTAATTAATGTTTCATAAAAGTATGTGAATATTAGACACATTTTTGCTGTATTACTATTTTAGAAAAGAAAAAAAGAAGATGAATCTAATCTTAAATAGTACATAGAGATAACATTGATCTGTGTATATACATATTGGAATGGATAAAGTTTAGATATAGATATCAAACAAAGCGTTGATTTTTGAACGAAAGTTTAAAAATACATTAATTGTCACAACAAGCTGAATAATCCCTATTCCATTTCTAATAATCGGAAAATATCAGTCAGTCAGTCAGTGACAACGTAGAACTTCGTATGTACGTATATCAGTTCGAGTTGCCACACCACATTAGCACAAAGATGCAGTTGTCGATTCAAATCTCGTAGTGATAAAGGTGGTAAGAGTATAAGCAGAATCGGAAAGATTAGGGTTTGAAGATGTTATTTAAAGAGTATAAATCAGTGAAATAAATTTGGAAAGAGAAAAAAAGAGACAAGGACGATTCAGGAGATTAGAATTTGGGAGAACACAAAGAGTGAGAGCACCTGCGCCATCGCAAACGATTTTGAGCCATGTCATTCAGGGTCTCTAACCATCAGTTGCTATTATCTTTCGGAAAATATAAATTTCTCAAGTGAATACAAAAACAGGATAATGTTGAAGAAGAGTTATATTACTATTTATTGATAAGTCTTGTTAATTGAACGTTATATTCAGTTCCTAAGCTATTCTCGTAAACAACAAGTTAGGACTACACAGCGACTTAAACACGAGAGAAAAGGCGCAAAATATACAAGAAGCATATTACTCCGAAGGTTCGTTTTAGTACAGAAAATATAGGGTTGTTATAGTATTTTAGATGTCTGGAATGCTACTAAGCATAGGAGCAGTATAGTGATCAGCCAATCAGAAACTCTACATATGACTTTTCACTTTCTTGATGTTTCTGGCTAAACTTCAAGTGAACGCTGATTTTGCGAGTTTTTTGGATCACCTAAACATTTATGTTTTAAAAGCTTTTAAGCCATTGCGTTACCTGTTTTGATCATTAATGATTTTCATTATCATGCAAAACAGATGTCCGTTACATTGATAAAACAATGTTTTATCAATGTAACGAACAGATGTATGGAGAATCACCATTCAATGATAAAAAAGAAGAACGTTCTACTGTAATAATCGAGGAAAAATCATATCTACTGATACAATCTTTTAAAATATGAGAACTAAAGTCAATCGCTCATGAATTAAATCAGAAAGGTATTTAGGAAAACAAGTTCCGAAATCTCTTTTGGATTTTGAGTATGTGCCCTATTTACGATACAAGCGAAATATCGTCTCTGAATTGCAAACAATGAATGGCATTCTGAGCAGTACTGCCGTATGGTTGTGAAACATGAGTTGTGAAGATTGGTTTATAGGGTACTAGTACTTTCTAAGAGATGTCTTCGAAGTATCTTTTGCCAATAGGGAAGAAACGATCCAATTGAGTAATGCTTACTTAAAGTGTACATAATCAGGTACAAATACCAAATCGAGGCTGTAAACTTTCATTCACTATGTTGGTTGTGACATGTGTTATAAATGGCTATTTACAGTCTGTTGTGAAGTGTAATGCTGGTTGACGTGAAAATTAGAAGGAAGAGAGGCAAGATAGACATGTTGTCAGTGTATGTGAAGTTAATGACGATTAGATTAAACCCAAACGGACATACCAGGGCATTCGGGGGCAGATTAGGCAGTTGAACATTAACAAAACACATTCTTTAATGAAATATGATGGAATTGTTTCGAACAATAATTTGAGTTAGGAGGAAGGGGTATCAGTTCATGTTAGTAAGTATAGAGACTACCTGATAATGGTCTAAACGATTATCATGACGAATGGTTGGAGAAATTAGATGAAATAGATCAGAACAAGTCACAATATGACAAATGTATTCGCTCTTCATTTTTCCCTACCGCTTAATTTTTTTAAATTGTATTATGCCTTTTATTCAGCGAATTTTTTTCATTCTTCACAAACCATATTGTAAATTGGTAAATATAAACTACTTTAACTATGGTTAGAACAAATTGTAACTAAATGGTTAAAGATGTTGGATAATATGATTAGAATTGTACACAATTTTTTCAACACATAAACATTGGTACAAGGACGCACCAAATACATATGCGCCACACAAATCTCATTCGATATGTGTGAGGGCTGTGATACTGCCCGGGTGCCCAAACCGAACCACGTGGTTTTCCTAGGGGGCCACACCCCGAGCCTTCGACCTGAAGGTCTGACCCACAAGGCAGTGGAGCATCGTGAGGATATGTGGTCCCATGGTAGCCGGTGACCAACAACTGGTTAATACGCCATTTGTTCCCTCAGGATACTGGAACCCATGTGCACCATTGGTTCGGAATCCGGTTAAAGCGCCGAACATTCGCTTTTCGTCCTCTCATTTTCGTAAACAACACCCGTGGTGCGAGAAGGCAGTGAGTAGGACTTCCCTGGCAGAGGCTGTATACGTGTGGCCGTATGAGAGCATTTGGAGAGGGAGAGCGGACTCTCCCCACTCTTGGCCGTACCAGGCCATTTTTTCCCCTTTAGCTTCAAAATGATCATGTGCTCATGTTAATCCACTGAATTCATTCTTCTTCTTTTTTAAATCACAACCACTGATAATGTTGCTACTTTTATTATTCTAACATTGACCTTGATAATCACATTTTACTGTGTTGATAGAGACAAACAACTTGAACCTATAATATGTATATATGCTAGATTCTGTATTACTTATAAGTGATTTAGTTATTTTATAAATTCATTTACATAGAACAGTAATAGAACTCGAAAATTAAAAAAAGTAAACAATTAAGAAAAGGGATTTTTTTCTTCTCAAGTTCCTCTTTTTTATTCTGTTTTCCTAAAAATAGGTTGCTAATTCATTATTTCTTCATATCTACATAGATATATGTATATTCTAGAATGTGAATGTAGTATGCTTTTCTCTCTCTATCTCTATTTCTATCTATCGGAAGTGAATAATTAATTAGTAGTTATTTCTAATGAGAAGTAATGAAATAAATCGACAGTTTAGTTGAAAGAAAGTGTGTGTGAGAGTGTGTGAGTGGGAGAGAGAGGGAGGAAAGTGAGTGAGAAAGAGGAGAAGAAAAGAACAGCAATAAAGAAAACAACAGTTGACAAATGAATGTGGACAGAATTTGATTTTAATTCATTTATTTTTTCTTTCAATAAACAGAAGAAGAAAAAACACAAAGATGTTTACATGTAGAAATTTGAAAAATTAAGAAAAAAATGTGGAAAACATTTCCTTGTACACGTTGTATTCATGACAGATAGATAATATGAGGTTATCAGACAATTCCATATAGTTGTATATAATAGTTATAAGGTAGCATAGTAATACACTACAATTTAATGAGAAACAAATTACTATGGACATCACAAAATGACTTTAATTAAACAATCATTGAAAGCATTGGACAACTGTTTCATTCTATTAGATGGACATAGATTGGATTAAAGCAAGTTTCGTGCAGTATTGTGTTGGGGTGTGCAGATTGATCATTTTTTTAGATAATCAGTGCTAGCGAATCTTTGGAGAAGAATCTAGAATCTTGTGTAGCATTATGAATGTATTAATGTTTTTATTATTGTGATTCCTAATTTCCATCCAGCTTTTGTTTATTTGGAATATAAATACGTTCCTGCTCAACCTTGTTTTGATTTGGGGACTTGTCGAGTGAAGTAGTGATCCAAGGAGCTGGATCGTAATAAGAGAAATTATAACACATTCCAATACAGGACTCATCAATAGTTCACACTAACCACATTACAAAAACCGAGGGTCGAACTCAAGATCACCTTCAGGTCATATGGTGAGTACTTAACTTTCAAATCACTAAGTCGACATCCAGTAGTTTGCAATCTTAATTGTCATGAATTCGTGATAATGGGAAGCCATAATTCAACGATATCAATGAGTAAATGCCTCCTTACTAGACATGGTTAAACTGCATAATCTATACAAACTCTTTACACTGATAATAGTATAATCAATTTAATGAAATATAAATAAACATGGATTATCCATTCTAACTAGTCAGCAATATATATTGATTGGATTGAATTGATGGGAGGCAATACAAGTGGTGTAGCAGGTTAGAATTGAATGTAGACAACACCAATGTTTCGATTTATGATATAACGAGATTTAGTAACTACATGTACATACTTTAAATATGCATGTTCAAACTATGATTTTAGCAATATGTACATGTAAGAAATGCTTAGATACACAACTGAGCAACAAACTTTAAAAAAATACAACTGTTTTAATTCAAGTTACATTTTATGATAAAACAGAATTCAACTGATTACGTATTTTCACTAGAACTTCAAGAATTACTTCTCAACAGAAATCACCAGTAAATACTTTGTAATTCTTATCATAGGGTCCTGTGGAGATTACTGAATTCGACCCTTGCAGGAATCTTGAGTGTGTACTACTGAAGAGCCAAAAAAAAGTTAGAACGAACTCTTTGTTTAGTGCTTCCTAGTTTTTAATAGTTGTCGTGGCGCAAAAATTCAAATTTAATATTCTTCGAAACACTCTATTATAACAATCATCATGTGCTTACTAATGATTAATTAGGAAAGGTAATTTTCTGGAGTTCCAGTGAGAAGCTGAGGCTAGTGGAGGAGTTCAATTATGTGAAGTGTAAAACAAAAAACAGAACCTAACAGGAATAATCACATAACTGTACTGAAATTGTCAATTGCCAACATAACATCACTCGACCATTTGCTGTAGTCTATGAATATATCCACAACACCATAACTAACAATAACCAATTTACTTGTCAACAATTAATATGGGAATATTTGGAAAAGGTTCTAACCAAGTAGACAAAAAGAAAGTTTCCTGTACTAATTACTATCTCAGTGATTGCAAGTGAAGAAGCTCCTCATCGTATTCTTCTAATACTGCTTCATAATGATTCACACAATTTTTTTCATGAATGTGATCACAGAAGTATGTTGTATGATGTATTATAGCAACATGTTAACAGAATTATAAAATAGAATAAAACCAAGCACGAAACAAGGATGTTCTCCACCGAAAACAATGGAATATGGTTGTGTAATATTGTTAATCAATTGAAGTTAGATTTGTACACTATTGAATCTCGACTTAGTGGCCTACAGATTAGACCTTCGGATGCGAGACCTATTATCACGAGTTCAGTCTTGGTTGTTCACCATGACGAAATAGTCGTCTAGTGCTGACAGGTTTTCAATGGTTGTATAACTTAAACGAATATCAAAACAATTACTTCCATGTATATATATAAGTCAAACACGAGATTAGATTAATGCATATATAACAAAAGAATAGTTAATGGTAGGATATGTCTATGTGCATATGTGCACTCACGTGTACATATAGACTACATGTTTCAGGGAAAGAGCAAACTATGCAGACATAAACATAGACGCAAGGATATTATTACGGATCTAAAAATGTAAAACAAGCTAAAAAGCAATAATAATAATAATAATAAGTGAAATAGTGAATGAATGATAAAGAATATAAAAGAATCAAGAAAATATGCAAGGAAGACATTAGAGCAATTATGAATAGGTGATACATGAATGTATACGTTATTTAATTCTTTTATACAATCCTTACTTCTGATTAATCTTAGACTAAATATGATCATTTTAATGATAGTGATGATACTGATTATGATTAACATCACTTTTAAATGTAACTTATTTTGTACATTTAAAAAAAAAGAGATTCAATTGTCTGACATTCATTTCGAATGATACTGTTTTTTTTCTTCTTCTGAAGATTAAAGGATAAACAACTGAATAAAATAAAAAAAACTACTTTTGAATATACACCAACACACAATCTAACAGTAGTTCATTATGTTCTTTCTAATGAAAGCAAACAAATAATCACATATAGGAGAGGTGATATACTGTAAGTTGAACACAATATGCAACAATCAGACAAAGAAAAGGTAAACCAAATTTAGGACCGAAGATCCTGAGTTCGAATCCTGTGTGTGAAATCGTGGATACGCATTGTTGTTTATTATTTTATTTGAACACATAAATACTGGTACAAGGGGGCACCAGATACATATGCACCACACAGATCTCATTTGATTTTTGTAAGGACTGCGATACTGCTCGGGTGTCCAAACCTGAGCAGCTACGCACTGTTGAGGAGTCCTGTATTACGAAGGAACGGCCGTTCAGTGCTTTCAGGTTTTTAATGATGGTTTAACATCGATCGATTCATGATCTCAATCAAATAGTTACCAATCTCACACTTGATTATCTTATGTACCTAGTTCTATCTAGTACGGACAAAATTCTGAAGATAAAGTTTTAATGTCACCACTAGTGTTTAAATGACTTGATATCGTTTGGATAGTGTTGAGATATCAAGTAGTTGGATTTTTATTGATCTAGATTTCATGTCAGTTGGTAATCATTAAAGAAGTGTACCTGCAAATCTAAAGGAAAAAATGATTCTCGTGGCATTCGAGTCCCTGTCATCACCTAGCGTTCACTATGTTTCAGTTCTACGGGAGATTAGTAGCGTCGTGAGTGGCTAAACGATAAAGACTCAGACAATAAAGTTGGGTAGTGTGGGTTTAGACCAAGCAGACAGACATCATCAATACAAAGCCTGAAACACATGTGTGTTGACAAAAGATGCCCTACTAGAATAAGACCATGAGTTGAAAATAACAAGATTTATAACTTAAGAGTAGTGGCAATGACAATGAGAAAGACTAAGCATTGAGAATACGTGAGGAAATGACAGAGTAGAAAAGTATGTAGAAGTGATATGAGTTTAAGATCAAATGTCACTATCAATGTAATCCAATCAGGATGGATATATCACATTAACGATGAATCAATTACCGTTTGATAAGCTTGCTAATCAAAAGCTTGATAATGATAACACAGTCACTTTTTAATTACTTAAAATCCTTTTACAAATGAGCCGCATATGATAGAAAAAAAGGCGTGAATTACGAACAGAAGTTTGATTTCATAGTCAGTTTATAGGTTTTTATTAATAGTAGTGGAAGTAATCCTCCAATCGGAACGTGATATATAATGCATTAATTTTCTGGAAAAATCTTGGTCGTTTTAAATGGAAGCTAGTTAGATACAAATGTTTTCAGACATATTCTAGGTTCTGTAGATCTTTGAAATATACACAATATACGTTAGCGATTTATCTAGCGTTAATCACACAAATAAGCAAATATACATACATACAAGGTTGTTGTAATTAAGACGCTCTAAAAACCCAATTGATTCGACTAATCAAGATCACTGTTGACAAAATAATAACACAGTTTAATAATTAATTAATAAAAATTTACTACTGGACGTCCAAAAGTCAATAATATTGATGCCGATCTCATAGATTTGTGCTATTAATATGTCAAAATGAATGGATAATGAGTGTAGACAGACTAGGCGAATAACTTCTGAAATGCAATGAAATGTAAATTTTATATATTTCACTCATGACTACCATAAAACATGAAGACACAAATATCCATAACAACACCATCCAAGTACAAATCAATACTATAATATGCCATGGAAATGATATGCTTTCATGCCAAGAATTCAACTTTCGATTGCTTAATCACATAATAATAATAATGCTGATTTCTAAGCTCTGGTTTCGAATTACACTATTTGTATGAAGCGTTTATATTACCCTGATAACTGAACATATGAACCAATATATTGAGTACAATAATCACTATTTCAACTTAATTAACAGAAAATAAAACACAAATGTTCATATATATCTATATATATATTTGACCTTAATGAGAACTCATTTTTATTGTTCCTTAATCTATTATGTGTTAGTAACATTCCAGAATAATGCCTGTGGGTGTAAAACAGTAACTTGAATAAAAGTTACATCCTTACATACTACAATTCGGAAAAAGAAAATCGCACAAGATATTTCACAAACATATATAGGGTATGGATTTTTGTATACTCAATCTCGAGTTATACTTTAAATGTGAGGTCGAATGATACTATCCAGTTTGCTGTAACTAAAGTAGATGAACCTGGATTCAAGTCTATGGATTAGTAGTTGAAAATCAAAACGCCATACTACTGTTGTAGTAGTATAAAATCTTAAAGAAGCATTAACTTTTTAATTTATTGCTGATGTTCTCTATAAAAAATTACAGACATATGTAAACTAGAAAAAAACATATATCCATGGTCTTCACAGAGTAACGGAAAGTAACGAAAAGAAGATAATTGGAGACTAGTACATAATTTGAAGGCTAAAACATGAGGAAGATTAAACAATCAATCATTAAGAATTGGGGAATAACTTGATACTTGTTTTGTTGCAGTCTATCGACTTCACAATGATGCACACTCTAATTCTACAGAGAAAAGACCATCACAGAAGTACTGAACTGAAATCCAAGGATCCACATTTCCAAATACAATCAATCTGTCATAAGAATATTAAGTTCAATTCCATGTACAGTTATGAATGTATAGTGTTGAATAACGTATTTCGAGTAATAATTTTACGATGAATGGATTCAGCCTTCAGTTGCTACGTCCAAGATTCGCATCACGCTTAACCTATTTCGATCTAAGTTCACATGACTAAAATCTGGCTTAAAACTAAGTATATAAATTTAAAAATCAATTTAAAGTTTCAAACTGGAACAAAACAAGTATCAATAGCTTTCCAATTTTAGATCTCTCTCCGGTAAGTTATTATGAATTCGTTATGTTGTAGTAGGCCCATTCAACTACTGTGTTATTTATCTGCTCACTGTAATTAAGACACTTGATTCACCATGTAAATTTCTGTATATGATTGAGCACATGTTAATTTTCAAACTATTCTCCCATTGGTTGTAATACACAGATAATCAATCATTTATCCATACTTGATGAACACTCATAAATATATATGGATTTTTAACACACATACACACTCTTGGTTTCCCTGTGTGTTTGCTTCCAGTACGCTTGCGGATTTTACCAATCTTTAACAATAAACTATCTCTATAACTGGCGTTCAGGCATTTGAATAATCTCGAGTAAATCCATAATTCTACTAGGAGATTTAGCCTGCATTAAATTCACAGTTAACGAGATACTAGCAATTGGAGTCAGATATAGAGGAAATTGGCCTCTACAAAATTTGGTGACCCGCATTTAGAACACGCACTATTTCTCTACAATGATAATTGTTTTCAATATAGAAACAAGCTACAATTAATCAAACTGATTTGCAAAAACAAGCCAAGTAGATTTCAATGTCAAAAACATTTATTCCAAAAGGGAAAGAAAACCATTAATAGTAATCATCATGACATAGAACTGACACAATATGATTAGTTTTATGTATAATATGAATGTAAATGGTAAATCAAGAATATGGTTGTCAATGCAAATTATACACAAACATTGTTACATTATAATAATAATAATAATTGGTTTTAACATGATTATTAGAATTGTCAGTAAATGGTCGTGAAGATGATAACTGGCTTTCATTGAAATCATGAACCGATCTAAGTTCAATTCTCACATTCGAGGTAGTGAATATGCACTGTTGATGATTTCCATACTAGAACGAAACGGTAGAACAATGTTTCCGGATTTTAAACAATGGGCTAATTTAGATTGGTTCATGATTTCAAAAAATTCTAGTAAAAATTGCCTTTATTAACCAAAATAGGTCATAAAGTTCAAATCTTCCTGTATAATTTTCATCAAATTTATACACATGTTATTATTATTGTATTGAGTTACCAAGATGTATGTATGTGTGTTCACCTGAAAGTGATCACTTTTTTAATCACCATGACACTATACACATTTATATGAATTCCAACAATCTCTAACACATCAATATGTTTTCAACACATATCTAGAAAGTGAATGACATTATATAGCGTTCAGGTTTTTTGTAACTAGTACTGAAAAATAAAAATTGGAAGAAAAATAAAAAAAAACCCAGTTGACCTAAGAAAACATACTTCTAATCTATCAATATATCTCTCTTCGTAGAACAATCGAATGGATATACAGTGTTACCAAGGCATAACAACAAACAACATGGAGAATACACTTAAATTAACAAAACGAACACATGAAATGCACCTTACATGCCTGCCACCCTGCAGGAATATAATTGAATGTATGTATATGAGCATGTATCTATGTATATATATCGAATATAATCCATTAACACACAATATGTTATCACTTTTTCTCTGTAATTAATCTTTTCATCATATTATAAACTCTGATTAATTTCTTCTGTGTCTCTCTCTTCCCGCATACTGTCTTCTTCTTCTCTCTCTCTCTGAACCCATTGATGTCAATAAAACTATCTATTCATATTAGATTTATATAGAGAATACATGGAACTAAGTAATTTTCGATAAATAACATCCATTTTAGAGGAGAGGCAGGGTAAGAGTTATTATTCAAAGTAAGATTAATAGATGGATAAGAATGTTTTATGATTATGGATGAATAAATAAATAAATAAATAGGAATGAGATTTAACAACATTAAAATTCTTAAGAGCAATATAATAATAATAATGATAATGTTCAGAACAGAAAACCACCAAGGTAATTAAAGTGAATGGTTGAAGTATGTGAGGTACATTGCTGAGAAATTAACATCTATATAAAAAAAACGAAACAAGATTGCATGTATGAACAGATGATAGAAAGCTTTTTGATAAGAAATGGTTGCAATGAATACGAATTAGTTAGTCAGTCAATTGTAATCAACGTGCAATCAGACAAAAATATACATTTGGGCTAAGTTCCTCACAATATAACCACAATAATAGCAAGATAAAGTGAACAAAATGAATACGAACCATGTCAAAGTGATAGTCTTGATGTCTTAGAAGACTGTGAAAAAGAAGGCTAAGAACATAGAATTTATAATATATACTTTACATTACTAGCAGTATAGCTTCATGAAGCGCGTTTCTTCCTATTTAAGACTCATCAATTGGAAGTATGCACCAAAAGATACTGATCAATTGCAGTCTGTAGCATCAACAGTGAGATTCAAACAACCAATACATATGAATTAAAATGTCTAATTGTTGAATCAAGAAGCAAACTAAATCAATAACACTATGTTACACCATGTTACATGTTAGTAATCGTCACATAAAAATATTAAGACAAGTATACCTTTCCAACTAACCTGTCAGAAAACATAATAAACCACAAATGTGTTTATTTTCCTTTAAATTTTGACTTTATTTTAATATTTATCAAGTTAATTTCTGCTTACTATACTAGCGTGAAATATGATAGTACAGGTAGAAATACAATTGTACTATACACCATACACTGTTTGTTTGTTTCTAACTGAACGAAATCATATAGTATGTATATAGATAATGGTAAAGTGTAGAACAAAATGAAACACATGAGGGTTAATGAACTACTGAAGTAGAGTATGAATAAAATATCACAATGAAAAAGATCTTTCTAGTAGATAAAATGATAAAATGATCAGTAATATAATGTCTTTAAAATACACACTAGTTGAATTGAGATACAAAGATTCACTTTTTGTGATAGATGTTCCAGTATCAGTGAACATGACCATTTAGTCCACATTTCATACACTACATCATACATAATTACTAAGAAATAATGATCACCAGTATGTTAATGTCTCATGTACTGATAGCAACTAAATAACAATTTCATAAATATATAATAAATTACCAATAATAAAAAAGAAAAGAAATAAAAAGGAAACACAGTTGAACCCAAGAAACTCTTAATGTACAATCATGTAAAATATCTTAAACAGAGATAGATGGTGGCTAGTAATGGAATCCAAAATGTGCATTTCTGTCTATTTGGGACACGTTAGTTGGATTTTCGTGTATTCCTGAGTTGATATTTACTTCGGGACTCGAATATATCCCTGTTCGTTTTAAATTCCACTTAGCTACTGAGTCCAGAGAGCCACTGGTTCGTGTCATAGAGTGAATTTTAGTTCATCTGTAATAGTTGTTTGAATTTCCTTACTGATGTATACGGAATGCAATTAACCAGTATGAAAAATTGATGAGGATCTATATCATTGGGTTTAACTATGTAGGTATACGTATGCATCAAAAGATGCAGATTGGATGAACTATCTCTTTTGAATAAGGATTTTAGACTTTAATTAGTATTTGACAGGCATAATAGTTGGAGGAAAACACTTTAAAACCAACACTGAGTATGGATGTCGGAATTTATTTCGTTAATTTCACCCATAATATTTTCAAACTGATTTGCACATAATGGTAGAAACTAGCCAATAGAGCTCGAGTGATTGATCAAGATGAGCAGGTTGAACCACCAAGCACAATAAGGTGACAGTTACAGGTAAAAGGAAATAAGCCAGACACAAGAAATAGCTAATAACTGTGTCAAAATTCATTTTATTTCAACACTATATACATATGTATATATCAAGTAAAAAAATGACTCATTAAACGAAATGTTAATAATATCACTTCAATTCTCTTCTTTTCATCCCTTTTATAAATCACCTCTGAATTCCTTCTACTTTCATCTTTTTCCCCTTAACCCTTTTTCTTATATCACCACCAGGAAAAAAAAGAAAAGAATGATGTAGAATAGAACTCTGGTGATAACTGTATAATAAAAAACAGGCTAAAAACTTTAATGAATAGTAACAGTGTGAATACACTAACAAAAGTAAAAACACTAGACGAGAACATCCAAATGTACATAGTATAGGAAGAGATTTGATAGTATTATTTACCAACATCATCATTTCATGTCTTTTTTTCAACATTCCGAAGATCAACATAAAAGGGATAAGAAATAAAAAAATGAATGTAAATAAGGGAACAAATCTATGGTGAATAACCACGCCAAATACTACAACAATTACTACTACTACTACTAGTAGTAGTACTAATAATAAGCAGTTTACGAGTAGTTTGATAAGTATATTTAAAAAGAAATGAATGCGAAGAAATCTTAGTGAGTTGAAATTAACATAATGACTATTTCTCTACTCTGTTGTGTTTAAATATAAACATCGATTGCATAAAAAAATGATGTACAGTAGTATTAAAGTGCTACAAAGTAAACAAGTGGATATTTGTCGATTTTCAATATCATCACATAGAAATAGAATTACCATTCACATTTAATTACGAATAAGGATGAAAATGTATGCTCAGTTTGTGTATTGTTAATGGATAGTTAGTCGAATAGCTATATGCTCAAGTTTACATCACGAACTGATCCTAGTCAGATAATTATTAAAAAAACAATAAGTATTGGGTAGTAGTTTCGTCAGTGTAAGATTCTTCAACAGTACTCATACGCGACTGCATTTGGGATCAAACTTAGAATGAAATAACTATCCAGTGTTTCCTGGATTACAATGGTTATATAACTAAGGTCAGTTAATGGTGCAATTTACAGAGTTCAACAATCTTCTCTGTATGTCATAATTTCTCTTATTAAGACGCAGTTACTCTTATTGATTAGTAGTCTTGTACACTATTTCACTCGACAAGTCCCCAAATCAAAACAAAGTTAAACAGGAACGCATTTATATTCCAGATAAACAAAGAAAAGTTGGATGGAAGTAGTAATCATAATAAGAATAACTTTAGTGTATTTATAAATTTGCAAAAGATTCTATAGTCTTCCACAAGCATCCGCTAGCAGTGATTGGCTAGGAAATGACCAATCAGAGTGCTCCAACACATTAATACCCGGAACTTGCTTTAATTCAATCTATATCCCGCTAACACTATGCGACATTACAAAAATACTAAGAGAGATTCATATTATGCAGGAAACTTTTCTGACATGATGAACGAGTTTTCAATTGTTAAAATGAATAAATACGACGCTGATAGATAAACAAGTTGACGGGATACTATGTGGCTGAATAATAGTTGCTCACAGTACCGAATTAACTACCGAATGTAATGGTATCTTAAGACACGACTACTAAACGGGAGTATAGGTTTTTTATCCAATAAAATATGTCCACGTACAAAATGGTTTAATGCATAAACAGACATGACTGAGGGAGATCAGTTCTGTAGTTCACTCAGATTTCAACGACTTAACTGTTAGTCTTAGTTGCTATCCGATCACATCACAAATTAATGTTAGATCATTCTGTGTTAATAAAGATAAAATGGTAATACTTTATGACTGGTTTTATATATTCTTCAGTTTCAAAGGAAATCACGTTGTTATTCCATCAGTCAACTAAGTACCATTGAAATATGTAGAATAACGATGATCAAACTTAGCAAGAATTCATATAGTTAATAACCTAATATTTGAATCAGATTTTGAGTACAGTGACATTGTAACAAATAAAATTTGATGCCACATAAATCTATGTAAGATTAATGATTAATGAATAATGAAATATGAAGACAAATATTATCAGAACTATGTGGTGTATTAGCATAATACATTTAGAACTATTTGATCACATATATAATGGGTTAAGATTGATATATTGAAAAGGAAAAGATCAACTAAACAAATGAAGAGTAAGAGAAAACAACGATACTCAAGAAAAATAATACGAAACTTATAACACTGGATAATAAAACAATGTTATAAAGGTAGAGTAGGTTAAAGGTGAGAACAAATTGTTTTTGAACACATGAAGGGGATCTACATTTTCATATGATCAAGGCTTCAATAGAACTAAGTATATGCCGTTTAACACTTTTGTACAAAACCACAAATACCGAGTCGTGCTCTATCTTATGACCTGTTTCAACTAAATATATGACAATAAAAGATGATAGATGTTTATTATTTACTTTTATTAGGTAATTCGATTTCAGTTGCTTTGGGAACCATGTATTGCGCTATAATTTAACATAGCTCTGATCATCTTATTATTATTATTATTACACTATTCATATTTATCAAAAGAACTTATTTTTTGGATAATTTTTCAAAAATATTTATCAATTCGAATGTAACTAAAGATTGAAAGGCAGTATTTATAATCGTTGAGATCAATTGAAGCTACACCATCATGGAAAACCTGGAAGCACTAGACAACCGTTTCATCCTATTGTGCACATCTACGATCCTATCTTGAAGGATTCGAATCCAGGACCTATCAGTCTCGTGCGCGAGCGCTTAACCACTAGACCATTGAGCGAATGTGCACAAAACCCCTTCTGAAAGGAATTTTATTGATATATTTCAATTTTACATGGAATAAAACAGTAAACTTTTGTAAGAAGCAATGATTTAGTGATTAAGGCGTTCAATTTTCAATCTTTAATTTGAACAGTTTTAGATTCCGCTCTGATTTAATTCCGTTTGAGTAATGTACATACTTGAACTGTGGTATAATGATAAACAAACTAATCTATACCATATAAATGAGATGAGAAAAAATAGATGATTTTTCATATATGATTGAAAGTTCCAAAGACTATAATACTTACTATATTAAGACGTGATATTAGAATAACTCCAATATATAAGCATTTCTATTCAAATAGAATATTAGGAACATTCACAAAATAAATTCAATCTGTGAAAATTCTAAAGCTCTCCACAAAACCCATTCTGATAATAATCAACTGCTCACTAGTGACTGACTTCAGGAAAAACTCCTGAAGTTCTAGTGAGAAGTCGTTACCAGTGGAGTTCAACCAGGTTTGTTGTGAGATAACACTGAAGACAATGGTGTACGGTGGCGCAACTTCGTGGATTGGTTGAAGTTAGACATTAACACCTTTGGAGGCCGGCTCAGTGGTCTAGTGATTAAGTGCTCACGCGCGAAGCCAGTAGGTTCTGGGTTCGAGCCCCGCGTGATGCGGGATCGTGGATGCGCACTGCTGAGGAGTCCCATACTAGGACGAAACGGCCATCCAGTGCTTCCAGGTTTTCAATGGTGGTCTAGGTTCAACTGACTCATGATTTCAATCTGTGAAATTACATAATAGTAAATTTTTCTCAGGACAATAGTAATAATCCATCGAAATAATCAATTATTCCACTTTAACACTATATGCGTATATATAGTTATTAACCGGTTGTTTAACGAATTAGATATACTGAATAGTTTACTCTCTCTCTCTCTCTCTCATTCAACTAAACATATTTACATTGAATACAATATAAAATCACAATATTAGTTTTTCTCAATAAGTCCAATGTATTTCAGTTGGATGAAGAACACTGCTGATGATGATGAGAATATTTATGAGATAGGAATGTATAGATGTACAATGTATTTACACTGAATAATAAAAATCTCAGGAGAACTAAATAGTTAAAATAACAAGCACCTATATATATATATATATATACACACAAATACAAAAATACCAATATCCTTAAGCAAAAAGAAAAACTTAAGTTAAACTGGTTGAAGGTAGCAATTTAATAAGCAAACAAAAAAAATTAGGGGAAAAAGTAGAATACCAACAACAACAAAAAAATGAGAAAAACTGGAAGAGATTTTAAAAATTTTCCCTGGGAAATGTGTTTATTTTTTAAAGTAAGAAAATTCATTATTTTTATCCAAGGTATTCATATCATTATTAGTGCAGTGAACATCACAGCATGTATTAACAATAGTATTACACTATAGAAGAGGTGAAAAAGAATTATATTGATCCAGTAGTCAGGGACCATGGTATTTATGCAACTAAGTTTTTTTAAAGCAAGAAAATAGTAGTAAGTACGTTGAGGAATAGACATCTTTTTCTACATGGTTACTTAATCATTTGATATAAAATCATTGAGTTGACTTGGGTTCCAACCTTGCTGTAACACATCTACAGAGGATACATGCGATAACAAAGGTTATTCACTAAAATTTTTTAAATTATTAAATGGTAAATTTGATAAAAATATGTGTGCTGGATCGTGGATGAGCACTACTGAAGAGTCCCTAACTAGAACGGAACGGCTATTCAGTGCTTCCAGGTTCCTAACGGTGGTCTAGCTAAATCGATTCGTAATTTCAAATATGAAAATAAGATGAAATAGTTGACATTTTGTAAATGTTTATATCATCTCGTTGCCAGTGTTGAAAATTGTAATTTATATAGTATTTTAACAACAGTCTCCACAAATTTCTATACTGATATGTTATCTATGCCTAATCGTTCCTACTACTATAGATACTGTTACTATTTACACTTTTCTAACAATAATCATGATAATTTGATCTCCCTATGTTCATATAGTGTATTTACTTGAGCCGGTTTATATATGTGCCGGGTTCGACTTTGTTTACAAAGAACCAATTATTCAAACGAGAAACTATATAATAAATATAAGATGTTAAAGTACACAGGAGAAATTATAAATAAGGAACTATATATCATCCAAGTCAAGTTTACATCTTCATTGATTCCGAGAAGTAACCAGTATCATAGTTGTCCAAGTCTTTGGTGCAAGATAAATTCAATCGATCAAGTTGCAATGTACTCACTAGTCTAAGTGACTTCACTTGTGTTCACTATGTTGAGATGTAAGGTGGTGGCTGGAGAGTTTCCTGTAGACTATCTCCAAATACCACCTCACATCTTATATTAAGTTCTACGTTATCAATAATTAAGGGATTGATATGTTACTACTTAATAGGAATGTTTAACATGCGAATCAGTGATGAATAACATTGCAGGTCTTAGACTAAACTGATATTACAAGACGATGAATAAATATATACATACAAATGAGAAAAAATAAACATTAGTTGAATCAACGGTAATCTGTTATAATTATCTATCTTACATTTAATTTATTTGTACCTACACTTGTAAATACATAAAATTACAGTTACGTAACAAGAAGTGTCTACGAATATATTTCTGAATCTGCAGTTGGAAAGATGAACTACTGGATTTCAGTTCAAAGTTATGGAGATTTCAAACTGTACTCTATGTTTGATCCCTAGTTCAGATGAAACAGACCTCCATTGTGCTTTCTAATTTTCATTGGTTATTCACGTAACATATGTTTTGGCGAAATTATAATTTATGGACGAACCAATCAGGTATTAGATAATAGATCTCGGATTTTGGGTGCGAAATTCATTCATCCATTCGGCTAAATAAAGTCTTGGCATTATAGCTGATGTCAGTTCGTGATGAAAACCCCCAAATCTAATTCCTAACCTGAATCATCAACTGTAAAACATAATTCAAATTCCTCACACAGGTTTATAACTCTCATTTGGTCCTAGATATTATGTGGACACTCTCAAGGTCAGTCTAGCGTCGCCCAAGGGTTGTCCATAAGATATAGTCTCACCTACTTTTTTTTTAATTATTATGTTTTGTCGTGTTCAAGTAGACTAACAGAAGTTGGAATAAGAAAGGACAAGTAATAAAATACGATATAACATGATTTTAGTTAAAATCTCCCCTATCAACTTAACAATATGTTGTCCATTTGCTATGCTACTTAGGGCAAAATTAATAAATACACAATGTAGTTTTTGGAAAAAAAGGAAGGTTAAATGATAATTATAAATTCATTAAGAAAAGAGTAGGGTAAACACTAATAACATCCTCTATACATATAAATAAGCAAGTTTATCAGCATTGGCAACAAAAACACACCATTACATTTCATTAAGAAACTGTCGTGCGTTTTTTTTTGTAGAATGTACTTTATAAACAATGAGTTTCATAGTTTTAATAACATCATAATATATGTTATTGCATAGAGAAATATACAAGTGACCACCCAGAATCCCTATTGACTTTTATATCCGTCTATTTCTTAATTCATAAAAGAAAAAAGAAAAAAAAAAGAAATTGGGTAAAATTCTATGTCAAAGTGAAAACTATGTTCACTTTCTTGTTTTAGTTTCGACAAAAGTTTGTGTAATTTCACATTCGTTCAGATTACAATGATTGTCTATGTGTGTGTGTGTGTGCACCTGTACAAATGAAGACTGATCGATTGGTAAGTTAGTGAATTATAAGGAGGGGAAAAATGATACATACATAAACCGAGTACATAATATCAAGAAATATCTGCCTGATAACACAGAAATAACTGGAATTTATTCAGATTATACAATTAATAAATGGTTTATTATCAGTAGAAGAAAAAAGAAGCAAGGATACATATTCGATCCTATTCCATACTACTACTAATAATAATCTGATATTATCACTAAAATAAACCTTAATCTAACATCGACTATCGTTTCAAGGATTAGAGATTGATAAGATGATGAAATAAAATCAGTCAGTCAAATCCAACATAGAACCTACCACTTGTGTACATCGGTCCAAGTTGCCAGAAACTTAGCACAGTGAAATGTAACTGTCAAGGCAAATTCTAGAGTGGTAGGGGTAGCCAGGGAAGTCCTACTCACTGCCTTCTCGCACCACGGGTGTTGTTTACGAAATTGAGAGGACGAAAAGCGAGTGTTCGGCGCTTTAACCGGATTCCAAACCAATGGTGCACATGGGCTCCAGTATCCTGAGGGAACAAATGGCATATGAACCAATCGTTGGTCACCGGCTACCATGGGACCACATATCCTCACGATGCTCCACTGCCTTGTGGGTCAGAATCTTTAGGTCAAAAGCTCGGGGTGTGGCCCCCTAAGAAAACCACGTGGTTCGGTTTGGGCACCCGGGCAGTATCACAGGTCTCACACAAATCGAATGGTTTATGTGGCGCATATCTACTTGGTGCCTCCTTATACCGATGTTTATGTGTTTAAATAAAGAGGTAGTAATATTATCAGTGAAGATAGAAAAAATTAGGCATAAAAAATATGATTCAAGAAGAAAATATGGGTTATTGGAAAAAAAATCTACAAGATCAATGAAAAATTTTAATTTGAGGGAAGATAAAGAGTGAATCCATGTGCCACATTGTGACTGATTATGAGCTGTTACTAAAAGACTCTAACAACTTGTTACGAAAATAGTGCGGACCTCAATCAGGTTCAGTTCAATTATCAGTTTCTCCATGGAGTGATACTGGTACCACATCTTCATTTGGACGCCTTTACGTTTGTTCTAATCTAATTCTACTTCTGAGATTTTTCTATGTAGAGGTAGGTAGTGAATGGAGCATACATAATACATCCCCCGACCACTTCAATAGATAAAGATTTACTACTTCACCAATTCATTTTCCATTCTTACCTAATATCCTGAGTATAACTTCAGAATCGCTAACTCGACGGTACCAACATAAAGAAAGTGTTCTGAAGGCAACTATGATCGAATACTAGTGATCTACGGGCATCTATTTTTAAATGCCGTTTGACAGTTAAAAAGTACAACAGATTGAACTGCTGATTACTAACAATGTAAAACAAAGAAATAGAAACAAAATTTCAATGAGAGTAATGGTAAAATAAACAGGAAAATACAGCTCATAAGAAACGAATGTTATCAGAGTGAGAAGTATAGAATAGTCAGTTATGAAAAAAGGGAGCTTAGAGTGTATATTCTTACCTTTACCCTAGAATAATAAATATTGGCGAAAAAAAAATCAGACTCACATTTAGTATCTAGTAACAAGGATGAGTAATATATGTTCAACAACAACAACAACAAAAAATTGATCAACACTTGTTCAACTCTAATCTGAAACTTCTTTTCTTTGTTTTCTATAACTGATTAATGGATTGAATGAAATTCAATACTTTGAAATATCACAATAAACATGATGTTGTGTCTCATCGAAATTTTCTTTGAATGTTACTACTATTAATTACGTAATAATTATGAAATGGAAACAGTTCTAAATGATGATGTTCTTTACATATTATAAAATAAATAATAACATAAGCATCAGAAGGGTTTTTGTGGAGATTGTAGTAATTTTAATAATTGAGATCATGAGTCAATTGAAGCTAGACCACCATAGAAAACCTGCTGAGGAGTCCCACAATAGGACGAAACGGCCGTCCAGTGCTTCTAGGTTTTCTATGGTGGTCTAGCTTCGATTGACTCATGATCTCAACTATTGAAATAATATAAGCTTTTATTAGTATCAGTCAGTCAGCAACCACGTAGAACTTCGTACCTACGTACATCAGTTCGAGTTGCCATACCATATTTGCACAATTGTCGATTCAAATCCTGTAGCAGTAGAGATAGTAAAAGCATAAGCAGTAATTGGAAAGATTAAGATTTGAAGATGTTATTCAAGGTTTATAATAACTTTAATGTCTCCTCATCTGCGGATAAATCTTTAGCCTTTTATCAGTATAATTACTTAATTAGTATTATATATTAATGCGTAAAATAGTTTAATGAATAAATTGAAATTTCAGGGGAAGAAACTGTCATGAAGAATTTGACGCTCAAATGCTTTTTTTCCTATTCTGGAATGAAATTAAAATCTTGGAGATAAAACACTGAATAGTTGTTATTGAGACTCATTCACAATTAACCATTACACTGATTTTCAATCCTTATTTTAAATTTTTCATAATTTTGATGTTTGGGTTATTTCTCTTTGAAAAAGCTTGAACAAGACTGTCGACTGAAACAATGGAATTACTTATTATTAAGATTTTGTTTAATGATTACTAGAAAGATTGTTAGGTAAATCATACAGTACAAAACCAATAAAAACATAAAAGATAAATGTAATCGACTTGTATTAGTTGTTTGAATCTTTCCATTGATGCTTAGGACTGTAATGGATCAATCTTTTTGGTATGAGTGCATCCTATGCGAATTGTCTTTATGACACAAGTCGATATAGAATAGATTAAATATGGCTAGCAGACTTGATGTTCACTCTAGAACTCAAACCCAGTATCGTCTGCTTCAAGAGAGACTGATGAATTTCAGTCCTTAACATCAATAGGAAGATCCAAGCAACTAATATAAATGAAGTACATTTCCCCCTAAATGCATAAGCCAGTGGCTATATAGACCTAGTAGCTAAGTAGATAACGTGGTAGGGTTTGAAGCGAACGTTAATAGGTTAGAGTCACGGAATGGACATCAACTCTGGTGCGGGTACATCCAGATGACGAAACAGGCGTTCTGAATTATGTGGTTAGCCACTATCTATTTCTAGTTATAAGAAAAACGTAGTTAAATCAATACTTACCACTTGTACAATTGTTAAGACAATTTGGCCACTTGAAGCATATACATGATTTGAAATTATCCATATTATTATTATTATTATTATTATTATTAATTGTTTGTGGTAAATTTGACTTATCGACATAATGATTATCTGATAATGATAAGTCAATATCTTTATTGTCTTGTTGTTTTTGTATGAAATTACCATAGTGTTGATGTGCTGATGGTGTCGGTTTCAAATTCTCGGCATTTACATTATGAAACGAATATTTGTAGTGAATGAAGAAAATGAACAAGGATAGTATTAATGTGTAGATGTTGATGAAATGTTGACTTGAACTGATTAGCATTTCAGCGAAATCTATTTTTTTCAAAACGGAATAAATGAGAAAAAAACAGGTTAATGAATCATTATTATCAATTTGTAACTGGGGTTGGGGGGTAATAATTAAACTATAATATAGATGTAATATACTATATATATATATATATATATATATATATATATATATAATCATACACTTCTGAGTTGGTGTTCATAGAAGCATGCTGTCTGATATGATAGTAAAATGTTATGTGAACTCTTCTATACAAACAATCAAACAGGTACAACATAAGCAAACTGAGATAGTCTCATTCAGTCGATCAGTTAGTCATAAACAGTGTAGATCCTGGCATATCATTTTGAATTGTCTCACATTATCACCGTCGTAAGGTGAAATTGTCAAGACGGGGTAGAGAAAATTTTGAACCCTCTAATTGGATGAGATTCAGCATAATTATTTTGACCAATCAGTATCCAGATTGTCATCGGCGTCCTTGGGAGTCATTGGTTGCTAATTGATTACAGTATTTCTCATTACCCTCTGCTGACTCAGAAAATGACTATCCTTCCCGATCAATTGCAGCTACTACTTGATCGCCAGCAGCAGCGTTTCAGAGAAATCCAGTTGAATGTTTTGGACAATTTACGCATGCGACTGTTAAATCTCCCATGTTTCGGAGATGTGAAAGAAATTGATGAATTAATTTCTCATTTACATACTGAACTCGAAAATGACTGCAGGACGTATGAAGATGAAAACAAAAGCCTCTATGAATCCATTATGATCAGTAATGCAAACGAGGCAGTCGCTCATGATCCGTCTAGCGATCCAGAATTGTCCAATTCAGAAGCATGTCCTGTTGTGGGTTCAAATCCCACTGTGCCTGAAACATGTGAGGTATCCAGCTTACAAGAAGATGCTCTTGTACCAGAAAATGTGTGAGATGCACCAAATGATGGTCAGAAGTTTAATACAATTTTGATAGATGTTAATTATCCCAGTGATCAACTATCCACAAATAAGATTTTCAAGGAATTCTATGATAATGTTCCAGAAGAATCGAACGTTGATGACCTCATATCAAGCGACGTTGGTCCACACTACTTAATCACTTTTAGTGACTTCTCTGTTCCATGTGACAATTATGTGTTAAATAAAGTCAAATTAATTTTAACTTGGGTATATGAGGACCCAACGTTATTTCGCGGGGGAGGACGGACGCAGAAAATTTTAAAATCCAGATATTAACTCCGGATCTTTCAAAAAAGGGGAGGTGTTAGGATAGTCAGAAAAATATACCAATAATTATCATGTTAAGTCTATGGTGGCCTTGGACCTTAAATGTACATTTCCTATTGGTCGATGTTTATTTCACTTGTTAAATATTTTGTAAATGTTGTTTCTTATTTTATGGTACGATGTGGTTTGTTTGTTTGGTACTTATCAAACCCTGCAGTCCACACGTTACAACAAGAGTAGTACTTGGAGAAGGAGGAACGGCAACAGTATTAGTGGTAGTAGAAAACATTAGGCATATATTGTATAATTCCAGAAAGAACAATAAATTTGCAGAAAGAATTATAAGATGGTTTTGAAATTCAAGATCTAAAGGAAGATAAAGGGTGAACATATTTAAGCTATTAATATTTTTTCTGAGCTACTAGGTTCAAGGTTACCTACCATTGATCATCAAAATAGTGCGCAACCCAGTCAAGTTCGAAATTACTTATAAGCCTCAGTCCAACTATCAATGCCTAAATGTAAAGTCTTTGTATGACTACTTTTAACTTGAATTCAACTTACTTCAACACCTGTAAACATTCTACACTGAGATAACCGATGGTTCTGTATACACAATACTTGGAAACTTGAAGTTATCAAGCTTTAATATCTTTTTTTAAAATCTGCATTAATCCTACATTTCATTTATTTATTGTCATACATTTAAGGTTCTTTATATTTTATATCTTCTTCTAATCCCCGACCGTTGTTGCTACCTTGACGTGGTTGTCGGGCTTGCCTATCGTGATGAAGCAACCGAGCTATACTGGTTGGAACAACTGTTCCTCAAGGTCCTACCATGTCATATAGGTCGGTTGAAGAGCGGTAAGACTAAAAGCAACAAACTCAAGGTCCAAAGGCGAAGCTGTATTACTGACTGTACAGAGGTGTGACAGCAGTAAGGTGTTTCCTTCAGACAACCAGCATGACAGCGATGCTGCCTTCCCACAAGGAGGGGTGGGGTTAGAAAAGGTCGACTCTAAAAATTCACACCTCGCCTTATCCCACGGATATCCGTCTCCGGCGATAAGGTCTCAACAAGTACGGAGCTAACACGAAAATTACCCATAAAAAGGTCGTGTGTGACCGACCTCAAGAACTGTCCCTTGGGCACTACAGTCACGCTCTCAGGTCACTAAGACCACCTCTAATCCAATTTCTTTTCATGTACCTCCAGAAGAACCCTTTCACGGTGTGGGTAACCGGAAGTGATAACCGCTCTCATACCTCTAACAGCACTCAAGACCACTGTATTTATAATCAACCTCCTCTTCAATTCCTATCATTCTTCTAATCAACTTTTAATTAACTCTCAATTATTATATCAATTGAATTAGTAGTTTGAAAGTTTTAAACACACACACACACACACAGAAACATACAAGTAAAACTTAAACATTAAATTATGTTAACAAATTGTTCTTTGTGTAATTGTGTCATTTCTAACTAATACAATATTGCGTGTCAAGTAATATTAATAATAATAATAGTGATAAATAATAATAATGGTGATAGTAATAATAATAATAATAATAATAGTAATGATAACGGTAATAATAATGATGACGGTAATAATAATAGTAATAATAATAATGGTAGCAATAATAACAATTGTAATAATAACAATAGTAATAATAAGTAATAATAGTAATGACAGTATTAATAATAATGGCAATAATAATAGTGATAGTAATAACAATGGTAATGATAGCGTCAATAATAATAATATTAGTAATAATAATAATAATGATAGCAATAATAATAGTAACAATAATAATGAGAGTAATAATAATAGTATAAGTAGTAGTACTCGGAAGTTGAAAACATTCATCAATAAAACAAAAATTAATTCCTAATTAATTTATCCGTGTTTTCAGTCATTTCTATAGTGAAAATTAGATCATATCACATTATGCAAAAGATAAGTAAACAATGATATACCTATAGATATCAATATGAAGGTTAGATTGAAATAGTTTCAAATCATTTAAGCATTGGATAAAGATTTAATAACAGAATATATAAAATTATTTGTTATATTTTAATGAGTAGGAAAGAAAAATTGTATTTCTGATGTTTCGTGACTTCATTTAAGTTACTTCTTCAGAGTAAACAAATAATGTGTTCATTTAAATTAATACAAGTTGAAATAGTAAAAAAAAAGGAATTGGTTATACATATAATTCATTCTTTATTATATTTTATCACTTATGTGAAATAAACAAATAAATAAATAAGAGAATAAGTGAAAAAGAGAATTAATTATCCCATATATATACATTAGAAGAAGTGAAATAATCAAATTACCAAACCAGTTCATTTATTTCTATGCAAATTTTATTCTGTTCATTTTTATAGTTAGTATTTTCAATTAACTAAAAGAACTCTATGGGATAGATACATATTTATGGACAAGATAATAAGTTGGATAAATGTGATAAAATGGATTGAATATGCTTGTGTGTGTGTGTGTGGGCGCACAACGATTAATCAATAAAGGAACTTATATTTAAGGAAATTAACTAATAAAATACAATTAAGAGAAAAAGAAACAGTAGACAAGCATTAATAATGAGATGAAAAGGAATGAAGAGGAAAAATGCTACTATCCATAATGATTGACAGAGAGTAGTTTATGATGTGAACATTTAAATCGATCAATCCCAAAACAACACGTAGTAGTAATTAATATGTGCCTACTAGTGACTAACTTTGAAACGAAATTACTGGAGCTCTAGTGAAAAGCTGTAAACAGTACAGTTCACCTGTGTCCGGTTTAAGGTTAAGAGCTCGTTTTGATGTTTGGCGGCCCTCAAGCTAATCCTATCGTGGATGTGTACTGTAAAGGAGTCCCGTGACATAATGAAGTAGTTATCTAGTACTTACTAGTTTTTAATGGTTGGCTAACCAAAGTTAGTCAAAGAGAAGTTTGCAATGTACAGTGTAGATTCCTCTGTTACATTTCTTGACAGACTCACTTGTGAAGTGTTTACTACACGTTAAAATGAAACTAATAAACAATTCTTAACAGTTAGTTATTTGGTGAGTAATGATGATAGGTTACTTCTAATGATTGTAAAATAATGTCAAACGATACGCATTGCATGGTAGTGTTTAAATTCTAAAAATTCTTAAAAATAATTAAGAAATTGTAGGGTAAGATTTTTCTTCTATGTATAAGATAACGATAAAATATTCGTCTTTTCATCAATCAATTACAAGCAACGCACAACCTAGCAACTACCTACATTGGATCAAGTCACCTCACCATATCAACACAATAAGATAAGTTATTTAGATAAATGTCAAAGTACTATTAGTAGTAAAAAAACATTGGGCATGAATGAGTTATGGTGGATAGATCTGCCCGACTGTGACCGATTCTAAACTAATATCAGTCAATGTCTACAATTATTAGCTATGATAATCGTACTGACTCTAACGAGATATTTTGCACCTACTAACATATTTTTACATCTATTTTATTAATTCCAGACTAATACAAGAGGGAACAAAAAGTAATTTTTGTTATTGAAGACCGATATTCTTCAGTGAATACATACACTTACACACACCTGTCTTATATGTAATTAGTAAAGTTTCTAATTGATGATTATCAATTATATTTTACTGTAAAACACTTAGAAACAACTTTTTTTAGAACTTAAAAACTTAGTATTTATTCTTTCTTGTTCAGATATATACATGTTTTACCAATTAATTGTTTATATTTGTGTATAAAAAAGAAGAAGAAATCCAAAAGTTGTTTTACGACAACAAACAACATCTGCCAATCAATCAGTCATAAAAATAACCAACTGTTCATATCAACAAAATATAGTTGTAACATCATTAAAGAGGTATAAATATAGTGTCAAAACAGCAAGTTCATTCATAAACGATTAAGTATTAGCATTAGATTTCTTGGTCACTCCCCAATCATAACCGTTATCTTATACTGCTAGAGTTAGCATTAGGGGAAATGAAAACAGTCTATGAAATAAATTGACTGTTGGAATAAACAGAGAAAGCAACAGATGAAAAGTACATTGCAAAGATTATTGAGATAATTACAACCTATAGATTAGTATTTAAATGACAATGCAATACTTAAGCAGTAATTTAATTAGATACTAAATGACCTAAAGTTGTCAGATTTTCCAATCACATTTATTTGTTCGTTGATTTTTAATCATGTTTATTTATATGTCCAATATTTTGTATATCAGCATGCTGTTTTATTAAAAGAAAAGAAATCTAATCTGCTGGACGATTGGGTGTCTTGTTTTCTGGTATCAGTTCAATCAGGGACTAAAATCAATAGTTCAGTTTTGAATGGAGCCATTATTTGGCAACATTGTAGCATTGCACTGGAATAACAAGGAAAATATTAAAGTTAACAAGTAAAAGGACATGATTCGACAAGAAACCAATTATTTCAGAGTAACTAAACTTTCAAGATTCAGATGATCAAAAAACAGTTAATAAAAATTCTACATTGTCATTTACCTGAATTCATATTCTCAAGATTTTAGCTTATAAATCCCTTGAGTTCAGTCATTTCATTAAAGAGTAAAAGTAAAAGTGAACTGAGAGAAGTAAGCAAGATATGCTAAAAATCTAGTCGCAGAAAAGTAAAACTGATTGCAGCTGAAAATTAATAAATTGTAGTCTTTCGATTTGTATGCTGATAAATCACATCTTGACAATCCATAACTTCGTGGTTTGTCAATTTACACTAACATGAGGCGCATGTGACTTACCATATGTCAAATTCAACCAAATGTGTTTTAGTAAGGCAATACGTTAGAATGCAAAACGATGGTTTCATCTTAAAACGTAGAGCCCGGCGAACTAGTTGGCTGACCATTGCGTTTTGTGTTCTGACATTTGATTTCCGATACAGTAAGACCATTAGAGATATTATTATCCGATTTTCTAATAATTAATGCTTATAATGATCATCTGTTGACGTTTTAAAGAATAAGCGTTACTGCTATCATTTTAAGTGACAAATCGTCATTTTCAACATTAAATCTCACATTTAAACAACTAATCACTAAGTATTTGGTCCGCGGTTGGTCACTTTTACTATCAAATATGAATGACTAATAGCCATCAAGTTGATGGAAATCACTAAATGTGAGTTTATAACCAAGCTTTGTGCCACACGACTAGTGTGATAAATAAAGATATTGCCTGATTGCTCAAACTGAATCTGATGAAATGGAACTCGGACCAATAGACCAACAACTCAAAGCCAAGCGCCCTTACCACTAAACCAATGTACCTCCATTAACCGTCAGTTTTAGATCCGTGAGTGTTTGAATGACGCTGCAAAGTGTTTGGTATATATGGCGATGCTTTCTCTTAAATATACACTTTTAAGAGGAATTAAAAGCTATCGGAATTATGTGGTATATTTGCGCAGTACATCTCGAACAATCTAATCACACACATACTTGTTAAGACACTAAATATGGGAAACAAAAGGTCAACTAGACAAATTAAAAGACAAGCAAAAACAAAGGCAATAACAAAGCATACAATGTGAAAAGTAATTCCAACTCGAATCTAATGAAAATACTTAGCATGAATGCTATTAACAAAGATGAATTTAATTCATTAAAACTTATAGGTTCGGTGTATCCTAATTTATGAGGACTACCAAAAACTCACAAACCCAATAACCCCTTACGTCCAATTCTATCAATGTGATCAACAACACATAATCTTGCAAAATGGTTGACAAGAGTGTTAAGCCCTATCTGATGCCAATTTTGTAAGTAATCTTTGGAAGAATTAATCAATTACCTAATGGACATTAATATAAAAACTGGGACAATCTTCTTTAAAGTAAACACTTTATTTAAAAATGAATCTCTTAGAATTTATTTATTTATTTGAACACAAATATTAGTGCAAAGGGGTACTGAATACATATGCGCTACACAAGTCACTTGGTTTGTGTGTGGACTATGATACTGCCCGGTGACCGAGAATTAGTTCATACACCACTTGTTCCCTCAGAATCCTGTAGCCCAAATGCACTATTGGTTCGGAATCAGGGTTTTCCAACTCCCCTAGGCGGATCCTCCATATCCATTAACCTGGTTAAAGCGTCGGACATTCGCTTTTTGTCCTCTCAATTTCACAAACAACACCGCCGCGAGAAAGTAGTGAGCAGGACTTCCCTGGTAGTGGCTGTATACGGGTGGTCATGTGAGAGAATTTCAAGAGGTAGAGCTAACTCTCCCCACTCTCGGCCGTACCAGGGCATTTGGGGGCAATAGATATTTTATGTGACTACATTTCATGAAATAACCTTCTATTACCATTTCCTGTTAAAACTCATAAATAATTATTGCTAATATTATTGTCACTATTATTATTATGATTATATACTGGTAGTGTGAAATCTACTTTCAAAGAGGAGCATTTATGACAGATTGATGGCATAGCTAAGGGTAGTCCTTTAGGACCGTTCCTGGCTGATGTATTTATGGCATAGAAGGAAAACCTAGGTGAAGACTCAATTCAAAAGATGTGTTTGTATGAAAGGTACGTGGATGACATCATAGTTATAGGTGATAAACGTGAAGAGGTGAATTGCTTGTTAAGAGAAATCAACACACATCATAAGTACATTTCACTTACAAAAGAGACGAATAACCAGTTACCCTTTCTAGACACACTGACTAGTAGAAGAGACGATGATTTCATCAAACCTTCCGTATACAGAAAGTCTATATGGACAGGGAAACACCTTAGTTCGCATAGTCACTGTTCAGTTCAGCGACGCTATTGAGGAAGACGCAAAGCTCGTAGCTTAAGCACTGATAAGTAACGGTTATTTGTTGAAGTATATAAACCAGATAAAGGTAGTAATATGAACAGACTTACGACGTTTTGGCACCCAAAAAGAGAGTCTATATTACTCTAGTATTTAGCGGTAACTCGAATAGTTTCATGTTGAAACGAAGATGTAAATTATCCATCAATAGAAAATTTTATGCAGCTTAACTTATCATTATCAAAAAGTCAAGGTATATGGTTCGCCAAAAACCCAAACAGCATGTAAACAATTGTCACATCCCACTGCATTTATTAATTTACATGTGTTGAAAAACGTACATAGGTAGGAGCAATCGTGAACTGCAAGTAAAGGTGGATGAACGCATACCTAAACGGCTACATAAACAAATAAATTTCTGTGATCAAATAAAACTGCAGGAGAGATAAATATATTCCTCCATTGCGAAACATTTGATTGAAAGCGATAATTCTGCTGATTTTGAGTCACCCTTTGCAGTTTTGTACAGCAGCTTTCAAGGAAGTAAACCAAAGCTTATTGAAGCCTTAGTTGTACGAAAGTTGAGAATCACTGTTTAAAAATGTGTTCTTAGCCAACCCTAGTAATACTGATTTATTATCCAGCGTGGTTTTCACATTGTATACTTTATTACTATCATTGTTTCTGCTTACCCTTGAATTTGCCTATTTTCGATATACAATGCCTTAACAAGTTTGTGTGTAATCAGATCGTTCGAAATTCATTGCGCAAATATATCACATAGTTCTGCCCCCAAATACCCTAGTACGCCTGAGGGTGGTGAGTCAGCACCCCTCAAAATTCCTTCACATGACAACGGCTGTGCAACCACTATCAAGGAAGTCCTAATCACTGCCCTCTTGCGAACGGAGTATTGTTTAACGAAATTGGGAGGACGAAAAACAAATATACGATTTTTTTAACCGGGTCAGTGAATACGGACGATCCACCTAGGGTGGTTAAAAGACCCTGATTCCAAACCAACGGTACACTAGGGCTTCATGACCCTGGGGAGATAGACAAAGGCGTATGAACCTACTGTTGGTCACTGGCCACTATGGGACTTCACCTCCTAAAGTTACCTAACTACCTTGTGGTTTAGACCTCTAAGTCAAAGACTCAGTGAGTGGCCACCCAAGAAAACCGCCTGTTTCGGTTTGGACGTCTGAGAAGTATCCCAGCCCTCACACAAATCATTTGATTTGTGTTTTGTAACTGTCTGGAAGTCGTAGGACGAAACTTACAATAAGATTCATACCAAGTTTTCTCAACACATGCAATCGCGCAAGCAATTTAGGTATTAGCATAAGGAACATTGACACTTGGAAAAATTTACACTTAATAAAAAGTGAAGTCGACCATATTATTATACAGTCAAGTTAGTCAACATGCACGAAATCACAGCACTTGTGCAGTTTGTAGTTACACGAAGTGTTAGTTATCACTAAAAGAAACAATGATTCCTCGGAGGGCATAGCCAGCTATCGATATGAAGAAAATCAGAGTGAAGCAGAAAAAGGCACTTCGAAAATCTCGACACAAGAACACGTTGTCATGGTTTAAAGTGAATGACTAACTTTATAGGGACACTAGTGTCTGTGATGAACACCTGATGTAATAATTTTCATTAGCTCTTCCAAAATGATTCAAGCAAACAAATGAAGATAAAAAGTTATCATGTACCAATGTCGAAGATAAGTACATTTGAGATACTAATCTAATTTATACGTTACGATTTTACAGATACAATCAGTAAGTCACATGACAAAAAAAAGCAGTCAGCCAAGTTAAAAAAGGGGCATGTCAGTTTGAAAGCTATTTGCACGACAAAAATTACAACAACATACCAAATCCGTTTCATGGAATAAGCTTGAATTTCAGTGAAGCACCAAGTGGATCTCCATAACAATCCACGGAACATCCATAATATACATGTGATAAGGACTTATTAAGAGGTATATAGGTGAAAATCAACTAGATCATTAGTATTTTAAAATTCAAAAACGCGCAGCAACGACAATTAAAGCACTGGGAGAGAATCAACCAGCACAAAGTAAGACGCGAAGTCAAGCTACGCGCATATGAGTAGATGATTGTCTAATTGATACGTAAAAACGAATTCAAAATTAAACTGGTCATCAACTCTTTGAAAGTGCGAATAATGCGTTTCTTAGCCTTACAACTTTCATCTGTTCTCTTAAAGCTGTCTTTTTGTCGGATTTTATCACACTATCACAAAAACACACCACTTGACAAAGAATGATAAATGAGAGGATTTGGTTGTTATTTTAAAAGCTCCCGTAAGTCACAGACTAGCGTAACAAAATAGAGTGGTGTATTTGTCCTAAAACACGCCTCAACGTGTAGTGGAATACCTTCGATACTTCAACTGGTCAGTTTCGAAATTTTACAGTACACCAGCTCTTCATACGACAGAAATAATCTTTCATACCATACATCATCTGTTTGTTTTGGGAACGCCCTAAAAATATTACTTAATAAGACACTAGTATACCAATAGCGTCTGACCTCACATCACTGGTGTCAATTTCACTGTACAGGCGGGTTATACTATTGCTATTGAAAGTACGCCAGTCTTCTAATTGTAGTTGCACACATATAAGGTGTATGGTTTAGTAAATGTTTGTAAGAGACGCTTATTGTACTACAGTAATCAGTCTGTCGCTTTTGGTTTATTCGGTGAAGTAGTAATTTGAAGGTAGTACTAAACGAGAAATGAGCTTTATACATAAGATGTTTTTTCACCGAAGGTATCAAATAGATAATTAAGCGATGATGGAGATCGTCAGAAAACAGAATTTCTGTCCTAACAGATAGTAAACTTTGAGCGTCTCTTCTTCTGAAAATCTGCAGAAATTTCGAATACAAAGTCTGAAGACAGTATGGATTTTGTTATATCATCTAGTGAAATGAGAGCATTTTCCCAAAGTTTGAGTTGACTCAGTGGTCACCTTTTTGAGGAAATCCCAGATCTGGGGAAATTTTAAGGTTATTTTTAGCATTTTCTTGAAGTTTTTAATCAGACTCCTTAATCCAGGTGTTTCGACTGTTCATGAAAACGTTTCAACTTAACGTTTTGTTGCTTCGAGTGTCGCTCCGGTCACGAGTTTTCATTGTCAGTTATAAAATCATGAAGCAACTGTGTGCACCCTGAAACATTGTGGAAAATTTGCCACGGGTATTAGGAAATTGACAGCGTCTCTACATGTGACACCTTTATAATCGAAGTATGCCAACACAGTCAAATTAGAAGATGTAAATAAAGGGCTTTGGAGATATTTTTTGAAAACTATCGATGTGTCGAGAAGCGTTTGATCTAAGTTGGCCATTAGTTGCCAGGAATGCGAAGCACGGCGTACCAACTCGTGATCTGGTGCGGATGAGTAGCAGAGTGTTTTCAGCTAGGTGTATCTAGTAAGACTGATAAGATCATCATCAATGTCGAAGACTTACGGAATTGTCTGTTTTGGGGATTTATTTACCATCACAGCTCGCCTCATTCCTAATGTGCAGTGATAACCCTAAGACCTGATCAGTCAGAAATCCAAAATTCACAGGTTTGCCGTTTGTGAACACTTCTGACAGCGTGCTATGTTCATCCGCCTCTAGTTGGCTTTATTTAATATAAGGTTCCACGCGATACAGAATAACAATAAAAAGTATTCAGTGCAAATAATACACCCCAATTTCGCTCTTATTTGTGATTGGAGCGCGGCATATTGATCCACTTGCAACTTACAACCTCAAATAACAATAAACCGAATTCCAATTCGAGTACCGAAATTAACCCGTAAATTACAAATAATCGACCCATATATATCGTTCTTCAATTTTTAGGTTTCGGGAGAAAAACCTTCAAAATACCGAGCCAAAGGCAGAGTTAAACTAAAATATCTGAGGTTCAGTCCTAATTGGGAAGAATAAATAGAAATGTATGTGTTTGTCGAACTACGCTCGTAAATGCGTAAGGACAGAAAGCATAAGAGGAAAAAAGAAACTGACACATATATTTATAGACAACATGCAGTAGCGTAAAAATTTTTGCATAGTCAATTTTTGGATTTTCTGATAAAATATACACACACATGTGAGCACATGAAGAATAAAATAGTTATTTTGACAAACAGCACAAACAAACGAGATAAAGCAAACAGTTGTGCGGTGTCCTATGCACAGTTGTCGTTTAAGAGTCTTGGAAACCTTACTCTCATTCCAGAGCGCGTTGTTTTTAGCTGGTTTTCGGATACCCCCGAAGTTTAGTCGTGATGATTACTTATCAGGGACTGCATCGCAATTGTGAGGCTAGTGTCGTCCTATTATACAGGAAGGAAATCAACATCAGTTTGGTTTCGTTCTAAATACACAGTTTTGATAACTGGAAATAAATTCATACCCTGGTCGTAAGTTTGGCAGTCTACTTAGCGACTAATCAGAATGAAGCAAGAATTGCCATTTCCGCCATTTTTGCAAGCAATGGTGGTCGGTTTATCTCATTCTGTGTGTTTTTTCGCTGGTTTTGTGGTGTGGTTGCATAACGCAATCCGCCACTCCACAACTTATGTGATACTCTAAGTGTTGGAACTAATTATTTTGAATCAGCTTGGCTTCCTCGATTTTTGCTAGTGCTGCTCAGGCCAGTGTATTTTCTCGGGCTTGTTAACGTTCTTATGTGATAAAATTTTAATCCGTTTTGTTTCGAGTATTATTTTGTAGATATCAGAAACCAGAGTAAGCGCTTTTCAGCTGAAGTAAATGTTGCGGACGCCTGTGATTTTCCAACTGTCTGTATGTTCGTTCAAAACTGTCACTTTTGATGTTATCAAGGGCAATGAGAGAAAAGAATCTTCGGTTACTTATTCCATTTAGTATTATAGGTAGCCCTACACTATCAAAGAGTCATGTCCAGTTATTATGGATGCCAGTGATGTATTCAGAAGGACTATGAAATCCAATAACTTGACAACGTGGAATCAAGTAATAGAGGCCAAAGATATGTTCCAGATTTTTTTAAACGAAGATAGACCATTTAATATTAATAAATAGCTTAGACTCATTATGTCGTGAGTAAAACCAAGCTAAACATTGTAAAACCGGAAATCCGCTAACAGTATATAATGTATATCTGTTATTCTGGTCATAAATGTTAGCCAGAATACCGTGGTTGAAGAGCAAACGGGCAAGCAACTGTTTTTATATTTGGTCGACGAAGTAACACTCAATAGGCTTCTGCCCAAGGATAAGAAACTATATAGACTCAAAGCTGAATAATGTAACAACCCACTGATTTCAGATTTCCCATTCGAATTATTTTTGGATAACGTTCTTGCAGTTTGAGTGGTTCGTACGTCCGGGAATACTCGATTTCGATGACCTTCATCGTCATAGTATGACTGTACTTCGCACAGTAATTCCACTTTCTTTTCAAAATTGACATTAAAGTTTTACCGAATGTAACTGCTAAGCTAATATCCCAATTCTGTTTTTCAGGTTATCAATGAAGGCAAGTTGCGCCATCTATACCTGCTATATACTGCCATTTTACTCCATCTTTTAGCTGTTATTTGTCTTAATTTACATCTAATTACATTCAGTAAGTGCATACCTATTTAATATGAGGACGATAAGGGGGATCGAGACATGTTTAACGCGAGTGTAGTCGTATGATCACTTAAAAATTTTGCGAGTGCGTCGGCAGGTGTACTGTACCATATAAGGTGCCTGAATGGTACTAGTACTCAATTAATGTATTGGATGTACTCCTTGAATATCATAGGGTATTCGAGTAAGTAACGTGAGATAAGACTCAGAGACGGTTAGGATATACATTGCGTGTGTCCATACGCCGGCTACCATGACAACTGGATTAGGTTGTAAGAAGGCTAGGGGCGAAACGATCTGTCTCCTGTGGTAATGCATACACGGACACAAGTCTGTAAGTTTTTTAAGGAAATAATAAAAACCTGAACTGCTTTACTCCTAAGTGCTACTTATTACATGTGAACTGAATGCTATGACTCTCACACTTCATGGAATTCTGACGACAGTTAACCGAATAAATGAAACTGGCATCGGATTTGTAAATTTATTTAGGAATAGTTTCAATAACAACAGAATATCAAACAAGCATTAGCGACAGATGTCCATTTGCAACTTTAACTTTGATAATGTGAGGCTCTGGTCCTTATCTTTTTAACCTAAAGGACAAAAGAAGTAATATGAAAATAGTGGAAGTGATTTTAGAAAATCTATAGAAGGTGCTGGTAGTACTCCCTCCGTAGATAGTTTCATATTGCAATAATTCTGATGACGATGTAGTTCATAAAGAGATCTGTGAGTGCTCACCACTGCTCCATCCTAAATAAACAAATATTATTGGCTAAAGTCGAAAACATATAATAACTTAATTACTTACGCGCGTTATCCCTCATAGAGAAGCATATGCCACCCACCAGCATTTTCCATCCAACTCTGTCCTAGGCAATCCTTCCCAGCTGTTTCCAGTTGCAAAAAATCAACATCCAAATATGATTGGTTTAACACCATATAATTCTGAATGTTAAAAAGCTATTTATTTCTTTGATGATTTTGATTATTACCCTGAAGAAATCCAGACAAGTTAGCTGGACAAAACGTTGGAATTAGTTAAATTTCAATTGCTGAGAATATTTCAAATATAATTTTTACGTATCATGACTTCTCTATACTCGGTGCTCAACTACTATCAAACTATTCGTTCTAATCTTGACGAATATTCGTATAAACAATAATAATGCTTAATATCTTCCATAATGTCTTTGGATATCCTCACTGATTCTGGAATCCAACCACAAACTACAAAACTTCAGATACAATACAACGACGAACGAGAGTGATACAGGAGCATTGGCACGAGAAAACTGAATTTTGGCACGACCAAACAAGATCAGTGGTTCAACACCTCGACTCCCTCACCAGGATTGTATAGTGTTTTGCTTTTTCACTCACTTGCTTGATCGACAAACTTTACCTTGTTAATTAAAATAATGAAATTATTGGTGGATTTTCCTCACAGGCATTATGTATTTCAGGCTTTCCACAAGCCATTTAGTCACTCTTATGAAGTGATGTTTATGGTGATATACACAACTTTTTGATGTACTTTTGCATTATGGGTTTAGTTGGAGTTCATATTTTAAATATAAGGCGGATATGCATAAACGAAATCATTGGTAAGGTACCGATACGGTGAAGCGTCTCACTGATCTGCCTTATGAAAATAGACTAAGACTCTTCAGCCTATTCCTGCTATTTTACCTCATATTACGAAATAATTTGTTACTCCCTTATCGTACATTAAGTGACGATTTCGGGTACATCTTTTTTCGTTTACCATTGATCATTTGGTAGGGGATTCGCTGAAAGTCCCGTGACTCAAACCACATCATCTACTTATAGGTTTTTGTTACAGAAGTCGAGTGGTGAATATTGGAATTCCCTACCAGAAAATGTTATTTAATACAACTAAGGTCCATGAAAAGTGTCATAGTTTGAATGACTTCTCACTCTTACCTCTAAAGACTGCCTTCGACGTTATGTTTCAAGAAGAAATGAAGTCATTTACCAGAATAACCTTCATGACGTTTGTAGATCACCAACATAGATGGTCCGTATCGAACGATTAAGGCCCTACTGGAGTTAGGCGATAAGGATGTGACCGACCAGATAACGTCGAGGTCACACTTCATGGTCAGTACCTAGCATGGATTACTCATTTGTCGTATCCAGTTACTACGGCTACGTTGATTGTCGTACGACTTGACGTTATTACAAAAATATATTTGTAAGAGTAGGTACAAGGAATCGAGTACGACCACCACTGAATGAGCCAGTCCGTGGCATGGAACTCATTGATGTGCGTTGACTGTTTTTGACCGTGAAAGAGATCGGTAAACCGTCCGGCATTCGGTGACCCGACTGCTGAATGATTTGGCTAGATTCAGCGACATTTTACTGGCTCTACACGTTAATTCATAGGGTTAGTTCGAATTTTATGAAAAGTTGTAGAATAACCACGAGATATCTAAGGCGTATATGCCTGACACAAAACCTAGATGTCTCCAACGTATTACTAGTTTTAATTTAGCCCTACATTAACCGTAGTAATCGAACGAGAATTTTCACTACGCTCATCCAGTAATCTTCCAGATAGCTTCCAATAAACTAAAAATAAGACAGTATGCTCGTTAAAAACAAATTCAGTCTATCAAGCGGACACTAAAGCTACAAATCGTGATTTTGTGTTTTGTTTTACGGAAGCAAAAGAATGTACAATTTCAGCCTGGTACTTTAAAACAAATGTCTTCGAAGGCTGTTTACGAAGAATCTGCTAAGCTGCTTATATACAACTCGATATGCTACTCTAAGTTAGCGAAAAATCCACTTAGAGTAGTTAAAGTGGGTGATGATGTTAGTCTAGTGACAGATGAATGGATATTACTTAATGTATGGAAGGTTTTAAATATTTGCTAACATATTATGTAGGATCTTGTCAGTAAGCCCGATGTCCTCATAAAACGCAGGGGAAAATTGGGACTAGTTTTTGCAGGCTTCCATTGGGCAGATTTACAGGGGAAAATAAAAAGTTTGTTGGCGAGCAAATTCACGGTAATTACATTTAGTTGTTACTTCACATTAAGAAAAAAATCTTTTTTATGGGAATGGAACGTTATTAAAAGTACTCTAGAGGTTATCACTTTATGCTTTGTTGTTTCTAGCTTTTTCATTTTAATGAGGTTTAGTTTGGGGCGATGTTGAAATCTAGTTGATATTTGGCCTTCATTCTGCTCACAGGACGTTCTTTTGAATTTTAGTTAAATATTTACTAGTGTTACTGGTAGGACTGGCTGAAAAACGTGTAAAGTACGGCCTAACTGAATGTGGCTCATCTTCCTGTTTGAAAAATTACTGTCGTCAGTATTTCGGCTTTCGTTGCTTTAAGATTTGGTATTATTGACAAAACTGTGTTTTCCATAGTGCATGAGATTTCCAAAAGCCTCGTTTTGTTCGGATCCTCAAAAGTTCTGGGCAACAGTACACATTGTTATTTTCGGTTCATTTTTCGTTGGCGTTATTCTTATTTGTTTTATAATAAGTTTCGAAATCAAGCCGTTCCAGATATTAAAGACATTCCTTGTATAAAGGGTTTAAATTTATTAGGTCTGTTTTTCCTTACCTTGTACCAGTACAATTTATATCACCATTGCCGTTTTATTTATAACTTGTTAGACTACTGCCTTATGAGTAGTAGTTCCTTTGAAAAATTGCCGTAGGTGTAATGTCTAATCCCCAAGGTAATGGGGTAATGTTATGTGACGCACTCCAATGGTGGTCGGTAATCAAAGATGATGGGTTAATACTACATCCGTTCCCAGGCTTTTGAAGCTCTTTTACTTTATTCATTTAAAATCGATGTTTTCCAACTCGACTAAGTGAATTATGGCACGCGGCTTTGGTATGTAGAAAAAATGTACAGACACGACATCTGTCGGCCCATCACGATTCTTTAGCTGGGGTCCTAGAGATGGTGCGTCTTTGGCCTGAGATGTTATCAAACAGTTTGGAATAGGAGCTAGTGAAGATCCTGTTGTGAATTTGTACATTTTTCCTAAAATGTTTGACGTACCTAGAATTCACTGGCTCCTTCACCTTATCTGCTTCTTCAGTTATATACTACTCTCGTTCGTTTATTTTTACTCATTTGTCTAGTTTTGATTGTAATCCTTTCTCTGTATTTTCACAACTTCATTTTATTTCTATGACGCATATGCATTTTGGTGTACAGTTGTACCGATATTCATTTGTATAAATTTAACGTTATCTTGAAACAATATTGCATCAAAAGTAACATGAACGATTCTGCTATGATCACTAATTTTCAGTTTTACAATATTTTTAGTCAAGCATTTAGCCTACATTACAACCGACCAGAGACTATTTTCCCTTTAGAAACTAGTAGGATTGATTGTTAGCACGAAGTTTTGCTTCGCTTCTTAGGATCTTTGATTGCATTATCGAGTCAGTAAGAGTTCGAGTAAATATTTAGCTTTTAGACCATCACTACCTGTACATCTTTAGTTTCAGTTTTT
Organism: Schistosoma intercalatum; assembly: GCA_944470365.2. Classification (NCBI taxonomy): domain Eukaryota; kingdom Metazoa; phylum Platyhelminthes; class Trematoda; order Strigeidida; family Schistosomatidae; genus Schistosoma; species Schistosoma intercalatum. The sequence continues at coordinate 3,948,677 of OX103730.1, read as the reverse complement.
TAAAATTTAAGATTGTTTTACATTTTACTTTAGATCGGTTCTACCAGTGGAATTCTCGATCGCTTCCTTATTGAACCATTTGTACCACATGAACAGGTAATTCGAACAAATTTTACCACATGAAGTTGTATAATCTAGATATCCGGGTCAATATACAGGGCATGTATTGACTAATTTTAATTTTTCATTATAAGTGTTGAATGATTACTATAGATTTTTGTGAAAGTTGGCTAACATTCTTCGTGTATGAGTTCTATTTATAACAATAGTAATTTTGCAATTCAGCTCATCAAATTTATACAACCTTTATTGTTTATTTTCTCTGTCGCTTTAAGTGGAATTTGATAAAGACAATTTTTTGTTGTTTTTAAAGCAAGAAGAGTACTATCTGTGCATGTACACTCAAAGGAATTCAAATGTTATCCTTTTTCATCATGCCGGTGGAGTAGATGTGGGTGAAGTAGATTCTAAGGTATGTACAATATTTTAGTTATCTTATGCAAAAATGTCTTCCACAGTTTTTCTTCTATATAGCCTTTCTTCCCTGTTACTTCTAATAAATCTAGAACAAATGTGTCCAAATGTATAAGTTTAATTACTTTACGGATTCTCTCCAACTGCTTACAACATAGGAACTAGGGCATTAAGCATTAGAAATTATTGTGTACACTTTACATCACATTTCTAAAAAGAAAACTTGACCAATATGAGGGACCAGTAAAATGCAAGAAATGGAGGACAAATTACAAGAATAGTCTATACAGTTGATTTTCCGTAGGTTACTTTTATGAATATTCAATAAGAGAAAACAGAACAGCTAATGAAGACGCTTGTAGAAATTTAAAATTAATGCTCAACTACAATGACTGCTGGGGCTCATATAATTGTGTTCTGATTTTTACTCCTAACTCATTGATATTTTGCAATTGAATAATGGAGTTTTTTTAACAAGACATTTTAATTCGAAGAATTTTCGTACAGAACATTGCTGCTTATCAGGTCTTCAAATTAACTGAGTTCTAAATAGTTAGACAGTTTTGTAGCCAACAGTCTAATAGAGGGGTTGTGATTTGGCAGATTTTTGGTTGAATCATTGTACCAATTTTTTACAATGTAGATCTGACAAAAATATGTGTTCCAGTATAATATACTTTTATCCTAGATAATACTGAGTCACTGACTGTTACAGCGAAAGGACTGTTATGAATTGATGAATTGATGCTATACTTCTGCACGCCGTCGTTCAAGCGTTCCATCTAGCAGTACAGTCTAAAAATAACCTGTCTAAAGAGACAAAAAATAGTTAGAATTAGGACAAACGGGAAGAAGAGGTTAGTGTTGAAACATTGAATTCGTACTTTTTTTAGTTTGGGCTTACATTGAAGCATTTAAACGAAATAGGCAGCTAAAGTAGAAAAAAGTTATGCATATATTAATACATCAACAACGTTCGAAATAAATTTGAAAAAAAAGATTTAGACTGTTTTATACAAGAAATGACTGTTATTTGATCAACTAATTTTCAGAATACTACATATTCTATCTAGGCTTATTTTAAAGATAAATTCTTCTTATCTCGGACTGATACCAGGAAAAATCACTTACAGTTTCGCCGTCGCCTGGGTCTTCTCAAGAGTGCAGCAAAACCAGTCCGCTACCAAGCCAAATGCTCGGCTTATTTTTGGCATTGTTAACACATTAGTTCTTAACTACTTAGCTCGAAAACATTTGCCATTTCTAACTTCCGTCATTCTGCGATTAAGTGTAAGTGTCACTCAGCATTATTGGGAAGCCACCCAACTTCGTTAAACAGTACTGGACTAGCTATGAAACCGAGATTTCTTAATCTAAGTTCGAGCTCAATTATTAGTTAGTAGTGTTTAAGAGCGCTAATCCGAAACAAAATTTCTTTTACTGAGCGTGACTTTCTGTACTTCACCAGATAATGTTAGTGATAAGTTTTTTAAACTTACTCCTGTTACCCCTTGTGGAGGAGCATAGGCCACCCACCAGCAATCTCCATCCAACTCTGTCCTAGACAATCCTTCCCAGTTGTTTCCAGTTGCTATTCATTCTTACGGTGTCTGCTTCCAATTCTCGATGTAGTGTGTTCTTTGGTCCTCCTGTTTTCCGTTTCCCTTCAGGATTCCAAGTTAGCGCTTGTCTCTTGATGCAGCTTGATGATTTCTGCAATGCGTGTTCTATCCACCTTTAACTTCTTTTCTGATTTGCTCTTCAGTTGGGAGCTGGTTTGTTCTCTCCCACAGTAGATTGTTGCTGATGATATGCAGCCAGTGGACATTGAGTATCTTGTGTAGACAATTGTTCGCAAATAATTGTACTATTTTGATGATGGTTGTGATAATTCTGTAAGTGTTAGCTCCGTATAACGTATCGAGCTGTGTTTACGTTGATATTGAAGAATGTGACTTTGATGTTGTTCGACAGTTGTTTTGAGTCCCGTATGTTTTTTAATTATGGGAGTTGTTTTCTTATTTTGTCAATCCTTGCCTTTACGTTTGTATCAGATTTTTCTTGTTGATCGTTGATTCTGACCATTTAGGTAAAAGTCTCCACCACTTTCACAGTTTCTCGATGGAGTGTGATTGGGTTAGTGTTGTCTGTGTTGTATTTGAGGATGTTGGTTTTTCCTTTGTGTATGTTGAGGTCTACTGATGCATGGGTTTCTGCTGCACTGGCAGATAAATATTCACAAATCCAGGCATTTGAAAATAATTTTGTCGAACACATTTGTGCTCACATATTTTCTGAGTAATCGTCTATATCTTGCTTTTATAGGCTAAACGTTTTGAGGTTTCAGTTGAAGATATTATGAAATCTGGTTCTGGAATGAAAGCTGGTTGTTCCGCCGATCAATTATTACAGAGTTCACTGCTTTCAGGAGTAAAATGTTCGAAGCGTGCAAGGTTTGTTGGCGATACCTTGTTAAATATGACGACTCGATTATTTATTTTCAATGAACAATTTTTCCCTAAAATTTGGTGAATATTTATTTTCTAAAGCAAATCACTATCTTTAGGCTCATTGAAACCTGAGACAAATGTATACCAGACCGAAGTTAATATTCTACCAAACCAAGCATAAAGATTATTTCAAGTCAGTCCTCTTAGGATGGGCATATGGCAACTGAGAGTGATCAATTACACTCCTGAATATTGACAGCTATAAATTACAAACCCTTAGACTTTCAAACCTGTTAAACAGTTTGGGGAAGCCTAAACTCAGTAGTTCAGTGGATAACTCGTTGACGTTCGAATCGCTAGACATGGGGTTTGAATCTCAATATGAATATTGACATCAGTTATCCCTGGACTTTTAGTTTTATCTCAAATGAGATCAGTACGTTGCGAAAAATATCTATAAATTAAACTAATGTCAGCAAACAATATTGTTCTATTGAAGAAATATAGAAAGAGAATTTAAATATAAGGTTAGCTCGGATTCTGGTAGAGGTACGAGGGGAGTTACTGATTCACGGCCTCTCACAACATGGGAAAATACTTTTTATTAAGGGACTCAGGAAGGGAACTGGGTAATAACCTGCGATTCTTGTCACGGAACCGAGAAGACAACTATTTAAGTCCAATCAAATATAAGCGTTTTGTGAATAACCTTTGATTTAGTTCCTCACCTTTATAGCCTTACTGTTAGCAACATAAATGAGCAGGGCAAGACGTTTCTTAAAACTTGCATTTTCCGACTATCCGTCCTCTGTGAAAAGCAGGCATCTCTGCAGATTCAAGTTTCTTGGGGGAAACATATTACTGTTGTCATATCTCAGTATAATCGGCAGTAAAACTTCTCCCTTGGTTCTTACGTTTGTCGCTTGTAATCTAACCTTCTTTCTAACCAATCTAACTGGCGTGGTAAAACTTTAAGTACCAAATGTTACAGCTAATATATAGTTTGACTGGGTCATCACGACAGTCAAGCCCAACCGTTATGTCAAGTTAATAGGAGTCCCTTTCTTGTAACCATTTAATGTTTTATTAAAATTCATATATGCTTATATATATTCTAATTGAACAACAAACACATTTATTATTAGGATGCTAGCTGATTTCATCGTTGAATTGCATTCAGTTTTTGACAAATTATACTTCACCTATTTAGAAATCAATCCATTAGTTATTTGTAAATGGAATATGAATACGAACAAACTTAATGATTGTAATGGTAGCAGTTATCATATCATTAACGATAATGAACTACAGGATGGAGATAATGATATCAACGAACAGTTATATATTCATATATTGGATGTTGCTGCCAAATTGGATCAGTGTGCAGAACATTTGTTCGCTTCAAGTTTGGAATGGTCAGTGAATGGAGAAATGTTGAAATTTCCTTTTGGTTTTGGTAAAACTGAAACTAAAGAGGTAATTATCATAATAGTAATTATTATTATTACTAATATTACTTCCGTGCGTATATAATGTGTCGACTTAAACTGACGCAAATTTGTGCCAGATTCTGTATGTTGATTATGATTGACTTACTTACTGACTGATTGATTTTCAAACAAATCCATATCACCACCTTTTTACATTTTGTACTACCGGTGTTGCTAATAAATGTATAATATAATTCATTTACCATGTAATCAGCTTTACATTTTATGTCAGATTTAGTTGTTCTATCTGACTGTTTAAACTGAGATTGGGTTTGAATTGGTGGATTTTGGTCAAATATCTATTTTCTTTAACCATAAAAGCACCGCTATATGCAGGTATATATAGAGGCAAAACACCATAGAATGTTGAACCGGTTCTATTTGTTCCATACTTTCTTCTTAACTGTTTACAAAAAGAAATAATTTGGATGTTCTGATGAACAAATAGATTCTTTGTAGTAGGGTATTTATGTTATTACAACTAATTTCCAACTATGGAAGTCTGATATGTAAGAACTATTATTTGACATAGTATTCCATCGTTCTTGTTTTAAATGATTCTGGAGTGATACTGGTCAGTTTTACAAGTTCAGAATAACATTGCAGTCGACTTAGCTGATTTCTAGAGACGTTGTCATGGAGATCGTTCGAGCCTACACTGTTCGTTTATTCAACCAATCTTGCTGAAAAGTCTACATTACCCTTCACATTTCATAGGCTTTAATCGTCCAAAATTTCAAATGAGAGTTATGTATAGAGAAAGTGGTTCATTAAATCTCTTTTTAACATGGCTTTAATTTTTTACTATATATTACTCGTAATTGATGCGTACACAAATGTTTACAGATTTTCTTATCGTCGAAATCATGAACCGAGCTAAGTTATACAACAACTAAAGACTTGAAATAACTGGATGGCCGTCTTGTCGTAGTATGGGACTTCTCAGCAGCGCGTATTCATGATCCCGCGAGTGAGAATCGAACTCAGGGCCCTCGGTCTCTCGCTCGAACGCCTAATTGCTAGATCACTGGATCGGCATTTAACGGTTTCAATGTCTAACCTCAATCAATCCACGACATGCGCTAATTCGTGTTGGCTTTGAGGCAGCTACCCACCGAAGACAATGGAAGGTGGTTGCTCAATATCGTGGATCGACTGAGGCTAGATATTAACTTTGTTGGATGGCTGCTCAGTAGCCTAGAGGTTAAGCGTTCGTGAGCGATACCGACGCTGTTGGATTCGATCCCTGCGTGCGGGTTGGTGGATGCTTGTTAAGACGAAATGGCTGTCCAGTGATTCCAGGTTTTCACCGGTTGTCTAACTTAATTCGATTCATGGTTTCAAATAGACAACAATCTCTATAACCCTATACTGAAAATATCTTTATTTTGATTTGTCATTATGAAAGATTCCATTTTCTTCACTTGGAATTACATACTTTTATCAAATTACTTTCTCTGATTATTTTGATAATTAATGTCTTCCAAAATCTCTCCTCCTCTAGCTCTATACTTTGAACTATGCAGTCAACTTTTAAGCACAGCTTTCTGTGTTAGCCGAATAACTATGTTTATGAATTCATAATAACTCGAATATTCTCATAATGATCAATCGGTAAACATTTTAAACAAACGAGCGTTTTCGGTTATGTATCATCACGTTTTACAATTACAAAGAGAAATGTTTATATTGATTGATCGCTGAGTAATAACCAATGTTGTGTTTGTTTAATCCTTAAACCATATTGCCATTAGCGATCTTTGGAGAGGCCCGATAGAAGACTGTCGCATATTCTGGAACACATATGTGGACTCGGGTCATGCTTTAGTTCGAGCACGTATTTATCTGCATCTTATTGGACGTAGAAAAGTCACTACAAGGGAATTCCTTAAAGTTCAACTTAATGATGAAAAAGTTAAGAATATATTTCAGGGACAACTACGGGAGTTATTCAACCGTGAAAGTGATATTCACCCCAAGGTAGCTGGTCACTATATCCAAAAACCTGTGGGAACAACAGTGATCTCTACTATTAACTTAAACCATAAGGTTAAGAAAGATCAATGGATCTCAGAGGTGTTTCCAGAACTGATAGATGCTCGGAAACTCATCCCGTTTGACTCTGAACACGATGAAGAGCTAAGGCAGCCTAAAAGTGAGCTGATAAAAAGCCTACCCAATCATTATGAGCAGTGGTGGGTAGCGAAAGCAGAAGAGATAGAAATGGCAGTAGCGGTAGGTAACAGTAGACTTATCAAGGAAACGGATATTAAAAATTAGGCTGTTGCTTAGACCATTCCGGATAAAAAACTGGACCATAATTCACTCTCTATCAAACAGATCGGACAACTGGGTAGAACGCTCTAGGGAACAGTTCAACTAACCTTCAACCACACCTCTGTTATTTGCCATTTCCATGCAACCTAAATAGCAAACTCTCAATAAGGTTGAAACAGCCATAAGCAATCTCAAGTGAGGGGAGCAGCAGGATCTGATGGATTAACCGCCGGGATTTTTTGGGTTAGTGGTCCAGTTTTGTCAGTTAAACTAACTGAAGTTTTAACTAATATCTGGGGACTGAAGGTAACCCCATCTGACTGGTCTCCCAGTTTATAAGGAAGGATCAGTCTAACAAACAAAGTATCTTAAATATTAGCCTCAAACATACTTCGAAGTCTAACTAGAGCTCGTGAAGAGCTGACCCGAGAAACCAGGCTGGTTTCAGACCTAGACGTGAATGTATGTACAGACCAAATATTCACCCTCCACCAGGTTCTGAAACATAGATATACTTTTCAACGTCCATCTATGGTTGTATTCCTTGAACTTAAGTCGGCATTCGACTCTATTGGTCGGGAGGTTCTATTGCAGTGTCTATCATTCAGATATGTACCAAAGAAGTACATCAACCTTGTACAAACTCTCTATTCAAACACTACTGGTGAAGTGAGAACTTATAGCAAAACGTCATCAAAATTGGGTACTTCAAATGATGTTCATCAAGGCTATTCTCTCCACATTTTTACTTGACTTCGTCATGATGGACATGATTCCTCCAGAGACAACGGTTTCATCGTTTGACTTTTCAGGGGTTAATTTTCTAGCACGAGATTCACTTGTTCACTTAGTATGGGCAGATGACATAGTTCTACTTGGTGGAGACGCTGACAAAACGCAGTCTCCTGATTCAGACATGTTTTAATAGGATTCTCTCCTTCCAAATGCTAAATGTTGCTCCACTACCGGACCCAGTCAACTCTCGAATTCATCATATAGAGTCAAGTTAGTAGCTCAGTGTGTTTACCTGTTCACTCTTACTGGTAGTCTCATCAGTCCCGATGGTCTGATCTCTCGTGAAATCTCGGCACCAATTCACAATGCGTCATTTATAGTGTAAGCAAGATATCTGTCTACTCAGAGAACCTGTTCGATCCATCCTCATCTATAGCTGTGTGAATGACCACTATGATGACAGATTATTCGTAGATTATCAGTATTAGATTTTAGGTGTCCTTCAAGTATCGCTCGTGTATTGTTGGACAAAATTGGGGTAAGACACAAAGCACTATGTATATACGAAAAATCGATTGATCAGGTAATGAATCTACATCACTTGAGGTAGTTGGCACGTGTCTGACGTGTACTCAACCATCGAGTACCTCAAGAGACGATGTTGTTCGATGTAGAAGTAGGTTAGAAGGAAGCTAGGGGTAGTCAAAACAAGTGGCATCAGTCCATAAAGTCATTGACAATTGGATTGAGCCATGATGACAGGTGTAAACTACCTGGTTGGTATCTGTATGGTGGTTGTAACCAATGCTTGGCGTATTTGAATGACGTGGCTCAAAATCTTTTGCAATAACGCAGATGCATAGGTTTTTTTTGTCTCCCCCTCAAATTCTGAGATTCCTAATTTTTCATAAATGCTTTCATTCCTGGGCTATTTTTTAGTGTTGGCTAAAAGTAGTCAAAAGCAATCCTTGTTTCCATGCCAGTTAGTACTCGTCGGGAAAGCGTGTTTTTAGTCCTCAGGGAAATAACCTTCATGAAATCTAAATCCACAGGGTTTCTTTGTTAACTGCGTCCAGCCAGATGAATCCAAATATATTTATTTGTAAATTTTAAAGGGCGATGAGAAAATATCGAAAATACGTATTCGCTTAAATTGCTTTCTCCAACGTATATAACTTGTAACGGTGACCTAATGGTCTAGAGGTTCCGCTTTCATCTATTATAGTTCGTGTTCGAACCTCACTCCATCTGCTTCGGTCAGAACAATCGAGTATTATCATATCAGCTGTCATATTTAATTATGACTCAAGCCCACCTATATGAATCTGTACTTAATAAATGATCATATACTTTCAATCAAAATAAAGTTATATTTTCAGATATTTTTTAATTTAGGAAGCGTACATCGCAAAGTTGGATGCTCGAACAGGTGCTTCATTAAAGCTTACTATACTTAATCCAAATGGTCGTATATGGACAATGAGTGCAGGTGGTGGAGCTTCAGTAATTTATGCTGATACAGTTTGTGAATTAGCTGAAAAAGTCAAAGCAGCCGGCGGTACAAGTCAAGGTGTAAAAGATTTAGCGAATTATGGTGAATATTCTGGAGCACCATCAGAAGAATTAACTTATGAATATTCAAAAACAATTCTAACTTTGATGACTACTGGAGAACTACATCCAGATGGTAAGATTTACATTTTCAATAGTTTTTTACTCTGTTGAATTTTGCTTTTAATTTGAAATGTAATTAGAGGAAAATTCGTTCATTCGGCTTTGTATAATACCCGACTGCCTAAGACAGAAGTTAGTAGTATAGGATTAGAACCAGTGATCTGTTGTGTTGATTGTTTTACCCTCTAAGTTACCTTACACACTCACGCCTGTTACCCCTCGTACAGGAGCATAGGCCACCCACCAGCAATCTCCATCCAACTCTGTCCTAGACAATCCTTCCCAGTTGTTTCCAGTTGCTATTCATTCTTACGGTGTCTGCTTCCAATTCTCGATGTAGTGTGTTCTTTGGTCCTCCTGTTTTCCGTTTCCCTTCAGGATTCCAAGTTAGCGCTTGTCTCTTGATGCAGCTTGATGATTTCTGCAATGCGTGTTCTATCCACCTTTAACTTCTTTTCTGATTTGCTCTTCAGTTGGGAGCTGGTTTGTTCTCTCCCACAGTAGATTGTTGCTGATGATATGCAGCCAGTGGACATTGAGTATCTTGTGTAGACAATTGTTCGCAAATAATTGTACTATTTTGATGATGGTTGTGATAATTCTGTAAGTGTTAGCTCCGTATAACGTATCGAGCTGTGTTTACGTTGATATTGAAGAATGTGACTTTGATGTTGTTCGACAGTTGTTTTGAGTCCCGTATGTTTTTTAATTATGGGAGTTGTTTTCTTATTTTGTCAATCCTTGCCTTTACGTTTGTATCAGATTTTTCTTGTTGATCGTTGATTCTGACCATTTAGGTAAAAGTCTCCACCACTTTCACAGTTTCTCGATGGAGTGTGATTGGGTTAGTGTTGTCTGTGTTGTATTTGAGGATGTTGGTTTTTCCTTTGTGTATGTTGAGGTCTACTGACGCAGAGGCTTCCGCCACACTGGCTGTCTTGACCTGGATTTGTTGTTGTGTATGGGATAGAAGAGCTAGGTGATCTGCGAAGTCCAAATCGTCTAGTTGCATCCAGGCTGTCCATTGTACTCCGTGCTTCCCGTCAGATGTGGTGGTCTTTATAATCCAGTTAACCACCACGTACAACGTCACTTTAAATATACGCAGTTATTAATACTACATTTGGTTACACAGAAAATTTTTCTAAAGCTTTTAATATTCTGTGTCACGAGTATCATGGTTCCGAACGTCAAACCACTTATTTCGGTTCGAGCAGTAGGCTAGTGTTGTTTTGGACACTACTCACAAGATTGTTTGTAGGTAGTTTGTAGCGGAACGTTGCGTTAAAGTTACAACGATTGTCAGACGGATCGAAGTGTTTCAATACATCGAAAGCATGGGGTTATCATAACGCGAGAAGGCGGTCGTGACTACAGAAGACACCGAAAGTTGCAAATCGCCTATTGAAAGCTGTGTATATGTAAACCACGTAAGTACTCGGTAACTCCTCACAATTAATACACTTTCCCCTTGCCTCTTGTCATGTTTTACAATGTCACTTAATCATACAAACAGTGTGATTCAATGGTGAACACTTAAACATTTGCTTGGTAAATGAGTCACAGTAAAGCTGTAATATCTTTGGATAGTACATATTTGTGTGAAGCCTTGAGTTGATTTTAACTAATTGACTAACTGGTCTGTACATATAGTAAACTCTCTTCATCATGATTCAATTAAATCCTTAAGTTTCTATTGTATTTTTCACATCATGTTTTCACAAATCTTAACATTGACTACGTATTAGTTCTAGGGACAGCATCATTAGAACTTACTTCAAGGATGTTTCTTCTGTTTTATTTACGAAATTCTTTTAAAAATCTCAACCTGTTCCAGGTAAAGTTCTACTAATCGGTGGAGGAATTGCAAATTTCACCAATATTGCTGCTACATTTAAAGGTATTGTGCGTGCTTTGACAGAATTCAAAGAACAATTGAAGAGACATAATATACGTATATTTGTCCGTCGTGCTGGTCCCAACTACCAGGAAGGTCTTCGTGTAATGCGTGAATTGGGTAGGGTAAAGCTAAACTATTATTTTTGGTTGTATAAAACTTAGAGATAATTTGGATCTATTTTGTAGTTTTTTAGTGTACATATTTACCAGTAAGCTTTAGTTAGTCCATCAATATATTTATACTAATATAAATAAGTCTAAAGTAAGTCGTAGTCTCCAGCAATTTACTAGTGATCGATTATGTTACCGAATGTATTTAATGAAATGATTTAAATGTCTAACTAAATGCTAATCTTTATTTGAGCTGTATCATGTATATGATCATCATGTGATATGGAGAGTAGCCTAATCAGTGCTCATCAATGGCGATCAGAAATGGCCCAAAGTTCAAGTGCATTTCATTGGGATAAAAATGGGTCAATTTCCTAAGGATAGAGTAGTATATATATATGAATGAGTATTTGTGCATTTCATTTGTTAGTCCAATACACTTTCTCGCTCACTCTTGTGTTCTCGTTTAATTAATCAGTTGGGAGTTGACCATAGCATACCGTGTATCAGTATCGGATTTCGGACACTGTCCATCATAACACCATGTGTCATAAAAGATAAGTAATGATCCCAATGCCAGTTTTGATCGTTCAAGTAGATATTGGGTAACGAAATTCCTCTTGAAAATTCTAACAGAGTTATCCCTAAATAGGAAAATTACAATCTTGAAATGTTTAAAATGACCGCTAAAAGTTCATTCTTGTAACGTAAAACTCTCATCTTTAGTAAGTAGTGTCTTTCAAGGGATACACTAATATCCTCCTTAAAAATATTCACACATTGCATCATTGTCGTTTGGATCTGCAGTATAACTTCTGTTTTTGACTCTTTATTTCATCTCACTTGTTAAATATTGGTTTAAAAAGTCTATTATTATGAGAAATAATAGTGTGTACTTCTTCTGTGAATGGTTTATGTTATCAAATATCTGTTTTCCTAACACTCGTAGCAGAGCTTAATAAATACATAATTGAGGGAATAAGTGACAAGCAGACAGTGTAATATTGATTTACAGTTCTACTTGTTAATCCCTACTTTCTTAATAGTTGCGTTTCACGATGAACTATTGTGTGAAACCAGATAAGAACCGATGCTCTCAACATGATCTAGTCGCCGAATGAGCTTATATATTTTTGATTATTGGGGAAGCTAACAATTGCTCTTTGGATTTATGTAAAGTGAACCAAAAAGACCGTCGTTTATTTATTTATTTATTTCACTTATTTAAGAATATCAACATCGGTACAAAGGGTGACCTAAATATATATACGCCATGCAAGTCGCTGAATTTGTGTATGGGCTGGAATACTATCCGTGTACCAAAACTGAAGCGGGTAATTTCCCTAGGTGATCACTCCCCGAAACATTGACCTAGAGTTCTTATTCACAACGCAGTGGAGCGACGTTAGGAGATGCGGTCCTATGGTATCCTGTGATCAAAAATGAGTTCATACGCAATTCTGGAGCCCATATATACCATTAGTTGTGAATCAGGGTTTCCCAACTTCCTTAGGTGATCCCTTTGTACCCACCAATCCGGTTTAAGTGCTGAACATCCATTTTTCGTCCACTACTCTAGTCGCGAGAATGTAGTGAGTAGGACTTCCATGGTAGTGACTATATATGCGTAGCTATATGAGAGCATTTGAAGAGGGAGAGCGGGCTCTCCCTACCCTCGGTCGTACCATGGCATTTGGAGGCTAAGATTGTTGACTAATTGTCGTAATTTCTAGTAATCAAAACAGCTAACATATTTTTCAATGAATGTTTTTGTCAGCTTGCTGGTAATAACAACTACTTATTCAAATAATCAGTAATCAGCTTATTTCACAATTTGACATGTACAATATTTAATTTAGTAGAGCTCACCAACTTACCATATTTAATATTATTGTTATTATTTGTTTTATATTTTTAAATTAACATTCTGCATTTGTAAAAAGCTTTCTTACTTTAATTCGTTTTCTGTCAATACATCAAGGTCATACTATCGATATTCCAATTTATGTATTTGGACCTGAAACTCATATGACTGCTATCGTATCAATGGCATTTGGTTTACGTCAAATACCTCCACCTACAGTAGATCATATTCAGTCATCTGCAGATACTCTATCATTGTACAGTTACAGTGTTTCTGGCTGTGAACATAAAGTAAGTAATTATGTACACTACTGTGTAATCACTGAATAGTAGTAGTTACTGATCTCATGTTTGTATATAGTCATCGGTGTGCTGATCATATTCTATCTGAAGACGGTAATATAAACAATAGTGTGAGTGAAATTAACTTCAAGTATATTTTGTTTGACTGTTAGTTGATTAGAGGCAAACGACAGCACGTTTTGGACATTGGTTGATGCCCCTTAGCATTCATCATCAGCATGAAGTAGCTAAATGCTTGGGGAAGCTGATACTCCTTGTGTGATTCAAATCTGTTCACTTAATGCCTGTGATCAAATAGATTACTGTTTGGCTGTTTAATTGACAAATGGCTTTCTGTGCAATTGATGTATTTACAATTGGTTGATCCACTAAATACTAGATAGTACTTAATGTTGATTGGATTTTATCGATTAGGTTATAGTTCAGTTACTAGCCTAACTAACCCGAAATCTCTCGCGGATCATGTTTGAATATCACATTAGAAATATGTATCTCGACTATGTGGATTTCACGAACAACCTGATTAGCAGTATTTCCATCTCTCTAGCTTACTCGTTGTTATGATTATTCCAAAATGCTTCATATACATAATTTTAAATCAGTCAAACGCAATGTGGAACCTGGGATATATGCACATCGGTTCAAGTTGTCATATCTCATTAGCACAGTAAGATGAATTTGTTAGATCGGATTTCAGAGTAGTAGAGATAGAGTAACAGTATTACTGATGATAAAAATGATTATGCGTTCAGGATACAATTTGAGAAGAAAATATTAGTAAAATAATAGAAAAGCATCTATGAGAAATTTAGAAACTTAAGATCTAAGGGTAGAAGGAGTGAACGATTTTGAGCCATATCATTCAAAGACTCACCACTGGTTATGCGAATATCGCGGACTGCAATCAGGTAGGTAGTTTGTACCTACCTACACGTCTCAGTTCAATAGTCAGTGTTTTCATGGACTGACACCATGTCTTGGTTTGACTGTTCCTAGCTTTCTTCCAATCTACTTCTACACCAGCCATCATCATTCGTTGAGGTGATTAGTGAATGCGAATACGTAATACATGTCTTAACCAACTCAGTCGATAAGAATTCATTATCTTGTTAAAGGATTTACCACATTTACCTGTGTAGCTAACCTAAGAATTGCTGACTTGATGGTCCTAAAATATACGAGCAATGGTTCGAACACACGTATAGTCGAATACTAGTAACCTATGAATATCTTCTATTTTTTAAGGACCACATTTCACGTCCATAAAGTAGAACAGAGCAAACTACTACTCAGTATATTTATCGTTTAGTCAACAAATAAATATCTCACATACTTCACTCTGTGAAACATGGTCGGTAAGAGAAGAGGATATTCGTAGGTTACTAGTATTCGATCATAGGTGTCTTCGAAGCATTGCTCGTATATCCTGGGACCACGGAGTAAGTAATGCAGTTGTTAGCAAATGGGTACTAGGTAAGGATGGCAAATCGATTGATGAAGTAGGGAAACTTCATCAATGGAGATGGCTGGGATATGTGTTATGTGTACCCAATCACTGACTGCCTCGACTTGCAATGTTTTATGGCGTAAGAGTAGATTGGAAGAAAGCTAGGGGCGGCCAGATCAAAATATGGCACAAATCTATGAAGTCACTGACAAGTGGACTGAGTCATGTTGATAGGTGTAGACTATCTACCTGGTTGGGATCCGCGAAACGATAGCAACCAATGGTTAGAGACCTTGAATGACATGGCTCAAAATCGTTTGCAATGGCTCAGGTGCATCCACTCTTTGTGCTCTCTCGACTTCTAATCTTCTGAATTCCTCATGTCCTTTTTTCCCTTTCCGAATTCATTCCATTGGATTGTTATTCCTTGAATAACATCTTCAAACCCTAATGTTTCCGATTACTGCTTATACTCTTACTACCTCTACTACTATAAGATTTAAATCGACAACTGCATCTTTGTGCTAATGTGATGTGGCAACTCGAACTGATGTACGTACATACGAAGTTCTACGTTGTTGCTAACTGACTTGACTCACAGTCAACCTAGGAATCTGGCACAAATATTTACATCAATCCAACCTGGTAGGTCACTTCACTATAGAAACTGACAAAATAAAATAAAAATAGAAACAAACAAAATCAAAATACCATCGTCATTATGATGATAAAGAATAAACATAGAGGAACTTTTTTTTTTCTTCATTATCGAAATGATATGAAATACATGAACAATAATATAAACTGAATTCATTTTATTTCACAATAGACCGAATGTCGGTAATATTGATTCATGTGAAAAATTAGTCTCATTTCATTCATTAATGAAAATAAAATGATTTCAATGTTATATTATTAACATTGAATTAAAACCGGTCATATTATCTATTAAGAAAGTTCAATAATCCGATTGTAATTTAGGCAATGACGCAGTTAGAGATTAATTATCAATTAACTATGTAAATCTAGATGAAATAAATGACCTTGTTTATGTAATCACCAGGCTAAATTGTTTGTTACTAGCTCGTTCTATTACATTTTATATCTGTGAAATCTGACCACCTTTAGTAGTAGAGGATATTTGTAAGTTACCAGTGTTTTATCATAGATGACCTTGAAGAATTATTCACGTATTTCGAGATCATGGAATCATTAATATTATGATTAGATACATGATACTAGGTAAAGATGGAACATTGATTGATCAGGTAGTGAATCTTCATCAACTGAAGTAGTTCGAATTTGTATTATATATAATTAATCACCTCCTATCCTGATGCACAGTATTTACCGATGTAGAAGAGTATGTCTGAAGAAAGCTTTAGAGACGGTCAAAGCAAAATGTGATATTAATCCAAAATGTCATTGACTGTTAAATCGAACCATGTAGGCTGGTCCAAACTATTTGGTTATGGTCCATACGACTATCCCAACCAACTGTTGAAAACTTTGTGTAACATGACTCAAAACCAATCTTAACGATACAGAGGTGCATTCACTTTTCGTCTTTCTTTGAATCATGAATTTTAAGATTATCTCTCACATTTTATTGCTCAAATCTGTTGATTCTTATCGAATCACATTGTGTATGCATAAGGTCCCACACTACCACTGATACTATTACTTCTCTAGGATTTGCCTTAATGATTTCATCTCTGTGTGCTGAAATGGCGCGGCGGTCTGAACTGATATAAGTATTTGTCACTGTTTAAAATAAGTTCTTATTTAAGATTCATATCGTTACCAAACCACTGACAATCAATATATACAAAGTAACAACCTGTGTTATCTTCTATTTGTCAATTTTACAACTGTCAGATAATTTGCCGCCAAGACTTTTGTGATATGCGTCTTTAAACAGTAATAGTTCTTCAGTAACAACTAGATTTTTGAGAATTTAGAGAGTTCTAGGAATAGATTACATCTTTGTGCATCTCACTTAACAATTACAGGTTTATATAATCTACTCTGAGCCATATATATATATATATATATATATATATATATATATATATATATATATATATATATATATATATATACTGCTGTTGTGTCTTTGTTCAGAGTATAGGACTGACTGCCACATACATAGAGGGTTTGTAATGAACTGTATTTTATTATTATTCATTCTAACCTATCTCTGTGCAACTCAGTTGAATAAATTAACTATCAGTATAGGTTGTGAAGATCGTTGACTTTTATTGAAATCACCAACCGATATTAGTCAGACAACCATTCAAAACTTGAAAAACTGTTTTTTCCTAGTGTGGGAGTGTGTATCCACGATCTCGGATACCGGAATCGAATCGAGGACCTCCGGTCTCATACACGAACACTAATCGTCGAGACCGCTGTTTTCGATGGAACACAACAATCTCCACAACCCTGTACTAACAATTACCATATGCTCACTAGTGACCAGCTTGCTTTGAGAAGAAATTCCTTGAATTCTTATGAGAAGCTGTGACCAGTGGAGCAAATCCATGTCGGATATGAGGCACTTACCCACTGAAGACAATGGAAGATTGTTTGGTGGATTGATTGAAGCTAGATATTAACTCTGTTGGATGCCGGCTCAATGGTATAGAGGTTAGGCGTTTGTATGCGATACTGGAGGTGTTAAAAGCACTACTAAGTCACTGGTTTGTTCAATTATCATACTGATTTAACTAATCTAGTTATGCACCGCTTGAGCACTTTCATTTTATTGTTGTAATCAGTTGATTTGAATTCCTCCCTTTTTTTCTAAATCGTATTTCAAGAATTCAGAAAAATCAACACCAGTGGTAACCAATCAAGCTCGCAAGGTTTCTGATTTCTCTTCTACTATCAATACTGCTACTACTACAACTACTAATGGTAATAATCATGAAACTATTTATGAAGAACCACTTTTTACAGTGAAAACAAAGTGTTTAATATGGGGTTTACAAGTGAAAGCTGTTCAGTCTATGTTAGATTTCGATTATGCTTCCGGTCGTGAAAGTCCAAGTGTAGCAGCTCTGATTTATCCTTTCAAGTAAGGCTCAATCATAGAGTAAAATGATAATATTAAACGAATCAAGTGCTTAATACTATCTCTTTTGATTTTATACAATAGGTAAACAGACATTCTCTAAATCTTAACCTTAAACCCTTAATTCCATCTAAACAAACCTATACCTGATAACGCTACATTTTATAGAAGAACTTATCGAGTATGGAGAGATCCAAGTTTACATATGACTACAGAGCACTTTTACATTATAACTAATGTCATTTCGTGGTGAAAACATTTACCTTACCCTAAACCTCGAGTCTTAATCTTAACTAGGAATAATGTGGAGACTCATAAAAATCTGTTTCGATCCTTTTAAGGGTTCGAGAAAATAGACAACTTATATTTATAAGGACGAATTTGTATGTCATTGTGTATTTGATTTACAGGCAGAGTAGCCTACAGAAGGCATTAATAAGCTTACTAATCATGTAAGATTTATTCATACTTCTCAATATTATAGTTTTCTTTTCCACAAATTATCCATCTATATAAGCTGTTTTCTGTATAGTTACAGACTGACTGAAAATTCATCGGTGTTATTTTAAGCTTATCACTATATTATACTTTGCCATCATTATTGACTTACACTGTCCACTACTCAGTATACAAAAATGGAATTGAACTAGACAATGTTATAGGTTTAAAATAGTGAATGTCTGCATGGGAATTAATTGGACAAAGTGAATTATGTGATTGATATACACAATGGGAAAGGTAATAATAATTACTGCAATAATACCATTTATATGAATAAAATATGTAATAAGAGCGATATCATTACGGTAATTATATGATAATGAATTCATATGAATTGAGAAAGATGAATATGCAAATTAAGAATGGAGCAGGGCAGAAATAAACGTGGGATCAAATGGTAGGGATTTGTGATATGTAGTTTCACCCATTTGTAAACCATGGTCGAATGCACCTCTTCTGTTTTCTATAACTTGTCCTGATAACTTTAACTATGTAAAAGAGCCCTAATATTAGTCCTTTATGTAGATCAGCCAGAAATTGACGAGGAACCGTGGTTTTATCTATTTCTGTGTAATGATCGGTACCTACCGAACGAAGAAAAATGGTTCGATTAATAGGTTTCATGACTCCTTTTTACAGTCTTACAACACTACGAATTAGGAAAATTGTGCCGGAGAAAATTAACGCAAGTTTATACTGTTTAAAAGAGAAATACATATTAAAAAATAACGTGTAATGGTCAATTAAATCATATTTGTTTTGGTTGTTCAAATTTTCCCATTGATGTTTAAGACTGCCCCAAATGCCCTGGTACGGCCGAGCGTGGGGAGAGTCCACTCTCCCTCTCGAAACGCTCTCACATGGCCACGCGCATACAGCCACTGTCGAGGAAGTCTTACTCACTACCTTCTCGCACCACGGGTGTTGTGTACGAAATTGAGAGGACGAAAAGCGAATGTCCGGTGCTCTAACCGGGTTGGTATAACACGGAGAGTTGGAAAACCCTGAACATGGGCTCCAGTATCCTGGAGGAACAGACGGCGTATGAACTAATTGTTAGTCACCGGCTACCATGGGACTACATCTCCTGACGTTGCTCCACTGCCTTGTGGACCAGACGTTTAGGTTGAAGGCTCCGGGTGTGGCCTCCTAATAAAACCACCCGTTTCGGTTTGGGCACCCGGGTAGTATCATAGCCCATACACAAATCAAGTGTCTTGTGTGGCGCATATGTATTGTCCCTTTGTACCAATATTTATGTGTTCAAATAAAATAAAATGTTTAAGACTGAAATTGATTAATCTCTTTTGGCATATGTGCATCCCGTACGGATTGCCTCGATATCCCCATTAAGTCACAGGCATTCTAAACAGAGATAGATGGTTCGAGTCCTGGAGCGAACATCAACTCTGAAATGTAGGTAGATCCAGTTGAAGACAAGTCCTAAGTCGGACGAAAGCTACATCTTTGATTGTACTGTTAGTCATCATCTATCTCTGCTTATTATGATTAAGTCATATGTTTCATTTTTCTCATTTTATTCTTAACACAATAGCGACGATCATCAATTAAAATTTTATTGGGGTGCAAAAGAATTATTTCTACCAGTTTATAAGTATATGTTGAATGCAATGCACAAGCATCCAGATGCACGTGTATTAGTAAATTTCGCTTCATTACGAGTTGCTTATGATATATGCATGGAAGCTATGGAAGTGGATTGTATAGTTTCATCTAATTATAAAGAGAATGGAATATCGAATGAACACAATGATACAACTATTCATAACAATATTAATAATAATTGTTTATCAGTTAACGAGGCACAGATCAAGTGTATTGCTATTATAGCTGAAGGTATACCAGAAAATATGACACGTCGTTTAATACAACGATCCAAAGAAAGAAATATTCTATTGATTGGTCCAGCAACTGTGAGTTCTTTTTTATCGTTGTATTCTCTATAATATGATCAGTCTTTATTTTGTATATATTTTATAGATTAATTAGTTACCATTCATAGTATACATTTTATCTGTCAAGTATCAATGTATGTACTCAGTTTTTGAGTTACATTTTGTGTCAGATAGTTAATATTATTCCCTAGTTGTATATAAACTGATGTAGGCAGTGTTGTGGGCGCTCAAATCGTTAGAAATTGAACATATTTCAGTCTTTAGAGTCATTGATTTAACATTATTTTTGCAATCTATTTGAAACTGTAAAACAGTTTAGATAAGTTTTTCACAGATTGAAATCATGAGTCAGTTGAAGCTAGACCACCATTGAAAACCTGGAAGCACTGGACGGCCGTTTCGTCCTGGTATGGGACTCCTCAGCAGTGCGCATCCACGAACCCGCACCACCCGGGCCTCGAACCCAGGACCTACTGGCTTCGTGCGCGAGCACTTAACCATTAGACCACTGAGCCGGCATCCAACGGTGTTAATGTCTAACTTCAACCAATCCACGAAGTTGCGCTACCGTACACCATTGTCTTCAGTGAGTTCCTATCTCACAACAGACCTGGTTGAACTCCACTGGTAACGCCTTCTCACTAGAACTCCAGAAGTGTCTCCTGAAGTCAGTCACTAGTGAGTAGGTGATTATTATTATCAGAATGTGTTTTGTGGAGATTTTTAGAAATTTTCACAGATTGAAATCATGAGTCAGTTGAAGCTAGACCACCATTGATAAGTGTCTGAATTTGAACCTTTTTATTTTTATTATTAAAAGCTTTATTCAACATTATATTTTTGGTACAACATAGAATTCTCAGCACAAAGTATTTCAACAAGTTTCCTTTTCTTATACCTTGATCGATTGTGACAATAAATTTTGAATGATGACCAGTTAGATGTCAGGAGTTCGGTAATCCACATTTGATTAATGTTCATTCGTTTCAATGCATATTGTCAGCCACCATGATGTCGCTGATTGTACCTTTTTGTATCCCGTATAGCGAAAGGTTGTAAACTTTTCATAAACGCGCCTGAATAAATTGTGCGCACAATAGACATAATGATGTGTTAAAACAAACAACAAAACAGTTAACTTGATGAAATATCTAGATCGGAGGAACAGGTAGCCCAGATATTCAAGCAGGCCGCCACGTCATCACATCGTGCTATGTAGTTCATTACTTGCTTGGAAGTTCAAGTTTTTTTTTAATGACGGTGTTACTATAGTATGTAGGTTTATTTACTGTTGATCTGTTTCATTTGGATAAACTTACAGTAAATGAACTATTATTTTATGGAAGTTGAATTCTCTTAGTTGAATAGCCGTCTCAGTTGTTCGACAGTTATGATGAAAGATGTTCGCTCAATATCGTGGATTGATTGACGTTAGATATTAACTTCGTTGGATGCCTGCTAATTGATCTGAAGATTAAACATTTCCATGAGAGACCTTAGATCCTGGGTTCGATTCCTGTATGCGGGCTAGTGGGTGTGAGCACTACTGAGGAGTCCATTAATACAAAACAGCCGTCTAGTATTTACAGGTTTTCACTGGTTGTCTAAATTAGATAGGTTCATGATTTCAATGAATAATCTAACCGTAAATCTTTCACATTGTCTCTCTAAATAGTATTATCAACATAAACTTCAGATAGAAACGACCTATCAAATTTCTGCACCTTGAATTTGATTAGTTGTTGCTGTTAACACATGTTCAGTGAGAAAAACGTTGGAATATTGGACAGAGGTAGCACAGAGAAGACCGGACAATTTATATGTAGCTTGGAATGGAAATCAATCAGTAATCAATAAACATAATGAAATACTCCTAGTTGGTTAACTAGTTAGAAAAATCATAAACAACTCCGTGGCCAAAGATCAGTTAAGCCTTCTGTAATCGGACAATTTATTATAGATTAATCAACTACGCAAAACTAATATCCAATATTATCCTTCGATTAATTTTGAAACGTTTGTTAGTCGACGATTTTGTTTCGTAAAAATTTAACACATAAAACTTAGAGTGATTACTTACTTACACCTGTTACTCCCACTCGAGCATAGACCGCCGACCAGCATTCTCCAACCTACTCTTTCCTGGGACTTCCTTCCTAGTTCTGTCCAATTTTCGTTCATTTTTCTCATGTCTATCTCCATTCCTCGGTGTAATGTGTTCTTTGGTCTTCCTCTTTTCCTTTGGCCTTGAGGATTCCATATGAGGACTTGCCTTGTGACTCAGTTGAGTGTTTTCCTCAATGTGTGTCCTATCCATTTCCAGCACTTCTTCCTGATTTCTTCCTCCACTGGGATCTGATTTGTTCTCTCCCCTCTGGGGCTATTGCCAGTCCCATGCCCGGATAAAGGAGGAGGGTTGGGCATGGGGTTAGCGGCCCCATTCCGTAGAAAACTAACTCGCTAAAAATACGCTAACCAGAAAAAAAGTTAAATTAAAGTTGAATGAATGTATTCTGTTATAAATATTTTTTTTTCTCACGTTAGATAATTGTAAGGATAACCTAGAATACAGCTTCTTATCATTTCATTATAACTGTTAATCATCTGTATTTCTAAAAACAAAAAAGCAAATTCGGTAGTGATCAAAAGTGAAATTTAAGACTTGCGTTTCATCCTGTGTAAGGTTCGTCAGCTCAATGGAATCGCACTCGTGTTAATGTCAACGCTAAGATTCAAACCCATTGCCTTCTTCTTTTAACAATTACTGAATCCAAATAGCTGTTGGTTAGTTTAACGGGGATGAATAATATTTCATTTGTGATGGGTTACATCTTTACCGTTGGTGATGTTAAAAACTCCAAATGCTAAGTCTCTTTCACCATACCTAAATTCTGAGCGGACCACCTCGACACTTTCATGGAGTCTAGCATTTGAAATATTTTAGTCTCAGTGTGAATATCAACATTAAGGTTCAGATACATCCAACTAACGAGTCCTGAATAGGATAAAACACGTGTTCTGGATTATACTACTATTCACTATCCTACTGTACTTAAATAAATATGATTTAATGATAATATGATGACTTCTCTCAGGACGTACAATTGTCACTAGGAACTGGTCAACCTCAAACTCTTGCAGATTATATAGCCATTATTTAAACATTTATTTATGTTGAGTAATCTACTTTCATAATTCATTTGATCGAATAGGTTTATTTACCACAATACAATATTTGTTTGCCTTAACATCTGTAATATCTTATTCCCTAATAAAACTCATTTCATAATATCAACTTGCCATCTTCATTAGTACAAAGTGATTGGACATTTTTTTTTAAACATTAGTTTCAATATTCTATGAAATTGACTGAGGACCCATCTTTTCAAGAATCAACTTATATTATTCGTATGTGTGTGTTTGTGCGCTTATATAAGAAATAAGTGGTAAATAGTTCTAAGAGTAAATGACACTCAATCTTTTGTTGTGAAATGTTAAATCTTCAGAGTTTCTCTCTTGAATATAGAATATACACATGTCCCATGTTTACAACATAAACACATGGTATTCTTTTTTTTAATATTTCGATAGATATGTCTTGAGTAATAAAGTTAGATGGGTATTTTTCCTTTAGATGTTTATCAGTGAATCTGAAGTTTTTACTCGTTTTTGTTTTCTAACCGAATCCAACTCTCTGACATTTGTGATTGAATGGTAACTATGTGTAATGTTCTAACTTACACAAACCTTCTGTTGCACGACTCTAATGCATCATGGAATAGTAACCAATTCGGTGATTGTATGTTCCTTTGTGCTAATCGAATTTTATTGATTAACTGAAATTTATCCACTTGTTATTCAATATGGAGCTCGTTTTAGCTGAGATCTGACTTGAATATTATGATGACTCGACTGAGCTACGTTGTCTGGAATACTTATACTTTTAGTTTGTGCTATGCCATCTTGGTTGTTTGGAGAATCGTGAGATTGAAAGCAACAAACTTAGGGTTCGAGGGCATAATCCTACTGCTGAATATGTTGCGTTTCGATTGATGGAAACGGGGTGTAGATTTTCACAGGCAACTAACATTTTCAGCGATACTACATTCCAACAATGGAAGGAGGGGTGTTAGAATAGGTCGACTCTAAAAGTACCACAAATTATTTTGCCCGATTGATTTCTGTCACCGGCGGTAAAACTTGAAGAATAAGTAGATATAGCACCAAAAACTATTTATAAAAAGACGGTATGTGACCGACCTCAGACAGTTTTCCTTTGGACACTGTGGTCACACTATCAGGTCGACAGGATCACCCCTTACGCAGTTCCCTTTGCAGCTGCCTCAAGAAATGGCTTTCCATAGTGTGGGTATTAAGTGAACCTATATCTGACTCCAGTTAGCTCGTATAATGATTGCTATCTATTTATGCATACCGCCAACCCTCTTATGTAGTCGACTTAACTCGCATTAGTGAATAACGGAATAAGTCAAATACGTGGATGAAGTTTGAATACGTATATTTCGTACACTCGTTGATCTGAAGAGCCGATCAGAGAGACGGAGTGAAGGAAGCAAAACGAAATGACACTCAGTGGAAAAGGCGAGTGAGTCGACCCCATTTAGCCAAGCGTGAATCGATATTTATAGTCAGACAAAAATAAGTTCCAGACACATGATGAATAGGGTAAGTAATTAACATACATACGATCATATAAAACACAGTCAGGGTTAGTAATCGAATAAAAGTGATAGAGTAAAAATGTCATTTGAGGAGAATGAATAGATTGGTCTGGGCTTGACATAGTACCGGCCTCTGTAGGTAACTGAAACTTGACATCCACTCTCGTTCGTGTAACACTACTCAAGATCGTCTTGCATTTGATTTATGGATTAGGCAATTGGAAGCTCTGCTTAACGTAGTTTTCACACTAGCTAAAACTCATCAACTATGCTAAAATAGCTCAGTAATAACGTTTCTTACTTGCATACTGTCTAGCTGTTTGAGCTCCATAGTAATCATCAGTCCCTCTCAATATTTCAGACAACTCATTTCTTATTAACTAGCAAGAAACCTATATCTACAGCTCCATTGAGATTGCCACCATTCACTTAATAAGCACTTATTCTATGACTAATCACGAACATTCAGTTATATATACATCACATTCTATATACATTATTATCAAGAAAAGTATTTGATTAATATTTGTGTACTTTTCTCTAAACAAATAAAAGCATAATGCATAATACACCTCGCATTTACTTGGCCTTAAATTATTATCAATACAGAATGTCATTTATTCAATTCAGAAATAATACCCTAGTTAAAGTGAATTCGAATCAATAATCGATAAGAGATAAAGAAGTATAAATCTATAAAAACCCTAAAGAGAGTATTGTTCTATATGTTTTATTTGGTCTTTAAAAGCAGAGATAAATGGTAGGTAGCAGTGGGGCTCAGGATACACGTTTCATCCTATTTGGGACTCGTCTTCAGCTTCATGTATCCGCATCTTCAAGTTGATGTTCACTCTGGGACTTAAACCCAGTATCGTTAGCTTCGAATACCATTACGTTATCCAGTTAGCTACCGAGTTCAGATATTCACTGGTTTGTGCAATGATATGAATTTTAATTCATTTATGATGCTTGTTTGATGTTTAGGAATACAATTGATCAATCTGTTCCAGTTCCTCTCATTAAGTCTGTAAATATCGAAGCAATGCTACTAAGAATGAACTAATATTTGGAGTATAGTTCGAAAAGACAGAGTGAAAATATATTTATGAAGGGATACTGGAATTCAGTATTTAGAGAAAGATTAAATGTGAATGCATCTACACCAGCGTGAACTAATCCTAGTCATATCACCCAAAATCTCCAACCACTGATCACGGTCATCGCACACACTGCCCACATGTCTCAGTCCATCAGTCAGCATTTTCATGGACTAATGCCATCTTTTGGTTTGAGTGCCCCTAGCTTTCTTCTAATATACTCGTACACCAGTCATCATTTGTTGAAGTAGGCGGTCGTTCGGCATGCGTAACATGTCTTAATTAATGTAATCAATGAAAATTCATAACCTCATCAATCAGCCACTAATTTTTTAAAATCTTTTGTCCAATATTCCTTTACTTTGAAATTATCATTGACCATTCAATGATTTTGGGGTCGTGTATATAAACTGATGAAGCAGTACAAGGCTTCAGCCTGTTGTTCTGACAAAGTAGACTTCTCACTACAACGTTAGATTAGTGGTCTTATATGAAAATGTGATTGGATTGTGTAAATATAGATGTGTTCGGCGACCGAATATTGTCCAGTTTATCACAGAACTTATGGGTTCGATCTAATGTTGCACCTTCGCCACACACACTCATGAGTAATCCTAAACTAGGATAACATCTATATTCAATTACTAACTGTTTTTTGTTAGTAGTTATCTGGATGATATCATTAGTTTGTATTGTAAAGTGGTATGGGTATTCGCAAAACGTCTAGGGATGTCGTATTTTTCTTTTACCATATCAGAGTTTCAGTATTTGGAAACCGAGTGATTTTAAAGAGTTTAAACATATCTGTCATTTAGCTGTTTAATAACTAATATATTCTACTCATTGCAACTAACTATTTACATCATTACCCATGTGAGCGCTTTATTTATACATACTTACAAATTGAACGAATAATATCCTTTTCAGTAGGTTCCCATCAGGATTGTTTGTAAAATAAAACAAAATTATCAGTATAAGTGTTTTGGAGGTTTTTGAATGTTATTGAGTTTACAAACAGACTTATATTAGACAATCATTGAAAATCTGAAAGCATTGGGCAGCTGGTTCGTCCTAGTACGGGACTCTTCAACAGTTCACATTCATGACCCTACCGTTGGGGATTGAACACATGACCTTCTGTCTCGTGCATGAATTATTAACTTCTAGACCATTTAGCTAGAGTTCAACTTACGTCGGAACGTGATCTCAATTAATATGTGCACACTAGTAACTAGCGTCAAGAGGACATTTTCAGAGTTCTAGTGAGAAGCCGTATCCACTGAGGTTTAACCATATATCAAGTATCGCCAAATTTTCACATGTATTGTTGTGTCACTTAAGTTTGAACACACGAATATTTCCTTGGTTTACTGAGTTGTGAAAAGTGGTAGATAAATTGTTTACTTTTCAAACCGATTGATTTCATGTTCGAACTCGCTTTTGTTTAATTCCCATTTCATAGATATATAATGTCATTAACTCGTACATAAAAATTACGACATAAAGCTATGTTAAACAAAAGCGTTGTAAATCTATGTATATTCTGTAAGAGTTGCATTCATACAGAATGTATTGCAGATATAATTTTTGCTAACATTAGGAACTTTTATCCAGAGTTACTTATCATATTGACTGATTGTTGAGTAAGTGCGCAGTGTTATGTTTACTTAGTCATTAGTGCTGATTGAATTCTGTCGATCGATTTTTCTATCAGTCAGTCATGATTATCCTGGCACTGATGTCCGTCAGCCCATGTTATAACGTATTACGTTAGGATGATGGGATGAAATTAACAAAGCGGATAAGCAAAATGGTTGGAATAAACCTAGTATCAGTGATAGTGTGAAAAATTGATGACACCCATTAACATACACAAATATGTCTCACAAAAATCACATTGACTGGGTTGACATGATTATGACTTGATCAAACCTGAATTCTGGTTGTATTGAATATTGTTGCTTTGTTGTTTTTTACTATTTAAATTTATGTTAATTTGATTTGTAAAGAATTGGCTTACACTGATTCACTAGAGCATGACAAATATATCATAATTTTTATCATTACTGACGAAGAAGTCTAGAAAAACTATGTAATAACGTTGAAGCTCAGAACTTGGGCGAATATAAAGAGTGAATACATCTGTATCTTAATGACTAATGCTTGAGTTATAGTAGCCAATGTTTCCAAAGTTATAATGTAGAGACTAGTATAAATAATTCGATATCATGTGATCGATGTTTTGATGTTAAATGGTTGAAGGTAGTCGGTAGAAAATTCTTGATTTTGCTATCATGTTAGTTGGCGTTTGTTAGGAGGGAACATTTGAGATCTTGTGGGAGCCGATATTTTCTGTAGGTTTTGAAACATGTTCACAGTTTAAGACGGTATTACTAGGCCACTCAGGTGGATTCTGACGTCCCATAGGCTCGGATATCTACATTAGTTGATCACTAACTAGTAAATTATTTAGTGCTTACATAGTCCCTAATGTTCGTTGATTTCTATCAGTCAAGTTGCTGTGTGGTTAGGTTCTTGGTGTATGTGGACTTCTGACGAGTTTCATATGACAATGAAAGACTTGTTTAGGACTTCCTGATTCTCATTATTTATCTAACTGCGATCAATCCGTGCTGTTAGCTACCAAAACAGTTTTTCACTATATTCGTTTGTTACCTGACTAATTGGTTGGTTGATTTTGTCTACATATACCACCTATTCAACCTTCTTATTGGTATTTATTTCTTTCCATATTGTCTATAGGTAGGTGGCTTAAAATCTGGCTGCTTCAAAATCGGTAATACAGGCGGAATGACAGACAAT
This sequence comes from Schistosoma intercalatum, assembly GCA_944470365.2. Classification (NCBI taxonomy): domain Eukaryota; kingdom Metazoa; phylum Platyhelminthes; class Trematoda; order Strigeidida; family Schistosomatidae; genus Schistosoma; species Schistosoma intercalatum. The sequence goes on along the minus strand of OX103730.1, from coordinate 3,919,859 downwards.
ATACTGGCATCAAAACTTTATCGACCTGGAAGGTGAGTGTTGACATTCATATTTGTTTCGATAGCTGAATACTTCCGGTAAAAAGATTATTTTACCTTATTCTATGTAAATTGTGATGTGTCATGTGATTGATTGAAAACTCCAACCTATTCACTTTTAAAACAATTAGTCCCTTTGATAAATTTCGATAATGCAATGAGAAGACGAAGTTTATCAGAATTATGTGATATATTTGCGCAATACATTTCGAACAATCTGATCACACATATACTTGTTAAGAACATTTATATATGAAAAATTAAAAGGTCAACTAGACAGGTTAAGGGTAAGTCATAACAAAGGAAAAAATATTAAAGTACACAAAAACAAATGTGATTACCACTCTGCACAGTAAATCAGTACTACCAGGGTAGGTTAAGTGTAAGTACAAATTGTTTTTGAACACATAAAGGGGGTTTCAATTTTCGTATAGCCAAGGCTTCAATAAACCTTAGTATACGTCCTTGAAGGCTTTTGTACAACACAACAAATGATGATTTGATATCAACCTTATGACCCGTCTCAATCAAATGTTTCGCAATGGATGATGATGTCTGTCTATCCTGTGGTCTTATTTCACCATTGGAATTCATCTGATTTTGCAACCATTTTGGTATATGTTCACCCACCCTTAATTGCAAATCACGATTGCTCCTCCCTACGTACGTGTTTCCACATATACATGTAAATTTATAGACACAATGGTATGTGACACAATCACTTTTCACATCTTACCCTTACTTTAGTGTAACGTTCTACGATGTCCGGTTCTGATGCTAACACACCGTTTTTAATATGCAGGTCAAAGTAGCTACTTGAGTGAGAAGGAAGCTTTATTGATGGAAACTGAATCAAAAGATACCTGTCCACTCGTCCATATATTTATGTATCAATCCACAATTTCGAATAATTACGTTTGTCTCGTTTGTTAGAAAAGCAATCCAGATTTGGGTCAATATTGTGCTCTTATCCTTTGAGTCATATATCTGATTGACTCAATGTATCATGTTGAATTTTAGTTTAATCGTTTAATTGTCTCCATTGAACATAGTTGTCTATTTGATGAAAACAGAAAGAATGATATACAGACAAAAGAATGACAGTTCGGAAGTAAGATCTACTGTTTGTCAAGTGGAGAGAGTTTAATCTACACTTGAACGTGAGATTAAACGTATTACGTTTATATACAGATTTCTGATTAGAATTGCTAAAACTGTTACACTGCACAGTATTCGGTTTTATATTATTTTCAAGCCGATACTCATTTGACTGTATATGGATGATTCTTTAAGATAATTATGATAGGTAAAGTTAGGTTATTGGTAAATTGGTTAGACTTGACGGTGTGTGTATATTTACGTTGAGTGTTTTCAAATATTGAAATAGACGATACAATAAGTCTCATTCTTAGTCATTTATTTATTTCTTTGCTTTCTTTCAGTGTTGCTTATGTATCACGTTCTGGTGGAATGTCCAATGAATTGAATAATATTATTTCAATGAATTCTGATGGTGTTTATGAAGGTGTCGCGATTGGTGGTGATCGTTTTCCTGGTTCAACATTTATTGATCATATTCTACGTTATGAAAATAATCCAGAAGTTGGTATGATTGTTGTCTTGGGTGAAGTAAGTAGAAAGTATGAAAGTGATCATTTCATAAATTTTTTTCTAGAAAAAATAAAAAGTTCGTGTAAGTTGGATAGTAACTGACAATGGAACTCCGAAAGTTTCTTCCTACTGAGGATTCGTCAGCTGGGTGTACTTGAACCCTAGTGTTGCCACCTGGATATACCGAAATCCCAGTGTTGAACATCTCTGTATGAACATCAACACTGGGATGCTTTTTCATTCAGTTGACAAACCATCGATCAAACGAAACGTTCCGGATTCCATTGCTAGCGCATATCCAACTCTGATAAAAATTTATAAAAAAGGTAATATTAATGGAATTTGCTCAAAATGCACGTTTGTCAATAGAGACTTGTCAGTTTCAGTCCTTAGCATTAACAATAGGAAAATAAAAACTTTTAGAAACAAAAGAAATTCACTTGAAACGAGGTATGCTTGCTATTTTAACTGAGGCTTATTCAGTTTCATTTTAGTTGTTGTTTAGGTGTGTTAATAAGGATGATAAAATTGAGTAGATGCTTATTAGTCTTCCTTTCATATGCTATCAGTTTATAGAGTCATTGACTATTGGTCTAAGCTATGTTGGATGACTGGGCTCGTCTGGCGTCGATTCGTAACAAGTACCATTGAGAAATCAACACATTGTCACTATTATTATTATTATTATTATTATTATTATTATTATTATTATCATCGTTATTTTGATTGAAAATGTGGTTTATGGCTAGCATTGAAATCCAATATGTGTGTTTGTGACTAATCATCTGAATATATCCACATCCCACTGTTGATCCTCACTCTGGTACTTGAACCTTGTACCGAACGTGTTATTCACTGAGCTATTACATCTTGTGCAACGGGTATAAATTTTTAATTCAATTTGTATATGCTTGCGGTGCCCCTTTGTTGACATCGGCGGCTGGATTTTGATCAGCCTACTACCAGCTAGAATTCATACATTTTATAAAGCTTGGGTCAAAATCACTATATAAAGGTGATCCGTACAGGATGCACACATTCTAAAAAAGACTGAGGCAAATTAAGTCTAATATATCACCAACAAGATATCTCAAACCTTTACGAATTAAGGTGAAAATTCCGGCTTCTCTATCGTGATGACTCAACGGAGCTATGGTGGCTGGAACACGTTATTTTAGGTCCTACTATGCCTACCAGGTCGGTTGGGGAAAGATAAAAAGTCGCAATTTAAGGTCCGAGGTCGAAGTCGTACTGCTAACTGTAATGAAGTATGACAACAGTAATTTGTTTCCCCCGGACAATCAGCATATGCATGAAGGACGAGGTTAGAAACGGTTGATCCAAAAGTGTCACAGCTCATCTTACTCTGTGGATTTCCATTCCCTATAGTAAAGAGTTTTGAAGTGCGTAGCCAACACATCCAAAACTTGTCATGAAAAGTTAGCGGGTGATCAACCTCGATCTCTTATCCTATATTCTCTGTAATCTTTCTCACAGGTCCCTAAGATCACCACCACTAGTCGAGCTTTTTCAAGTCCCTCAAGGAGAAATATCCTTCCACAATATGGAGAGCTTGGAGGTGATAACCACTCTCTAACAGCACCAGAGATAATATTGACTCATAAATTGGACATTATTATTCATCATGATTATTATTACTATTATTATTATCATCATTAGTATTTTGTACTTCTTTTTTCTCTACCATAGGTTGGTGGTATAGAAGAGTATGCAATAATTGAAGCAGTTAAATTGGGCAAAATAAAAAAACCAATTGTAGCCTGGTGTATAGGATCATGCGGTGAATTATTAAGCGCTGCGGCTAATTCGAATGATAATACAGACAGCAGTAATATTGCTAGTGGTTCAATTCAATTCGGTCATGCCGGTGCATGTGCTAATTCTTTACAAGAAACAGCTACAGCGAAAAATTATGCATTGGCAAGTGTTGGTATACACGTTCCAGAATCATTTGATGAATTAGATCTCTTAATTAGGTTAGATTGAATTTCTTGTTTGTTCGTTTGTCTCTCTTCTCATCTTTAACCAACCTTTTGTCCATTTATGGTCATTTAATAATTTCGTTATTTCTGGCACAGAAAAGAAACAAACAAACAAAATAAGTTGTAACATTTTTTAATGTTGAAAAAGATTTAGAATTCATTAGTGGATGATGCTGAATGTATTTAAATTCTCCAAGAGCTAGAAATGGTTGAATTGTGGCGCTTTCATTATATCATCCTGACCAATATCATCAATCAACAATGAATACTTCATAATTAAACCATTTCTAGCTTAATAAACTTAACAAAAAACCAAACATTGTAACACTGTGTTGTATGCTACTTATGTTGACAGATATAAGTAGTATGTAGCACCAATCGGAAGTGGATTGCATGCCAGTAGGAAACTGAGAAGATTCAATTGAAAAGAAAAGAAAGGGAAACAGAGATCAATTGGAATAACAGCAGAATTGAAAGAATCATGAAGCATGTAAAGGAAAAATGATGCAAGATGTGCAAATGATGTATTTAATATGTGGTTTTCATATTTTACGAAAGTACCCCGTAATTTTGCATTAAACTTAAATTTTCGTCCATAACAACATTAATTCTAAACGTTAAAACGAAAGATTATCACAGGATAATTTCAAAACGAGAACAAATTTCCTTTGTTTCCCCAGTGATCTTGTAATATTATAATTGGGAAGAATTAGAAAGTGAATAATCAGTAGTAATCTATTAGAAATATGTACGTAAATATGGTATCCTTCAGCTTACTGGTATTATCTCGTTATCGATTCATATAGGGAGGTACAGGGTTAATTCAATAATTTGATTTCGTGAACAACTATCATTCTGTTGCATTACATAACGATCAGAACCTCATTTATTCATTTTAACAATAAAAAATTTTTTTTCGTCTATTCATCAAATCTTCTATGAGAAACACATATTCTGACTGCTTTCAAACAAATCCTACAATCTATTTCAATCATATATGTCTTGTTGCTGGACAACATGGTTGTCTATTCGCTATCTGTCTTTCCGCTTATCTGAGCTTATGATGCAATCTAATTTAGATGCATTCACTCTCGCGAGACTGATATGTCCTGGGTTTGAATCTCGTGATGCGGGATCGTGTATGCGCACTGCTGAGGAGCTTCACAGTAGGACGAGATGGCCATCCAGTGCTTCCGGGTTTTCCGTGATGGACTAACTTCAATTGACTCGTGATCTCGACTATTAAAATGGCTATAATACCCACAGAAAACCCCTGATGAGGATCTAATCAAAAACAATATTGTTCCCTTAAATTTATGTTGTTCTAAACGTGGATTATTTAATATTTCAAGTCTTGGTAGTTTATATATAATACATAGGCATCATAGTACTTAAAAGCTTTCAACTTAACAATCTCTTGTCAAATACTGATTACATACTATTAAAAACACTCATATACTCTAACAAAATACTTGTCCAATAGTTCTCGACCTTTCTTTCGATTTTTTTTTATTGCTGTCTAATTGAAATTAGGTTTTCATGTCAAATCAAATCAAAATAACTGAGGTTAATACCAAAACTAAACAATGATCATCATAATAAAAATTCAGAATGGTTGTCTATTGTAATGATATAATCTGTACTGTGGTATTGGTTAATCTTATCAAACTCCAACATGATTTATATGGTCACAGTGATATTGATCATTTGAATTAGGAAAATAAGAAGAGCTTGACAACAGTTGAACTGATTAGAAAAAAGTAGTAAATTTTTATTTGTAGGTTGTATGACCATTAAAAATCATGGTACACTGGGCATGAACACTTACGCAAAGGTTCTAAATGTTAAAACGTTTTAACCATGAAATCTAAAGGTCTTGAGTTTGATAGTTTGTGAGCTTGTGACTATGCACTCACGAGGGTCATGTACTAGGATAAAATAGCTGTTCCAGTGATTTATAGTCGGTCGATGATTCGGAACTATTTATATATTTATATGTATATATATATATGTGTTGTTTGTTAATCAGAAAGTATCAGGAAACATTATTCACATTTGCTACAAAAGGGTACCAAAATATATATTCACCATACAGATTGGTTATAATTAAATTTATGTGCGGGCTAGAATATTGTCTGGCTGTACAAACCGAAGCAGGTGTTTTTATCTAGTTAGCCCTTCCCCTATCCTTTGACTTAGAGATCTAATCCGCAAGATAGTTCAGTGACTTTAGAAAATTTGGTTCTATGGTAGCTGGTGACCAAGAATGGTTTCATATACCATATGGACCATTAGTTTTGAATCAGGGTTTTCTAACTTTCCTAACTTGTACCTACCAACTTGCTTTAGGCGTCGGAAATTCGCTTCACATACTCTCAATTTCGTAAACAACATCCTTGCCACAAGAATACAGTGAGTAGGACTTCCCTGTGAGTCGTTATATACACGTAGAGGGAGAGAGGACTGTTAACCTGTATTGGTTGATTGTTTGTCTGAAACAAGACCATGTATTGCAAGAAATTATCACGATTATAGAAATGACACGCACACATCAACTATTTATCAAACCAAGTTAACGGTTACTAGAAGTTTCATTATCAAATTTGCAAAGACATGTATCAAATATTTTGATTTACATATCTACTCTGACAATAACACAATCATTTTACTAATTTTGTAAATATGATCTCATAATAACGCAGTATTATCTGAAAATTTTTAGTCTTTTACCTCATGCTATCATCGCCATACCTGTGTTGTATTGTACACTAAGTACATTCTTTCTCAATTATAATAATTTTTTTATTGAGATCATGAACAGACTGATGTTAGACCACCATCGAAAACCTAGAAGCACTGGATGCCGACTGAAGGCCCTGGGTTCGAATCCCGCGTTGAGATCGTGGATGCGAACTGCTGAGCAGTTCCATAATAGGACGAAACGACCGTCCAGTGCTTCCAGGTTTTCAATGGTAGTCTAACATCAATCGGTTCATGATTTCAATAAAAAAAACTTAACGGTCTCAACAACTCTATACTGATATAATAATATTGATGTGAATTACTCTTTGAATGAACATATTTACGTCATCAGAAGGGGATTCTGGGTATAACGGTAATTTAATAGTTGACTTCATGAGTCCAGTGACGCTAGACCACCATGGAAAACCTGGAAGTACTGGACGGCCGTTTCGTCCTACTGTGGGACTCCTCAGCAATACGCAGATTGTATTGTATTTTCTTCAATTTGTATAATCGACTTATTAATTTGTAATTTAGAATATTATTATTTCACTAAGTATATATATGTGCATATATTTGACTTTTGTTTCACGCTTCTAAGTTCGTATACTAGTAAAGATGAGTTTCATGTTAAATTGATTAATTGTAGACGTGTTTTTGATGAACTTGTAAGAAGTGGTCAGTTAATCCCGAAAACTGATCATCCACCTCGTACTGTTCCAATGGATTATGAGTGGGCCAAGGTAAGTTCATTTGTGTAATTGAGTTTTGATATTTTGAGAAATTTTCTACTTGTCAGAATCATTTTTTTTTTCAGTGTAGTAAACATTGCTAATGGGTTGATATTTAGTTCGTCAGTAACACTGAAATGTAATACCAATCGATATATTTATAAGCAGAAATGCATTGTGGCTAACAGTGGAAACCAAGAAGTGCCTTCCGTCCTATTTGGGACTCGTTTGCAGTTGACTGCTTCTGCACCCCTGCACCCCTGAGTTAATATTCGCTTTTGGATCCAAGTCCATCACCGTTCTTTTCAAACGTCATCGCGTTATCTACTTAGCTACTGAGTCTAGATAGCCACTAGCTTGTTCAAAGGGGATACAGCGACGTCCAGCTGATGAGTCTCAAATCGGACAAAACGCAAGTCCTTCATTCCACTGCTAGCCAGTATAATCGCTCATAATTATTGTGACTGAAGGCACCATCGAAGTAATCCTCACAGGATGCACGTATGCCAATAAGACACTAATCATTTGCAATCCTAAACATTAATAGGAAGATCCAAGCAACCAATTCAAAAATGATTTGATATATTTAAAACAGCTATTCTTTGGCATGTGATTGTAAATTTGAAGGTTTTTGGATTTCTATCCGTGTAAATTCGTGGTTATACGAGTACTGATGACGAACAATCTCAAACAATTGTTTGATACTCTTTGCTTTTTCAATTAAACAGTTAGTATGTGGTTAAACACAGCAATCTTTATAATTTAACCGCCTATTATATATGTACCTAAAATTTAACAGTCGATGATAACTACACACCCAGTTTTCGTTACATTCAGAACTATTGTTCATCCACTATCAGTTATGTAAATAACTGTTCTTATCATGAACTTTCATTCAACTGAAGAACTTTAAGAAAAACCATAGTATACTATGAGGTTGCTTCGTCCCAGTTTGTTGCAACATTCTTTAACAATGTACGTCCTCCGCACGCCGCATCAAGCATGAACTGTCGCCTCATATTATTTTATCCTATAAGTTGTAAACCTCTCTGAAGAAATAGCTCACACTGAGTCGCGAAACGTCAGAAAATCTTATTTTTCTACTCATTAGGATATGACAAATATATTAATTTATTTATCGTAAACATTATGTTTACTTATTTAAGGTACTATTTCATTTTTTTGTTGCTATGCATATGTGTGAGCATGTGCGTGTTTATATTTGTCCTTGATCATAGAAATATGTATGTATATTTCTCCTTCATTCCTATATATCTTTCGTAATACTAATAAATCAATAAGGTAGAGAAGTTTGTTTACATTTAATGTTTGCTTGTGAAAGCAATTGAACCAGTAGTATCCTGTATTCGAATCACTCTATTTTTCATTTCTTATTTGGGTCGATTGAGAAATAGATGATAATGATGACGGTGATGATCATCCAATGATTGTGATTCGTGTTTTCCTTAACTTACTTTTTCTCTCCACATATTATTGGACTATTGTTTGATCCTATGATTGCATATGCATATATGTTGTATGTCTCTTTCTTTGAGGTTTTATTTCTTGTCTTCTGTTGATCTAACTTCTTTTATTCTCTTTACATAAATCGTGTTCTCAAGTTTTTATCCAATTAATTCGTAAAAAGAAGAGGTTGTTTCTAGATTGGTTAACAGTAAAATCATTGGGAAAATCAACCTCATCTGAGTACTTTTCAACCTGCCTATTATATATATATATATACCTACTTCTCAGCCAACGAGATGCACTTGTCCTTTTAGGTCACTTCTGATTGACATAGATTGACCTTCTCATCACTATATCAAATTTGTAGCGCCAATCTACTCCCACCCACGTCTCATGACGTACTTAGTTTTGCATTTCGTCCTCAGGTATTAGCCATAGAGTTCGCACAAATTTTGTACCACTGAATAGCGAACATGGATATGTACGGTATTTTTTTAATTGAAAGAAGTCCATCTTTTAACAGTATCAGTAGTTGCGCAATACATTTCGAACAATCTGATCACACATATACTTGTTAAGACATTTTTATATGAAAATTGTTTGAAATGTATTGCGCAAATGTATCACATAATTCTGATAAACTTTGTCTTCTCATTGCATTATCGAAATTTATCAAAGGGATTAACTGTTTTAAGAATCAATAATGTTCCAGAAACTAGCACCAAAAACGATGGAACTTGGGGATATTTAAAAGGAAATTTTGATACTATGGTCCGAATCGCGTAATATCCAGGTTTCTTATGGCTACTGCTAGATTTAAATATTGTTGCAAAGGTTGCCGTTTGTTGCGAACATTTAGTATTCAAATGTAGTACAAGAAATATGTCGACATTATTTTATGTCGTGTTATTCTGACCGCCAATTAGTTATGGCTTGAAACATTAATCTATATCACGTGGTATATTGCTTAATCAGAATTTTGATTATAGATTAGTTCATCTACATTTGCAGGATGACTAATCAATGAACAACAGCCGAGACCTTAACGCTTATTACCCCTTGAACTCTTTCTTACCCGGTAGCCAATCAGAAGATATAGACAGGTAGCGGATTAGTTCTGTAACGTACTCAAGTTAAATATAACTCAAAACGCATATAATATCATATTGGAAATGCCTAACCGCACAGCACATGTAATATGAAATCACATCCTGAAAATAATCTAGCCACAAGTGGTAGAGGGCAGAGCAATTAGTACGCAATTAATTAGCAATAATTGGGGAGCAGTAAAAGGTATTGATACAGTAAACAAGTCCACTGAAGACTTACAATAAAAGGAATATAGAGATACAAAAATAGAGTTATTTACTATTTATACAATAAAAATACAGATAATAATAATAATAATCAGGAAAATAATTTAAACACTTCCAATTTTCCCAATATTCGTCCTGTCCCGAGCGCTCCTGTTTTTTTAATAACGTAACTTCATTATTCTACTAGGTCATTCATCCATTTAGTTATGGCGAACGTTGAACTTGATAAAAATATAAATTGGCCTAAGTAGCCACATCAGTACAATAAGATGAAATTACCAAGACGAGATACCCTGATATTAAAAGTAACACTATCAGTGATAGTGAAAAATATGATTGGAAATAGGGTATTTGGTTCGAATAAATAGAGATAAATTCACATAGCGAATAGTGTACAATAATATTAAAACTAGAAATCTACATTCTAGACAAAGAATAGATGCGTCTATCCGACTGCGACTAATTTAATGCCATTTAAACAGATCTATCTATCTAATCACTGTTCGCAATTATCATACCTCATCAACTTATCAACACGATCCAAACCAATTGTCAATGACTTCGTTGATTTAATTTGACCGTTTCTAGTTTTCTTTCAACCTATTTAGAGTAGAGCAAACTTCACTTATCTATATAGACATTGATTGGGCATATTTTATACCTGATCTATCGGCCACTACCACTTCCACCAGTGAATAATCACAATCTCATCAATCGATATGTCATCTTTGCCTAATACTCTATGTTCAACTGAAATGTTATTGGAAATTCTCATTGTTTTATTTGAAAGATTATGCTTATTATCAATCTTATTCTTAAATTATGATAATGATAGTAAATCATAGTAGCCAAGACTTTTTCATCGAGAAGTTTTAAGACTCTTTTAACTTTGAAAACATTCAATTTGCATATGTTCGACAACTCTCTGTACATTTTTTTATTCCTTAGTTTTATAATTTTCTTTGGGAAATTTATACTGATTTGTCTCAAGTTGAATATTCCTCTGTTAACATTGAATTGTTATCATATTTGTTTCATTATTATTATTATTATTCTTTAAAGGAATTAGGTCTAATTCGTCGACCAGTTTCGTTTACATCAACAATATGTGATGATAGAGGCGAAGAGTTATTGTATGCTGGAATGCCAATTAGTCATGTGATTGAACAAGATTTAGGCATAGGTGGTGTTCTTGGCTTATTATGGTTCAAAAGAAGGTAATATCGATCGATATTTTTTATCGAATGATTTTCTAATATATAATTATGGATTCGAATCTACATAATGGGTTCATGGGTATATACTATGACGAATAGCTATTCAATGTCTTCTGGTTTTTTTTGATAACAATCAATCAGTGGCTAGAAGATTTATGTTTCAATGTTGTAGTGTTCATAACTTCTCCATTATCTCAGTATTGATTTTTTATATGTTGATTTCGTGATTAATAGAATGAAAGATTTGTGCGAGTTGTTTCATTTGAAAGCTGTTTATATCACAAACTGACTTTAACTAAATCACTAGAGAGCACTAGACAATTGTCGCACTTGTGGTGTTACCACCCCCCTTATTAATAATGTACGCTCATTATCTCACATCAGTGGTCGAACTCATGACCTTAGTTAGAGTGTCACACGATTATCGTAACAAGTTTTCAGCGAAGTTGTGTTGTGATATGACCCAGAATCGGTAGCGATATCATAAGCGCATTCATTCATCGTCTTAAAATACACATAATTTTCATTCCTCGAATTCATTCTTTTTTCTCGAATCACGCTTTCTTCTACCACTAATACTTTTGTTACTTCGACTATACCACTCTGGGATTTGTCTGGATAATTTTATCTAACCGTGCTGATATGTTGTGACAACTTGAATCAATACACACTTATATACTAGGTTCTACATTGTTTATGACTGAATTATAGATTTCTGTATTCTGATTCAAGCTACATTCGTTTTTCTCCATAATATCTAACGATATGAATACATGATCAACTAAATCAAAGCAAATGAGGCGAAGTTCGAACCTTAAATTTGCTTTTTGGAGCTCATTACTTCAATATATACCTAATAATCTTGCAATATATATGCTACTTTCTTTCAAATCATCTCTTAAGTGTTTATTTTCTATCTTCATTTAAAATGAAATTCATATACCTATCTCTCTATCTATCTGTCTTTACATTTATTATCTATCTATTAAATCATTAGATTACCTGAATATGCAACGAGATTTTTAGAATTATGTCTTATCATAACAGCGGATCATGGTCCAGCTGTATCCGGTGCACATAATACAATAGTGGCAACACGTGCTGGTAAAGATCTCATCTCTAGTCTTGTATCTGGACTTTTAACAATTGTAAGTTTGAATATTTTCTATTTTGTTTATTCTAGTGTATTATTAGTTTGTTTATATATGGAGGTATGTGTTACTGATCGATTGTTGTCTTTACTTGTTTGATAATTTTTCCTTTTGGAAAATAAAACTTTGGATATTGTAATCATAAATACGTCTTTAGTGAGTTTTTTTCTCGCCCATAGATACAATAATAAGTATTTTGATGGAGTATTGAATGGTTGTTAAATATTATATTTTCATAAGGAAACACCAGTTTAAAGATTCAAACAAATAACAACACAAAGATGAATTAAAACATCACTCCACTGTACAAGCTATTAGCTATCTGAACTCAGTAGCTAAGTAGATAACGCGATGGCGTTTGAAGCGAACGGTACTGGGTTTGGAGTCACAGGGTGAACATCAACTCAGGGATGCAGATTCACTCATCTACAAATGAGTCCCAAATGGGATGAAACGCACGTCCTGGTTTTTATTTCTAGCCGCTATCCATCTGTGCCCAGAAATGTTTTGATTTTGAAATGATGAAAGTGAAACTTTTGTAGTTTAGGTAAATGGTTTTATAGATATTGGATTTGCTAAGCTGAATGGTTTACTGTGATACAGACTGGAAGTCAGTCACTAGTGCTGTTAAATGTATGAGGGGATTGCTAATTCCTGGTGATCATAAACTCGAAGGAATAACTATCTGAGACCAGTCACACTTGTCCTCTTTATGAGAGGTTTTTGATGCTTTGCCTTGGTACTTTCCAAGCCTAACCACTGACGACGGGAATCAGTGAACAAGATGAAGTGCAGTACTTTTAGAATCCAGCTTTGAGGTCCAAACTAATAAGGGAGAATAAAAAAAGGTGCGCACTAATAAGGGCGATCATGAAAGAGGCATATATTAATGAAGGTGATCATTGAAAGAGGGAATAAAAATTTGAATGATGTGACATATATTTGATTCCCGTACTAGGACAAAATGGTTGTCCAGTGCTTCTACATTTTCAGTGGTTATCTGACTTAAATCGGTTCTTGATCTCAATAAAATTCATTAATCTCCACAACCCTATATTTACCGATATCTACTTATTTCTTACGGGAATGATTTTTTTTTCTTCTTAGGGTGATAGATTTGGTGGTGCATTGGATGCTGCAGCGCGTCAGTTTTCACAAGCTTATGATGCCGGCTTAACACCTATTCAGTTTGTTAATCAAGAACGTCAAGCATCACGTCTTATCATGGGTATTGGACATCGGATTAAATCTGTAACTAATCCAGATAAACGTGTTCAGTTACTGTCCGATTATGTACATGAACATTTTGTAGCAACTCCAGTTGTTGACTATGCACTCGAAGTTGAGAAAGTTACCACTAATAAGGTATTTATTATTATTATTACGTTCTATAGATTTAAATGTTTGTATGAGTCTTATTTTGCTTCATATAATCTCATTGAGTGTAGTTTTGAATTTCGCGTTAACAGATTTTGATTCACAGTGGTTCACCAGCAACATACAATTGTTGCGAAATCTTAAAATCCTGTGTTTAACCTCATGGTCACCAAATAGTGTGTATATTCTCATATAATAACTAAATAGTAGTAATATTAGGAATTCTTATCCTGGTTTTTTTATTAGTTTCCAAATTGTTGTATGAGCTGTGGAAGTGGTAGAAAGTTTTATATAACTCGACAGCATCATTGATAAACAAGGAGAATCTGATGTAGATGTGGATGTACGGATTGGTGAAGCAAAGGAGGCATCCTACAGTTGAAGAACATCTTGCACTCAAAACAACGCCAAAGTCAGAATTTTTAATAAAAACTTCAAAACAGTTAATCCTATTGTATCGAACTGAAACTTTGAGTACTGCTACATTCATCATTAAAAATATACAATATTTATAAATAGCTGTTCATGGAATGTATTCCAGATTTGTTGGTCAGACCTGATCAACAACAAATTCCTGTGGCAGTGAACAATCAGCTTCCAACTGAAGAGAAGGATATCAAGAAATGACCTAGGAGGTGGATAGGACACATACTGAGGAAACTATCATACTGTATCACAAGGGAAGCCCTAACTTAGAATTTTGAAGGCATAAGGAAAAGAGGTGAACCAAAGAACATATTGCACCGAGCATCAGAAGCAGACATTAAAAGAATGAATAGTACGTGGCAACCGTTGGAAAGGAGAGGCCAGGACAGAGTAGCTTGGTGACCAACGATTGGTTCATACGCCATTTGTTCCTTCACGATCATGAAGCCCATGTACGCCATTAGTTTGGAATCAGGGTTTTCCAACTACCCTAGGTAGACTCTCCGTATCCACCAACCCTGTTAAAGCACCGGACATTCGCTTTTCGTCCTCTCAATTTTGTAAACAAGACGGCCGCTACGAGGAGGCAATGAGTAGGACTTCCCTGGTAGTGGTTGTATGCACGTGGCCATGTGAGAGCATTTGGAGAGGGAGAACTGACTCCCCCCCACTCTCGGCCATATCAGGACATTTGGGAGCTATATATTGGAGAGTGTCCCTGTGAAATGTCGACTCCCGTTAAAGAACATATAAGCTAGCTACACAAGAAGACTACATAATAATCCAGTAGTATTGGAAAATTTACCGGTTAAATCAGTAATATCAGTGCATGCTATTTTCAATAGTCACCAAATGGATATTTAAAAATATCTAAATAATTCAGAAAAACTTTTCTAACTACAAAGAGAGGCAAGTAAGCAAAGCGTTTCATATAATGCTAAATCGTTCTGCCCTCATTAGGAAAGAAGGCCTGAATATTCATCTAACCTGTATTGTTTATCCAAACAATCACATTTTGACCTTATTTGTTTTCCAGACAACCTATAAACACTCACTCTACTACTTCATATTACAAATGTATACATTTTTCATACTCAAATTCTAACACACAAATTAATATACAGTGACAGGTTATACAAATTCACCTTGACATATTCAGACCTAGTATGATTTTGATTGTATTAAAAATACTCTACTTGATCTCCTTTGTAGTATTTAAACTTGTGTTAATTTAATTTTGGTTATTTATTTACTCTGAAGAAGTGGCTTAGATGAAGTCACGAAACGTAAGAAATATAATTTTTGTACTCATCGGGATATAACAAAAAGATATTATTATATATATCATCGTCAATAAAGTAATAACTTACAAAATACCACTTCTTCTATACAAGTAAACAACAGCAAGTGAATTTAAAACTTCACAATTTAGTAGCTATGAGGACTCAGTAGCTAAGTGAATAACACGATGGTGTTTGAAGCGAACAGTACTGGGTTCAAGTCTCAGAGTGACACACCAACTCTGAGATTCAGGTACATTCAACTGCAAGCGAGTCCTAAATAGGACAAAACGTGCGTCAACCTGGATTCCACTACCAGTCACTATCCATCTTTATTTATAAAAGGTTGAAACTTAAAGCAATATCGTAGTATTCCATACAGGAAACACATATACCAATAAGAGACTGATCAATTGTAGTCCTAACACAATAATGAGAAGATAATAGTAAACAACACTAAGTGGATCTTCATATCTTCTGTTGTTTTTGTGACGACGGACCACCGGTGAACTCGAGGAAGCTGTAAGAGGCTCATAAGGAGCCGAAGACGTTCCATCCAATCACCTTTCGGAAGAATGTTCTAGAATTCCAACGTGTAGCTTCCCCATTGGATAATGCTAATAACCCCCTGTACGCGGATTGGAAGACTGTAATGATGATTTCGTTCTCACTGAAAACTATAAATACCTGACAATTTTGTACTATGTTTGACACTGTTTGGAATAATATTCCTTCCGTTAGTCTTCTGTCTTCTTATTGCGACTTGGAAGGGTTTGGTGTTCTAGTGCTCAGTTATACGCGGTTGTATCAAGAAAAATCAGCTTTTTTTCAAGTTATAACATCTGGCGACGGGTTATTGTATCAATATGTCACTTACCTTGGAACAATTTGAAGCCTTATTGGAACGCCAAGAAAAGTTCCAGATGCGCATGTTAGAGATGCTAACGCAGAAAATGAACCTGGATCAAAAAGAAGTTACAGATGATCCCTTCAAATCTCATGTTGGCCAGATTGTTAATTCTATCCATGAATTTAATTTTGATGGTTCAGCTGGCATTACTTTTGAAACTTGGTTCAAGAAATATGAAGATTTGTTCAAGGTCGACCTCAAAAAACTTGATGACGCCGCTAAGGTCAGAATACTCTTGCAAAAACTTGGAACTGTTGAACATGAACGTTACAGTAACTTTATCCTTCCAAAGAATCCAAGAGATTTTTCTTTTGATGCAACGATTGAAATTTTGTCGCAAATCTTTGCTGAACAGTCATCTTTGTTTAACATTCGTTATCAATGTCTCAAGATGACAAAAGCAGGTGATGATGACTGGGTGAAACATGCGGGTTTAGTAAACCGTGAATGTGAGCGCTTCAAACTATCAGCAATGACAGAAGACCAGTTTAAGTGTCTCGTATTTGTGTGCAGCCTCCAATCTCCCGAAGATGCCGATATTAGAACTAGAATTTTGAGTAAAATTGAACAATGCCCGAATATGACACTACAAGAAGTAACCGCAGAGTGCCAGAGATTGGTGAACCTAAAGCATGACACTTCGATGGTCGAAAATAATGGCCAGTTGCCATACGTTCGTGCTGTAAGCGGAAAGAACGATTCTTGTTCAAGAAAGGCATCGCACACAGATAATCAGCCTTCATCTCCATGTTGGTCTTGTGGTGGTTGGCATTATAAAAGGTTCTGTCCATATAAAGAACATTGTTGTAGCAAGTGTCATCGCAAGGGACATAAAGAAAACTGCTGCAGAAAAAGAACCCATAAACGACATTCTTTGAAACCTTACTCGAGGAAATACAGATTTAGTGCTCGAACTAACAAAATATTGGTATCACATAATCGAGCACGAACTTGCCGCCAAAGAAAGTATGTAAACTTGGATATAAATAAAAAGCGTGCCCGCCTGCAACTCGACAACGCTTCTGACATCACACTTATTAGTCGGAGAACTTGGAATCTTATCGGTAAACCACAGGTGCTCCCAACAACTCAGTTAGCTCACAGCGCATCTGGAGGGAAACTAAATATTGTTGGAGAGGTTTGTTGTACAGTCTCGAAAGGAAATGCGAAAACAAATGCAACTTTATATCTTACACAGAATCCAGGACTAGATTTGCTAGGTCTAGACTTGATAGAAGCACTTCAATTAGCAAATCACCCCATTAACCACATATGCAGCGCAGTGAGAACCAGTAAACCGGTGGAAAAGGATCTGAAGAGTGTTGTATTGGAAAGACACAGTCAAGTGTTTACGGAAGAGTTGGGGGAATGCAAAAAGGTTAAAGCACTATTGATTCTTAAACCGGGAGTCACCCCCGTCTTTAGACCAAAACGTCCGGTACCTTATGCAGCGCTACCTATTGTTGAACAAGAATTAGAGCGTCTGCAAAGAAGTGGAATAATCGAACCAGTAAACTTTTCTGATTGGGCAGCTCCAATAGTGATTGTTAAAAAGCCTAATGGAAGTATCCGGTTATGTGCAGATTATTCGACTGGATTAAATGAAGCGCTTGAAGCCCATCAATACCCATTGCCGGTACCAGAGGATTTATTTGCGAAACTGAATGGGGGTAAGTATTTTGCGAAATTAGACCTGTCAGACGCTTATCTACAGATTCCGGTAGCGGATGAGTGTAAGCATTACTTGACAATAAACACTCACAAGGGATTGTTCCGATATAACCGACTTCCTTTTGGAGTAAAGACTGCCCCTTCAATCTTCCAACAAGTTATGGACACTATGTTACAAGACATTCCTGGTACCGCGGCTTATCTCGATGATATATTGATCATGGGTACAGACTATGCTGATTTAGAGAATAAGGTGGATACGGTTCTCAGACGCATAGCAGATTATGGATTCAGACTGCGTGCCGAAAAATGTGATTTTTACATGGAGCAAGTCCGGTATTTGGGATTCATAATTGATAAAAACGGGAGAAAACCTGATCCTGAAAATGTCGAAGCCATTAAGTCCATGCCTCCACCGACGGATGTGCCAACTTTACGTTCTTTCTTGGGAATGGTTAGTCATTATGGAGTTTTTCTGCCAGATCTGCATCGCCATCGTGCTCCTCTTAATTGCTTATTGAAAAAGGATACTAAATGGTTCTGGTCAACTGAATGCCAAGAAGCATTCCTAAAACTGAAGCAGCTTCTATCATCGAACCTTCTCCTTACACACTATGATCCCGATCTTCCAATTATAGTCGCAGCAGATGCGTCGAACTACGGAATTGGAGCAGTAATTTCACATGCCTACCCTGACGGGTCTGAGAAAGCAATCGCTCACGCTGCGAGATCGCTGACTATGACTGAAAGAAACTACAGTCAAATAGAAAAAGAAGCCCTCGCGATTATATTTGCTGTAAAAAAGTTCCACAAGATGTTGTTTGGTCGGCAGTTCACCTTACTTACAGACCATAAACCTTTACTGACAGTTTTTGGATCTAAAAAAGGCATCCCGGTATATACAGCAAACCGGCTACAGAGATGGGCTACCACACTGCTTGGTTATGATTTCAAGATAAATTATCAACCAACAACGGATTTCGGACAGGCAGATGCACTCTCAAGATTGATTGGTCTGCATGAAAAACAAGAAGAAGAGGTGCTTGTAGCTGCTATAGATGTCGAGGCCGAGGTTCACAAAATATTGTCAGACGCAGTTTCCGGACTCCCGGTCACTTTTGAAGCCATTAAAGAGGCCAGCAAGAAGGATAATGTATTAAAGATTGTTCGCCATTGCATACTCAATAAATGGCCTTCATCTAGATTATACGGAGAACTCTTACAATACTTTCGTCGACGAGAGTCATTAACAGTTGTCGATTCATGTATAATGTTTGGCCATCGTATCGTTATCCCCAGAAATCTTCGACACCAAGTCATTAAACAGTTCCACAGAGGGCATCCGGGGATAAGTAAAATGAAGTCACTAGCTCGTAGCTATGCATACTGGCCGTCAATGGACCATGAGATAGAGCAAAAATGTCGCAGCTGTTGGTCCTGTCAAGAGGCTGCAAAGAATCCAACGAGAGCTGAGCCACGACCATGGCCTAAACCGGACGGGCCTTGGCAAAGAATACATGCTGATTTCGCCGGACCGATACAAGGCAGGAATTACTTAGTTGTTGTAGATGCTTTCACAAAATGGCCGGAAGTATATGACATGCCGAATACGACTTCAGAGAGTACCATAAGAAGATTGTCAGGATTGTTTGCCTGTTTTGGGGTTCCAGAGATCTTAGTGACTGACAATGGTACTCAGTTTATGTCATCTGCCTTCAAACGCTTCTGCAACGAGAATGGCATCTCCTCCATACCATCCTCAGTCGAATGGCCAGGCAGAAAGATTCGTGGATACAATTAAAAGAGCTCTGGTCAAAGGGGGAGGTGAGGGTGTCCCGGAACAAGTGATTAATAAGTTCTTGATGTCTTACAGAATTACCCCTAATCCGGCAGTACCAGAAGAAAAGTCTCCGGCCGAGTGTATGTTCGGAAGGAAAATCCGGACAGTTTTTAACAGTATGTTGCCGCCCAGAAAGACAAATAAACCCACGAATGAAAATCGTAAGGTCAATCGTAGCTTCCAGGTGGGTGAAAAGGTACTTGTCAGATCGTATCACGGTAATAGGAAGTGGGAACCAGGTGTCATAGAACGTCGAATCGGAAATGTGCTGTACCTAGTCCGGAAAGATGTCGGAAAATGCATAAGACATATAAATCAAATGCAAAGAAATGATAGTACAGTGGTCCCAGAAAACCGGCTCCCATTTCAATTGCTCGTAGATTCGTCTCAGAAGAACCATCATGAGCGCAAATATCGAAAAGACAAACGACGCAGAGAGAAGGCTGTACAACCTTCGAGAGTAATGGACCGCAAGAGGAATGCGACACCCAAGCTTCAGGTGGATCCAAGAAAAAATCTTACACAACGGACTTTAAAGGGGGGAGGTGTGACGACGGACCACCGGTGAACTCGAGGAAGCTGTAAGAGGCTCATAAGGAGCCGAAGACGTTCCATCCAATCACCTTTCGGAAGAATGTTCTAGAATTCCAACGTGTAGCTTCCCCATTGGATAATGCTAATAACCCCCTGTACGCGGATTGGAAGACTGTAATGATGATTTCGTTCTCACTGAAAACTATAAATACCTGACAATTTTGTACTATGTTTGACACTGTTTGGAATAATATTCCTTCCGTTAGTCTTCTGTCTTCTTATTGCGACTTGGAAGGGTTTGGTGTTCTAGTGCTCAGTTATACGCGGTTGTATCAAGAAAAATCAGCTTTTTTTCAAGTTATAACAGTTTTTCTTTCTATTTACATGTTAGAAAGCAGTTAAAAAAGTTGTCAATATCTAATCATTAATACTAATAATCATGTTAATTTAATATATTCATTATATTTATTTATTGTTAGTAGTAGTAGTATTAATAGTGATTATCTTTTAGTTAAGAAGGAAATAAAGATTATTTGAGTAGGTGAAGAGTGAGTATATTAGATTTAATTGATTTATGGTATTTGAAAAAGAAAAGAAAAGAAAAGTAAGAAAAAAAAGAAAGAATTCAAATCGATTAAATTGCTTATTGAACTCTTAATCTTTCTTTCTTTTGTCGTTGTTATTGTTGTTGACGGACTATAACTCTATTCGTTTTTATTTGTTTATTGGTTTATTATATTTGTTTGTTTTTTATAGCGTCCAAATTTAATATTAAATGTTGATGGTATGATTGGTGTAGCAATGGTAGATTTGTTAAGAAGCTCCGGTCATTTCACACGGTAAGTATTTTTTTAAATTATTTTATTCATGAATCTAATCATATCAACTAAATTAATGATTAATTTCTTGATTATGTATCATCAGATTAAGTCTTTGAAGAATACTGTTCACATATATCTTTATGTAAATGATCTGGTTGTGATCACTACTGAAGTTTCCTTATACTATTGTGGTGGTCGGTATTCGATATACTCTTTAAACTTCGTATACAGCTCGTCTTGATAACCGTTCTATATAACGTCCCAACGGTTTATTAATCAGAAGGCAAATACGAAGTGTTGATTACGTTTATTACGAGACCACACACATATATCCAAATGTACAGATGCGTTAAACAAGCATAGAAGAGTTGTGCCGGAAGGCGAGCAAGCGAGCGAGAGCCAGAGCAAGAGCGAGAGTGCGTGTGTGTTGAATATGAATAACATGGACATATTTATAGCATGTGAAATGAATGAGTAATCGAATCAAATAAGCAGTTAGTAGTAAGACTAGCAGAATGAATAAATGCGTAGGCCGTAAGCAATATTCAAGCATACGTATTTCATACAAGCACAAAATAATAAGAGTACAATAAGTTGTTATAGTGCGGATGACTTTGTCCGCTAAATGAGTTAGCAAAAGGGCTTAACTGAGTTAAATGAGAATAAACTCAATTGCACGTGAGTCGCTATACTATCTATATGATTCTGCTGTTAACATCTGTGCTTACGTCCAAAGTTGTGTTTGTTTTGCGTTTAATTGACTTATATAGGCATATAACACAACAAATTGGTTTATTGTTGAGATCTGTTGTTAATTCCTCTGATAGATTTGGAGAAAACAGGAAAAATACTGACAATATTTCTGTTGTGTTTTTAAGGTCGGCTAGTTATCATATGATTTATCTGCCAATCGAAATACGACTTATGCAATCTTAGCACTATGCCAAACCAATGACGTTCAATCGGTATGAACAGCCTAGCGTCCTTAGTGGTCCTTCATTCACCTAGCCTGTCCAGTTAAGTCCAGAACGCTAATAACAGCTTCTACTATGCGAATAATTTATTTCAAACATACTTAGTTTATATACCAGTCAAGCAGATCACAACACCCATAAAAGAGGAAATGACAAGATCAAGCCAAAAAGTGACTGTAAACGTGAGAGACTGTAATCAATAAACTGAACATAACTTAAGAACAGTAAATCGTATAATAATAATCTATAGGCCAAAATGAAGCTTATAATAAGAGGAATATAGATATACACTATCTAGTTACTGAATAATTATACAATAACAATATATGTTAAATATTAGTCTCGTAATAGTTCTTGGAAGGTACTCGTAATCTAATCTTCACTAGGATATAACAATTTCTACCAGTTGGTGCTCTTTTAAACAGATAATGGATCATGTTTTATGATCCTGATTAGACGGTTATTGATTTTTTTCAAAATCGATTTTTGTGTTTTCTAAAATTTTCTGAAATTTCAAGTACAAAAATATATCACTAAAAAGATTCCTGTTTTCTCTACAAATTGAAACGTCTTTCATCAGTCAGTCAGTCAGTCAGCTACAACGTAGGAATAGGTGCATATATGCATCGGTCCGAGATGCCACACCTCATCGGAACAACGAGATGGACACCGGATTCATAGGAGGAGTTAAGTTAATAGTGATAATATATAAAAGAAAGATTGCATATAAGGATATAGTACAGGGAGAGAGAATCAGTTCGTAGAAAGAAAGATATGAAGCGATTTTAATCTCATAGTTTAACGGAAAACAAAGAGTGTATACACCTACACCATTGTGATCGGTTCTGTTACATATAAGATCTATTTACGTACTTCTTCTGTGAACACTTCAATGTAATGCACTGAAAATCTGATAGATGAGAAAAACAACTACGAATAAAGGGACATTTATATGTTAGAATGAAATTCCCAATGAAGTATTCACCCACTAAATGGTAGATATTACACTAGATATTCAACCATTGGAAAGTGTTTGTACTATTAATTCTTATCTCGTTTCAATGAATGTCAATGACCATTAATTTGTAGTAAATTAACCTGCAAATGTCCTGGTTTGGTTGGTGTTTGGAAGTTTCCACTCTCTCTCCCCCTCGAAATACTCTTATGTACCCATGAGTATATAGCCACTCCCAGGGAAGTCCTACTCACTGCCTTTGCGCAGCGACAGTGTTATTTACGAAATTGTTAGAGCTAAAAGCGAATATCTGTCGCTTCAACCGGGTCGGTGGATATAAAGAGTCCATCCAAGGGAGTTGGGAAACCATGATTCCAAACCAATGATCCACACGAATTCCAAGATCCTGAGGGAAAAATTGGTGTATAAATCTATTTTCGGTTATCGGTTACCATAGATCCACATCTTCTAACGTTGCCCCACTACGTTATGAATTAGATCACTAGAACAATGACTTCAGAAGTAGCTATCTTTCAAAACCACTTACTTTGGTTTGGACACCCGAACATTACTCGAACCCATTAACAAATTCAATGATTGGTGTGACGTTTATTTATTTTGGTATCTCTCTATATCAGTGTTTATATGTTTCAATATATAAAGACAAAGAGATTAGATTTTCTCAATTATTAATGATCCTATTTATTGGTTACGTAATTTGTAAACAGATTAAACTAACAGAAAAAAAAGTAGTGTATCCAAATTCGTTTTCATTTAATGAACTGGATTTATATCTATATCTATTCAAACAATTGCAATTTGTTTGACTTTTTATTTATTCATTTGATTTTAATTAGAGAAGAAGCTGAAGAGTATATTACCATTGGAACATTGAATGGCTTGTTTGTTTTGGGTCGATCAATCGGGTTTATTGGTAATTTTAGTTGTTTCTTTTTTTTGAATAAGTATTGAATTTTAGTGTGTTGTTGTTTGGCTTGTATGTGTATCACTGACAATGGGATTGATGTAACGTGTTTCGTTTTATTCGACCCCCCTCGTCACGTACAACCAACTGACTTGTACTAAATATGGACGAAATGCCTATCTTGGATTCCACTACTCTAACGACATAATAAGAATGCTTGAACTTCGGTTGATTTATTGTTGTTGCCCCATCACTGTGTCCGAGACTGACACTGATGCACAAACGTCCTATGCATAATCCATCAACCAGCTACTGAATAAGAAGACTAAGAGTAAATAAGGAAGTTTATTGGACTAAACCGATATATATATATATATATATATATATATACCACTTGGTAAATGAAACCGTTTCTTGGCCGGTCACATGTGGTTGTCATTAGATTTTGTTTGTTACAGCATGGCCTTCTAATTTGATGACTTTTGATTTACTCACTACATCTTTTCATGATCAACATGTAACAACCAAGACTGATTCATAACTCAGTAATAAATATCAATAACTGGAACCCATAAACCCATATGAATACCTTCATAAAAGTTAATGACTATCTGAAATTTCTAGTTCATTGGATAATTTGTTTTTGATGTTTAAAACTATGTATGTGTGCTGAGTTTGAATTTCGGTGTAAACATCAATATTGGTAAGCAAATAATTACAGTTAACATGTTCCAAATAGAATGAGACACCACACTTCTAACCAAATATTGAATGATAAGTCACCAAATTCTTATTTGACTATTACATTAGACTGCTGATTTACATTAAATACTAAATGTTAATAATAATAAATCTTTCTTTTGTTTGTTTGAATCTTTCCATTGATGTTTAGAACTGCAAATGATAAATCTCATATTGGCATATATGCATTCTGTGCGGATTGCTTCGATATTGCCTTGAGTCACTAGCATTATAAGCAAAGATAGATGGTAGCTAGCAATGGAAACCATGGGTAAACATGAACTCTGGGATGCAGGTACATCCAGCTGACGAGTGCCAAATAGGACGAAACGCGCGTCCTTGTTTGCGCTGCTATTTACTATCCGTCTTTGCTAACAATAATAATATTAATAATAATAGATTCTGTTCAAAAAATGCCAAGTATTACAAAACAGATTTCAAGTGATTACCGGGACGTGATTAGGATTCGAATTGATCAGTAGGTCATTGATGTAAATTTCAGTAAATCAAAACCCCCAATAGAACTGATTGGTTATCCCACTATTATTATACTGATTTGACTCATTTGAACATGAAGGTGGTAATAAATGTATACAGCTGAACTTAATGGATTATCAATTGACTTATCAGTTACACTGCTGAGTTATAACATTTTAAGGTCAATTTTTCTTTTACGGTCTCAGAGATTGTCTTTTTTCTTCCTTCTTTACTTACTGCTCGTAGACACATGCATAGACACACACACACACACACACACTCACCTTCAGATTGATGTCTCTGAGCGTGATTATATGATAAATAGCATTAATTGCAATATTCCTTCTGATACGACAATAGTTTTGTCAGTTCAAATTATCCATTGCAAATTGCTCTCTAATCGATCAATCAACATATTCTTTGTCAAAATTGTAATTTCTTGATTTCCATTCAAATTGTTTATCAATAGATTTATCAAACAATCGTGAATACGCACTGCTGAAGAGTCCCACAATTGAACGAAACACCCGTTCAGTGCTTACAGGTTTTCCATAGTGGTCTAGCTTCAATTGACTCATGATGTCAACTATTAAAATTACTATAATATCCACAAAAACCCCTTCTGATACTAATTTGATACACTTTAAGAGATGGGTTAATCAGAATTGAGAACATGACATTTTGCGCCAAATTCGAATATCACGTATAACGAACAGTAGATATTTCAAAATAACACCGGAAAATTATGTTTTGCAGCCATAGTGTAGAAATAATAGTGTTAAATACATTAAATCTTCTTTAATTCTAAAATAAACCTTAATTTGGTTGTATTCTATAGACGAATTAATCCGATAATGCCTTTTAGAATTTTGAGTGAAGTTCATGCATCCGTATGGCTACTGAGTATTTCCCTTAAACCTAACTTTAATTAGGAACAATGTGAAAGAATCTTAAAAATTTATTTGGATCCTTTTGAAGGTTCGACAATATGAACAGTTCATATCCAAAGATACGACTTTATATATCGTTGTTTTTCGGATTTATGGTTTGAGTAACCTAAAGAAGACACTAATCGACTGATTGTTTAAAATCTGTTTACAATCCGCAATATTATCAATGGAGATCATGAACTGACCAATGTTAAACCACCGTTGAAAACCTGAAATCACTGGATGGCTGTTTCGTCCTACATTTGGACTCCTCGGCAGTGCACATCCACGATCCTTCACGCGGGAATCGAACTATCCGCGTACAAAAACCAGTCTTCTGATTGCATAAAATTTATCTAGGGATCCATTGCAGTTGTTCTGAGCATGTTTTTATACAGTCCTCGGATAATCTACTCAGTCCTTTTGTGAAAGTTGCGTGTTATTAGTGTACTACTTATGAGCAACTAGAATTTACTACCCCTCCTGTCATTTATTGGTTATTTGTAAACTAGCTGTTTTCTCACTGTTGTTTTTGTGACTATCAGACAGTCTTCTGATTTTTTCTATTTAGCATGTGTTGTTTCGCGAAATATTATGCTTCCCAAATTCTTAACATGTATATTTCTTATGTCAAAATTTGGATTTAATAAGTCCGATCAACAAATTTAACATATATCTTAATATAATGTTCCATTCTCTTAGTTTATCACTATCCCTGTTCCATTTTTGCGTCTATTCATGAAAGTAAATTCGTTTGCAAACCATTTTCATCTTTTTACAGTATTCAGTTTCTTGCCTCGAGAACTAAGCTAACCATTATCCTACTAATTTTCTACGTCTTTTATTTGGTGAACTAACTACTTATTTATATTTGAGTAGATTAAATAGTATTGCTAAAATTATCAGCAATCCTAATCAAATCTCAAGTTCATATACATACAATTAGAAATAATTTTGAATATAAAAGTCAATTTTTATACAATTTCTTCATAGTGAATACTCTTTCATCTTTATTTTTATAGGTCATTACCTGGATCAGAAACGTTTACATCAAGGCTTGTATCGTCATCCATGGGAAGATATTTCATACATGTTACCAAAACATCCATAATTTGTGAAGACTTATGTCTAAAAAGGGTCCTTTATTTTACTAATTATCTATCAAGTTAAATATAACTTGTTACCTTTCATTTCATGAATGAGAATTGAAGAAAATTCAAAAGTTTCTTACAGAACATTTTACCACATAAATATGATTCTTTCATGAATATTATTTAACTGGATAATACGGTTGTGAGTATCATTGTTTTTCAATGTTTACAATTTAATATATTACTACTGTTATTATTATTATTACTGAAATAACCATCCATTTTTATCCATTTTCGATTTGATATTTTATCGGAACTATGTGAAATTGATCGCAATGCATTTCACTTATCATTATCATTTTTCCCATTTAAAATAATCATATCATGATTATGTTCTTTTTGTGTTTTTGTTACATTTCATATTCTTCTTGTTAAGTATGCCTGATAACTTCATCAAATCTATATATTCTGTCTTTTGTTTTTTTGGACCATTTTATTCATTAGTTACCTAGGTTACTCGTGAATGCTAGTAAAATGCGCGCACAGACACATACATATGCACATACACATGTGTGTTTCTAACATATTTCAAATGGTTGTGGTTTCTTTCAATGGTTGTGAATACTACTCACTAATATTACTACTACTACTACTACTACTACTACTAGTAATAGTAGTACTATTTATAATTGTGCCACATACACAGTGATAAAATGTTCAGTTTGGTAACTATTTGTATGTTTGTCTTAAACAATGGATGCTTAATATTACTATTATCCGGTTACATCATGAATAGAATGATGTGGATATACTGTGTGTTTGATGTTTGACTTTCTTTTGAATCTTGTTCTTCTTTTTTCCGGTTTTTTTTTAAAGAAGGTTATTTATTCACTTAACAAAGAGCATAGAATAGACATTGTAGAGTATATGCTTTTCATCCATATATTTACTAAATAAGATTGTGCTAAGTAAATATTCTCCCTTCATCTCTTTCTTATACACATTTCCATAAATCTATCTATATATACGAGCATGATTATATAATAACCAATCAAAATATGCTCCTCTTCTGTATTTCTTTGTTTTTCTATTCTTCTTTTTTAGTTATGCTTCTATTCTCAAATTGTTTACTGTTTCCTCATTTCTTCATTTTTTTCTCCTTCTTTCATTTGTCTACATAACTTCATTTGATTATTTAGAAGTAGTACTATAATAAATTAATAATTAATTACTATTCAATTGGTATTATTATTTGTGTATTGTTAAACATTGAATTGATATGTTAATGTTATTGGTTCACCAAGTGAAATTGCAATCATCATTCCATGAGATCACTATGTTTTAAATATTTACTGATGATGAAGAGGATGAAATGATGGAATGTAGATGGCACAGCCGAGAGTGGGTGGAGTTAGCTCTGGCTCTCGAAATGCTCTCACATGGCCACATGTGCATACAACCACTTCCAGGGAAGTTTTACTCACTGCCTCTTCGTTGCGGTAGTCTCGTTTACAAAATTGAGAGGACGAAAAGCGAATATCCGGCGCTGTAACTTCGTTGGTGAACACGAAGGATACACCTACAGGAATTGGAAATCCCTGATTCCAAACAAATGGTGTCCATGTACTTCACGATCCTGAAGGAACAAATAGCGTATGAACTAATCGTTGGTTACCAGCTACAATGGGATTTCATCTCCTTACGTTGCTCCATTGCCTTGTCGATCAAACTTTTAGGTCGAAGGCTCCGGGTGTGACCCCTAAGAAAACCAACTACTTCGGTTCGGACACCCGGGCCATCACATAAATCGAGTGATTTATGTGGCGCATATCTATTTGGTGTCTCCTTGTACCATTATTTATATGTTTAAATAAACAAAATAATTAAATATGAGCATATTGTGCTGTTGCATGATAAATTAAGTTACAGATTTAAAACGTGACCACAGATGGTCATAAGTGTCTTCGAAGTATTATTCGTGTATGTTAGGACTAATGAGTGAATAATTCTAAAATGTAAAGTGAATTGCACCAGATGAAGATATCAAATCAATTGATGAGGTAATGAGAATGTAAATGAGTGAAATTGAAACGCTCAGAATTTGGGGAAAGACAAAGAGTTGATGCACCCATTACCACCCCTCGAGGTACACGGTGGTTGAGTATATGTCAGAAATGTGCCAAGTGATGTAGATTCACTACCTGATCAATCGATTTTTCGTATATACATAGTGCCTTGTATCTTACCCCAATTTTGTTCATTCGGTGATCCTACAATACACGAGTGATAATTTAAGGACACCTAAAATCGAATACTGATAATCTACGAATAATCTGTCATCATAGTGGTCATTCACACAGCTATAGATGAGGATGGATCGAACAGGTTCTCTGAGTAGACATATATCTTGCTTACACTATAAATGACGCAAGTTGGCGAAAGTCAATGACGCTTTGTGAATTGGTGCCGAGATTTCACGAGAGATCAAACCATCGAGACTGATAAGACTACCAGTAAGAGTGAAAAGGTAAACACACTGAGCTACTAACTTGACTCTATATGATAAATTCGAGAGTTGACTGGGTCCGGTAGTGAAGCAACATTTAGCATTTGGAAGGAGAGAATCCTATTTGAACATGTCTGAATCAGGAGACTGCGTTTTGTCAGCGTCTCCACCAAGTAGAACTATGTCATCTGCCCATACTAAGTGAACAAGTGAATCTCGTGCTAGAAAATTAACCCCTGAAAAGTCAAACGATGAAACCGTTGTCTCTGGAGGAATCATGTCCATCATGACGAAGTCAAGTAAAAATGTGGAGAGAATAGCCTTGATGAACATCATTTGAAGTACCCAATTTTGATGACGTTTTGCTATAAGTTCTTACTTCACCAGTAGTGTTTGAATAGAGAGTTTGTACAAGGTTGATGTACTTCTTTGGTACATATCTGAATGATAGACACTGCAATAGAACCTCCCGACCAATAGAGTCGAATGCCGACTTAAGTTCAAGGAATACAACCATAGATGGACGTTGAAAAGTATATCTATGTTTCAGAACCTGGTGGAGGGTGAATATTTGGTCTGTACATACATTCACGTCTAGGTCTGAAACCAGCCTGGTTTCTCGAGTCAGCTCTTCATGAGCTCTAGTTAGATTTCGAAGTATGCTTGTTATGTACTTTGGTCTGTCTACCCACTCTTGGTGCTGAGGTTACTATCTAATATAGATTAAGACCTTGGACGATAGGCTGACCGACTCAACCTTGAGGCTAGTACGCGTGAGTTCGGAAGGGAGTAGAGAGGAAACTATCGTATCACCTGATTGGCTGACAAGCACGCGAATGAGAGAAGACAAGACAACTGGAACACCACTCAATCTATTTCTGATATCCTGATTTCAGTTCAGTGTAAAAAGTATACTAATAAATAAGTGAACAACCCGACTAAAACGTATAATAATTTGGAAAAATAAAATTTTGTCCAAAGCTGGGGATTAGAGTAGGAAATAGGGTGCAAAATATTATGTTTAAATTACAATAGCTTCGGAACAAAAAAGGGTATGGCAGTGAATCATACATTGAACGAAAGCTTATGTTCTGCAGGCCCCCTGAATGCCCTGGCAGCCCCCTGAATGCCCTGGTACGGCCGAGAGTGGGGAGAGTCCGCTCTCTCTCTCGAAATACTCTCACACGGCCACGCGTATACAGCCTCTGCCAGGGAAGTCCTACTCATTGCCTTCTCGTGGCGGGGGTGTTGTTTACGAAAATGAGAGGACGAAAAGCGAATGTCCGGCGCTTTAACCGGATTCCAAACCAATGGTGCACATGGGCTTCAGTATCCTGCGGGAACGAATGGCGTATGAACCAATCGTTGGTCACCGGCTACCATGGGACTGCATCTCCTTACGATGCTCCACTGCCTTGTGGGTTAGACCTTTAGGTCAAAGGCTCGGGGAGTGGCCCCCTAAGATAACCACCTGCTTCGGTTTGGGTACCCGGGCAGTATCACAGCCCACACACAAATGATGAACGCTTTATGTCTATGGAAACTACTTTTGTCGCTTTGAAAAACAATCAATTGATTCAAATTATGATCACTACAATTATTGTCATTATTAATACTAATATTATTATTACTACTATTATTGTCATTATTGTTATTATTATCATTATTGTTATTATTTTCCACATTATTCACCTTCTTTTATACTTATACAGCGGCTCGTCTTTGGTGGAATTCCGACTGTATCTAAACGTTCTCGAGTCACTGTCCGGTTGAAAATTGTATGTTACCACCGAATACGAGGACTGAAGCAGATTTTCTGAAACCACGTGCATCATTCAAACTGGCTGCCTTCAACGTTCGCACATTTATGCAGGTCGGACAACAGATAGGGCTGGCTATATCTTTGGAAAGTCTTAATATCGACGTGTGTTGTCTATCCGAGACCCGTATTCAAGACTCTGGCGAAGTACTACAAATTCGATCTCCATCTGTCGCTTCGAAAAGCTTGTTTTACGTGCGCTTATCCGGGGACCCTGTGGCATCTTCGTCTGGTTTTGCTGGCGTTGGTGTCGCACTAAGCGCTAGAGCTGAGGCAGCACTAGTCGATTAGATCCCCATTAACAGTCGGTTATGTGCTGTTAGATTAGAAAGTTCCATCAAAGTGAGAAGAAATCGGCGTGAGAAACGATGTCTTTTCGTCATCTCCGCCTATGCCCCGACAGATTGCAGCCCGGATGCAATCAAGGATGAGTTTTACCACCAGTTATCAGTTCTTCTCCAGAAAGTGCGTTCGACAGATATTGTAGTACTAGCCGGAGACTTGAATGCTCAGGTCGGGCGTCTAGGCACAGAAGAGAGTCGTTTAGGTGGCCGATGGGGACTCGTTGGTCGCAGGTCAGATAACGGGGACCGTCTACTGCAACTTTGCACAGACCACAACCTGTTTCTGGCTAGCACTAACTTTCGGCACAGTCATCGCCGATGTGCCACCTGGCGTCCTCCCTCTGCATCTCAAGCCTGGACTCAGATTGATCACATCGCGATCAGCTACCGCTGGCGTGGTTGTGTACAAGACTGCCGCTCCTTTTGGAGTACCTATCTGGACTCTGACCATGCCTTGGTCTGCGCCAATCTTGCCTTACTTTTCAGTGGACAACGAAGTGAACGCCATCAACGGATTGATGTTAGCAAGCTGGTTGCAACTTCTGTTGCAAGTAAGTATCGAACCGAGCTAGCCTCTAGGCTAGCTACCACTCCACCGAAAAGTATAGATGAGCATTGGTTGCAATTGCATGACGCCATGAAAATGGCGGGAACAGTCAGTTGTGGGTTTGCGAAACGTCCCGCTTTTAAGCACTGGGTTTCTGCAGGTTCCTTACAACTCATTGAAGCCCGTCGGTCTACTCCGGGTGACCGTGAGTTTGACCATAAACGAAGGATGTTACGTAAGGAAATTGGGCAAAGCTTGCGTAAGGACCGAGAAGCCTGGTGGTCGATGCGTGCTAATGAGCTGGAAGCAGCAGCTGCATCTGGTAACTACCGGAAGCTCTTCCAACTCATCCGAGCCACTGGCAGCAAGAAGTCTGGTGTGAGTGAAACAATCTGCGAGGATGATGGGATGCCAATCACTAACATCCATCGACGTCTTGGACGATGGGCAGAATTTTTCGAAGGGCAGTTCAACTGGCCTGCTGCTCTGGCAACATCGGTCAGACTGTCCTGCCCTCCATGGCCGGTGACGACTGATCCACCAAATGAGGAGGAAGTCCGCAAGGAACTCCAACTCTTGAAGCGTTACAAATCACCTGGCCCAGATGACTTACCTCCGGCTCTTTTTAAAGATGGTGGTGACTTTTTGACTAAGGAATTGACGACGTTGTTTACAAAGGTTTGGGAACTAGAGAGTGTACCAACGTCATGGAATGAGTCGATAGTTGTCCCTATCTTTAAAAAGGGTTCACGTCGTTCTTGTAACAACTATCGGGGGATAAGTTTACTTCCGATTGCGTCCAAGCTATTGGCTTCCGTCATTCTTCGTAGGTTGTTCAAAACCCGAGAAAGATTGACTCGCGAGGAGCAGGCTGGGTTTCGTTCTGGTCGAGGATGTATTGATCATATCTTCACCCTCCGCCAAATGTTAGAACACCGCCATACTTTTCAAAGGCCAACAATCGTAGTGTTTCTTGACATCAGGGCTGCCTTCGATTCGTTGGATAGGACTGTTCTCTGGGATTGTCTATTGAAGAAGGGTGTGCCTGAGAAGTTTATTAACATCCTAAAAGCCCTGTATAAAAACACCTCAGGCAGAGTGAGGGCATACAACCACCTCTCTCCATTGTTCCATTCGAGCAGTGGGGTTAGGCAGGGTTGCCCAATCTCACCATTCCTCTTCAACTTTGCCATCGATGACATTCTGGAAACAGCTCTGATGAATGTAAGTAATGATGGTGTGGATCTGTTGCCTGGAGAAAGACTTCTCGACCTTGAGTATGCGGACGATATTGTCTTACTGTGCGATAATGCCCAAGGCATGCAATCCGCACTTAATCAGTTGGCAATCAGTGTCCGTAGGTATGGTATGTGCTTTGCACCTTCGAAGTGCAAAGTACTTCTACAAGACTGGCAGGATTCTAATCCTGTACTCACCCTGGATGGTGAGCAGATAGACGTAGTTGAGAAGTTCGTGTATCTGGGTAGCTGCATAAGTGTTGGTGGGGGTGTGAGTGATGAGATCAATGCACGAATAGTGAAAGCCAGAGCGGCTTATGCCAATCTGGGCCACCTTTGGCGCCTTCGTGATGTTAGTCTGGCTGTAAAAGGCCGGATCTACAACGCGTCGGTGAGAGCAGTTTTGCTCTATGCTTGTGAAACCTGGCCTTTCCGAGTTGAGGACGTTAGACGACTCTCTGTGTTCGATCATCGCTGTCTCCGAAGGATTGCTGACATTCAGTGGCAACACCATGTCAGTAATGCAGAGGTTCGGCATCGTGTGTTCGGGCACAGAGATGATAACTCAATTGGTGTCACCATCTTGAAACACCGACTTCGGTGGCTTGGACATGTTCTACGAATGTCGTCCCAGAGAATTCCACGTCGTGCATTATTTGCCGACTCTGGGACTGGTTGGAAGAAGCGGAGAGGTGGTCAGTGCATGACATGGTGTCGTGGCATGAAAGAAAGCTGCAAAGGACTGGCTTGTGTTGGTCCTTCACGACTCCCTGGCTGGGGTCCGAGAGATGGTGCTACACAGTGGCTAGAGACGTTATCAGATATGGCTCAGAATAGAAGCCAGTGGCGATCCTGCTGTAACCTTCTTTTACTTTCTTCATAAAAAGTGGTTGTGTCTCCTTTACCTGAAAGATTTCTTCTGATTGTACCTCTTCGTCATTACTCTCTTTTTCTTTTGCGTTCCTTAGTTTTTTTTTCTTCTTCTCTTCGAATTCCCATTGTTTTGTGTGGCGCATATATATTGGCGCTCTCTTGTACCAATATTTATGTGTTCAAATAAATAAATAAATAAATATGTTCTGCAGAATAGAAAAGGAACAAAAATAAATGTCAGTGTTTTACAAGCCTTGAATAAAATGGAATGACGTCCCGAAAAACAGCTTTCGTAGTTTGTCAGGTCTTCTTGTTTTTCTGTTCACAATAATGTATGAGGGTAATATTTTAGATACTTGATTTGTTAAACTGATTCCTCTGT
Source organism: Schistosoma intercalatum (assembly GCA_944470365.2). Classification (NCBI taxonomy): domain Eukaryota; kingdom Metazoa; phylum Platyhelminthes; class Trematoda; order Strigeidida; family Schistosomatidae; genus Schistosoma; species Schistosoma intercalatum. The sequence continues at coordinate 3,884,923 of OX103730.1, read as the reverse complement.
GGTTATCGCAAGAGGATTTTTATCCGTCTTTATAAATTGGGAGACCAGTCAGATGGGGTTACCTTCAGTTCCCAGATATTAGTTAAAACTTCAGTTAGTTTAACTGACAAAACTGGACCACTAACCCACAAAATCCCGGCGGTTAATCCATCAGATCCTGTTGCTCCCCTTACTTGAGATTGCTTATGGCCGCTTCAACCTTATTGAGAGTTTGCAATTTAGGTTGCATGGAAATGGCAAATAACAGAGGTGTGGTTGAATGCTAGTTGAACTATGGTCCAGTTTTTTATCCGGAATGGTCTAAGCAACAGCCTAATTTTTAATATCCGTTTCCTTGATAAGTCTACTGTTACCTACCGCTACTGCCATTTCTATCTCTTCTGCTTTCGCTACCTACCACTGTTCATGATCATTGGGTAGGCTTCTTATTAGCTCACTTCTAAGCTGCCTTAGCCAATAAAGAATATTGTATCACATTGCTGATTATCTATTTTGTTGAAATTCGATTCATCTACACTCACTTGTTGTTTGGACTGCAATTTATCAGTCTCTTGTCACTATATGTGCATCCTATGCGTATTGCTTCGATATTGCTTTAAGTCACATGGTTTATAATCATAGATGAGTGGTGTCTAGCAGTGGAATCCAGGACTCACGTTTCGATTATCGGATTGAACATCAACTCAGGGATACATATACATCCAACTTACGATTCTTGAATAAGATGAAACTCGCATCCTGGCTTCCACTGTTAGCCATCATCGATCTTTGCATATAAAACCCGATTGATCTCAGACCATTGGTTACGATAGTCACGTGGACCCCAACCATGTAGTCTGCATCATTATGCACTTAGGATTTCCTTTTTTTCTTTACTAGTTAAAATTGTTCAAGTTGATAATTTTCTAAAATAATCATTGAGTTTAATCCGTGCAGTAACTAAGTGAACTTGACCAAAAAATTAACTTTTCTTGTTACAATATTGAGCTTTTAGAATAATCAAGTTTGGAAGGGAATTGAGCTGTTTATGTGTTCTATTATTGAGGTATTTTGTTTTAGAGTAATTACAATCATGTTAGTGATATTGAGCAGTTGATACATTCAATCATTAAATATTATGCTAATCAATCAATTCTCACTTTATTGAATTTAGTTTTAGACATGTTTATTGTATCGCTGTGGTGTGTGTGTGTGTGCTACTGATGTCAACAGATATAAGTAGCATATATCATCAATAGAAAGTAAAATGTCTGGTAGCAGAAGTGTTATATCCCGATGAGGGTAATGAATGGTAACTTTTGGGATCCATTTATGCACCAATACTAAACGTATATTTTTATCGCATAATTGTTAAATAATTAAACTATTCATATCTCGCGGGGCGGGATCGTGGATGCGCACTGCTGAGGAGTCTCACGATAGAATTAAACGGCCGTCCAGTGCTTCCAGGTTTCCCATGTTGGTCTAGCTTCAATTGACTCATGATTTCAACTACTGAAAAGAAATAATTATCATAATAATGGTAAATGAAACCTTTCCGTTGATTGGTTAAAACCTTTGAAGCTAAATCAAGAAGACCATGCCATCATTTCATTTAATACATGAGTAACTGACTATTTCATCACTTTAATGATGGCGAGAACATAATTTATGATTGACCTTTAAACTAATCCCAAATGATGTTGGGAGATATATAAAAACCAAAAAAAGTAGATATAAAAACTTTCCAAGAGTAGAAAAAGGCTCTGAAGTTCTGAAATCATAATGCATACGATACAAAAACTCATCTATATGACCCGATAATAGTTGACCTTTGGAGCTATGATTAGGTTGCAAAAATTCTTTTAGCCTAGACGGCATTATTATTTCTATAGTATAAGTGTGTACTCCTCTGGTGGTGTATACAAAATGTCGTTTGGAAACTACAATATTTATTTATTTGAACACATAAAGATTGTTACAAAGAGGCATCAAACAGATATGCTCCAAACAAGTCACCTGATTTGTGTACGGGCTATGATACTGCCAGGGTACACAAACCGAAGCAAGTGGTTTCCTTAGGGGGTCACACCTGAAAACTTTGACCTATAGGCAGTGGAGCAGCGTAAGGAGATGTAGTCCCATGGTAGCCGGTGACCAACAATAGGTCCATACTTCATTTGTTCCTTCAGGATACTGGAGCCCATGTACACCATTGGTTTTGCAATCAGGGTCTGTGAACTCCCCCTAGGTGGACCCTCCGTATTCACCAACTTGACGACCAGTTTGAATATCTGGGCTACTTGTTCCCGCCATCTGGATATTTCAACAAGTTATCTGTTTTCTTGTTTGTTTTAACACATCATTATGCCTATTAGTCGCATAACTTATTCAGGTGTTTGTGACAAGTTTACAACATTTTGCTGTACAAGTTACAAAAGAGTTCAATTAGAGATATAATGGTTGCTGGCAATATGCATCAAAAAGAATGTGTATTATTCAATTGTCGATTCTCGAACTGCTAACATCTAACGGGCGACTACTCAATAGTTATTTCAAGGATCGATCAAGAAATAAGAAAAGGAGACTTGTTGAAATACTTTATGCTGAGAATTCTATATTGTACCAGAAATATGATATTGAATAAAGTCAATAATAATAAATAGATTTGGGATCAGATTCTTATTATCACGAAACCTGATAAATGAACAGGAACTGTTCTACTTAATGAAAAAGAATATATTGACAAGATGAATAACACCTTGAATGATCACCAAAGATTTGAGGAACTGGATGATCAGATCTTTAAGAAAGCTCAAAGATCAACAGATGATTTCATCAAACATATATGAAACAATGAAGCCGATAGATACCCGTTTACCTAGGTTATGCGGACTAACGAAGGTACACAAATTTTTGATATGTACGACCCCTCTTATTATACTGTAGCAAAGTGGTTAGTAACCGTTTTAAAATCATTTTACAGACACGTAGTAAAGCATAGTACTAAGCATGTGTTCCAGTTCGTCTAAAAAAATTAAAAACACGAACACTAAAGGTCAAACGATGATGTCATTTGATGTAATGTCAGTGTTCACAAATGTCCCCTTAAGAGAGACTGTAGAAGAAATTAGAGAATAAGAAATATAAACTACAATCCCTGTGGAGATCATCAAAGAATTGTTACTGAAATGTAATATGAACGTATATTTCAAGTACAATGGTGAAATTTATAAACAAATAGATGGTGTCGAGATGAATGTCACCCCCAGATCCCATACTGCCTGACATAATTCTCTCGAAACTAGAAAACGGTGCACTAACACAACGTATTGACAAGTTTTTATTTTATTACTGATAAATGGATGATAGGTTTGTCCTTTGTAAAAACCATACTGTTTTGATAGAAACGCTTGATGATTCAACACAGTTCATCCGTTCATAAAATTAACATATGAGGAAAATGATTTTCATCCAATTATATTGAAAAATGTCAAATAAATAATTAATACCAGAACGGTTTTGTGGATACTATAGTAATTTCAATGGTTGATATCATGAGTCAACTGAAGCTAGATCACCATGGAAAACCTAGAAGCAGTGGACGGCCGTTTAGTCCTATTGTGGGACTCCTCAGCAGTTTGCATCCACGATCCCGCCCCCCCTCACGAGATTCGATTCCAGCACCTATCAGTATCGCGCGCGAGCGCTTAACCATTAGACCACTGAGCCGGCATCCAACGGTGTTGATGTCTAACTTCAACCAATCCACGGGATCTTAGATGCGTACTGTTGAGGTTTCCCAGCAATACTTCGAGATTTTCCATAATCTCACATCGATTGACTCATGATCTCAAATATTGAAATAAATGATTAGCCTACTTGTAAGTAGTTTAAATTATATCGTTAAAAAACACTTCTCGTTACTTAATCACATTTAACGTAATTAATATTTATCATCACAGTTATTTCATTGCTCTTTTAAATATTATTCATTTGACATATAACTTAAAACTTTCAATGATGATTTAATTCATAAAATAATAAATAATTTATCTTTGACCTAAATTTATTACCATTTTAAATGAACAAAATTAAAGAACTAATAAGGTCAATTAATACTTCACTATTAATTGAGTAATTAATTTTATCATTCAATTATCAATTCAGGCTAATCAGTAATTTGATAAAGTGTCATTAATTAATCATGAAAACTAGATCGTTTTTCGTGTTGTTGCTGTTGTTGTTGTTGTTGTTGAATGATTAAACTTTTTCTTGATTAGAAGAATGAAAACTGTAAAAGGTTTGAAGTATTCACAATTGATTGATCACTGGATCAATATGATCAATGTTATGTGTGTCAGGTACTTCTTGGTGATAATATCTCAGTTATATAGGAGGTCAATCTCTGCTTGGATAGCACAGCGACTGTGAAGCTAGGTGACAGGCGATCGAATCCGTCAAGAAGTACCAATTCCCTCAAGATTATAGGTATATC